>JANBXA010000007.1:126107500-126307500 GCA_030556225.1 Cricetiscus sungorus | reverse complement strand
TCTGTCACATCCCAGCCCATGTGGAAAGGGAAATACTTTTTAGGAGTGGTGATTCTTAATAATATAAGCTGTTTGGAGCAGGGGCTGTTTAAAAGTTCACAGCTTCGGTAAATGAAGGCGACATACTTGCTAAAAGCCACAAACATGCTTAGTGCATGAGATCACCAGTCTCAATCTCACCTTCAAAACAAAAGGCTTTCCCTCCTCGCTAGCTGTTTTTTTTTTTTATCTCTCCCCCCCCCCCCCCGCCCCTTTGACAACCACATCAAGCTTTCCTGGCTTTGGGCAGGGAGCAGTCCTCCAACTGTTAAGCCCTGTGAGAACAGTGAACTTGGTCCGCAAGGAGCATTTGTGTTCAGTTGTCAACAAAGGCTTGTTTTACTAGGAACAATGACTACGCAGGTTTATGCAGAGTGTTGTGTGCAATGGTGTTAATCAGTAAGCAGCTTGAGCCATACCCACAATCCCTTCCACATAGTTAGTTTGCTCTTTCGGGTGACTGTTGTTCCTGCCCATTGGCAGCATCTGAAAAACACATTCATCAGTATGCAGGGTTGCACTCTGCAGAGAGAGCTTGCATCCATCCTGTCTCCTCCTGCTGGTCTCGCGTTGCTCCTCCCTAGTGTGCCGCCTGTTATTATTGGTGTTAAGGACAGTGATTAAATGACAATGATGTAGGTCTAAGGTCAAGATGAAAGAGTTTTTTTTCTTGGTTTGGAAACACACACATGGCCTTAGATTTGCATACCTACTCACACTGGCACAGAAAGGGAGACATGGCCTTTGGGAGGGCTCTAGTCTAGAGCCAGTGGACTAAGTTAGCAGTGAGTGGATACTTCTGCTCTGTTTCACAGAGTTCTCGTCTGCAACTAAAAAGATTGAATCACCAGAAGAGACATTGAGCAAATTTGTGGCATGGTTGAATGATAGTAAGTTGTTAGAAACTTTGAGATGATAGCTGGAATCCCCTTAGAGCTCTGATCAGTGGCACACACATAAACCCTCCCCATGTTTGAAGCCTCCCTGCCAGCTTTTCCAATCCAGTGATGCCCACCTCCACATTTGTGTATGTGCCTTTTACCAAGTATAGAGCTCTAGGTTTTTGGCTAGGCTGGGTGGTCAGTATGTCTTCGTGATCTGACTGTTTCCACGGTTCCCCCACAAATACTTGGTTTAGCGAGATTCATGGCCAGCTTTCATGTGGGTTCTTGGAATCCAAATTCAGGTCCCCATGGTTGTGCAGCAGGCCCTGCACACGCTAGCCCCTTATGTCATTTTTTGTAAGCCCCTTAAGCTTAGTGTCCATGCTTGAAGCAGGACAGAGGTGGATTTATGCCATTGGTTACAGGAAGTGACACCTTTTTGAATGCCTTTGGCTGTAGATATGTGTCGAGAGAGAAGAGCATGAACTGTGAGTTCCAAAGCCCCGTAAAGATCTTCTTTATTTTTGGTGGTGAGCAGTCTATCCAGCCCATAAATGTTCTGAATAGTGCAGTGACTTTGAGAAAGTCACTTGAGCTCTCAGGGTTACCAACAGACATATGAGTAAGGGGTTGAAATCGTAATAGCTGGTGTCTCATACAATCCTCACTGCAATGCAGTGAAGTACCTCCTGCTGTATCCTGGCTTGACAATGAGGATCCACAAGGTCAAAATGTTTTTCTTGAGGCTTGGAGAAAGGGCTCAGTGGTTAAGAGGATCTGGTCTTCTAGAGGGACCTGTGTTAGATTCCCAGCACCTACATGGCAACTCACCATTGTCTATAACTCCAGTTTCAGGGGACACCCTCACACAGACAAATATGCACACAAAATACAAATAAACAAATAAATAAAATATTTAAAAAAGTCTTCTAGAAGGTGATTGGGCTAGTATGTGGATGTCAGAGGATTGAACCTCTTGAGGCACACTGAGCCATCTAGTATCATCTTGCATCTTCCTGTCATGATGCCTGTATACCAGAGTCTCTGCTTCCAAAGGTATGAGCAGATGAGATTGGAAGAAAAGGCTGACCAAAGAGCTCTAAGAATTCTGAATTACTTTGTGTTTCTGACTTCAGTTGATTGGGGAACATAGATGCAGCATAGACTTACAGAAATCTACTTTCTGACCATTCTTTGGTCAAAGTGTTTGATAGCAAGTGGTTTAGATACAGTAAGAAATGGGGAGAAACACCAAGATTGATGTATATCATAGGAGGACCACGGCTATAACGAAACCAGTGACAGCATGGGGGAACTGTATAAAGGGACACTGAGTTACTTTGGTTAAAGGATTTTTCAACCCAAAGTCCAAGATACAAGCTGAACCACAACAGAGCTACCACATCTTGGGGCAGGAGTGTGTGTGGAAATGATCCTTGGAACATTCCATCTACTTTATGTCCTTGTTCTGGAATTGCTGGAGAGACTGAAGGAAGTTCTAGAGCAGTGGTTCTTACTGTTTGTAATGCTTTAACCCTTTAATAACGTTGCTCATGGTGAGGTAACCTCAACCATAAAATTATTTTTGCTGCTACTTCGAAGCTGTAACATTGCCTTTGTTATTAGTCACGATGTAAATATTTTATATGCAGAATGGTCCTGTGCCAACCCTATGAAAAGGCCCTTCGACCCCCAAAGGGGGTTCTAAATCCTTATAATTGACAAGTGTTGGACGGTGCTGGAGCAGGCCCAAGAAGGGTTGGTTCTGGTAGAGAGCCCCTCCCTTTTGGAGAATGCTTGGTGAGCTCCTGAAGTGGGGGTTTCTATGGTGACAGTGGCTTGTTATAATTTTAGGTGGTGGACTCTCAAACCTAAGAGAAGCTAAGAGTTGGAGGTAACTTTGTTTCTTTATGGTTTCTCTCACACAATGGTCATCAGGGAATCCTCTCATCTTCTGTGTGAAGATTGAAGACTATAGGAGACTTTCTGAAAAACAGTGTCCTAGTGTGTTTCAGGTCATTGCTTCTACATGTATGTAACTTGTCAGTAGAGCTCACCATCTTTGTTGATACAAGCAAAGCAATACTGCCCTGTGGCTTTGGTGGTGATCTTGGGGGTGGAGTAGTTAACAATATTCTGAGGTAGACAGAGGGAAATAAAGATATTTTCTTCAACTTGATTCCGACCCAAGTATTCCAGATTAATAATCTCTTCTTTGGGATGGCCAAAGTTTCCTGGCTAATTTTATCACCTTAGTGTTGAAGATTTAAATAAGATTTAGTAAATGACAATGTTAGAAGGGTAGTGAAAGAATAAGAATTGCATGGGTAGTTTCCCGATAGAAAATTTTTTAGATTTATTTTACTATTTTATGTGTATGAGTGTTTTACTGTGTGTGTGTGTGTGTGTGTGTGTGTGTGTGTGTGTGTGTGTGTGTGTGTGTGTTATCATGCATGTGCCTGGTGCTTGTGGAGATCAGCAGAGGATGTCAGACCCCCTGAATTGGAGTTGCAATCTGTTGTGAGCCACTATGTGGGTGCTGCGAATCAAACTTAAGTCCACTGTAAGAGCAACAAGTACTCTTAACCCCCGAGCCGACTCTCCAGCCCTTTTTCCCTGATCTTAGATGCTTCTTGTAATCTTCTTGTAACCCTCCAGCACCTTTATCTTTAATGTAAGCACTTCTTGAGGCTTATTTTGATGGTAGTGGCACTGTTTTGCAGTAGATAGATTTTGACAATAGCAGCACTGTTTCACAGTAAGCTGTCTGTTGATAGCACCTTGTATAGCATTTAGAAAATTTCTGACATAGCGCCCCTCAAATTACTGTTAGACGTTATCTATATTTAAAAACAAAACATTGAAATTCAGAACAGTTAACTCCACTCAAAGCTCACACAGTATGTGAGCAGCATAGCAAGAATAGAAGCTTGGGAAGTGTAATGCTGGGAGCAGTTTACCCTGTGGTGACCATGAAACACATTTCACTTACCTGCAGGACTTGGGTGGGTTGAGAACTCATCATTTCAAGGAATAAGGCAGGAGGCTCGTGAAGCCCCACCCCTCCCTGAAGAGCCTTTTGATAGCTAATGATTGACTGCAGGCTGTGTCGTTTTCTTCAGTGGTGTAACCACTGCTTACTTGCCCATCTTCTGTCAGGCTCATAAAGATGGTGCTAAAGTCTGTAGTTACATACATAGAAGATCAAAAGGTGGGAGACAGAGGTTTAACAGGAGTAGGAAGGGGTAAACTACGGCAGTGGAGGAGTTAATATGACCATAGGATATTGTGCACATGTATGAAACTGTAAAGAGAAAAAGTAATTTTTTTTTAAATGTGTGTGTGTGTGTGTTTTAAAGTGGTGAGTTAAATAAGTTTGTTGAAATTTTATATAATAGGCAAAAGTTTAAATAGATTAATGCCCTTTATTTCTGGACCCGAGTGCTGTTCCAGAACTTGAAGCAGGCATACGAAGCACACCTTTTATAATAGACTTTCTTATGAGTGTCAGTGAGTTATAAAGTTCTTAATCTTTGGAGCAGATTTGTAATCACAGACTGGAAGGCTGAGGTGGGAAATTTTCCCTGAATTCTGGGTCATCCTAGAGAATTCCACTCTAGCTTGGGATATGCTGTAAGGGTTTGTCTCAAATAAAACAAAATAAAAAATACCAACCAACCAAAAATTAAAAAAAAAAGCACCAGAGCAAAGCAAACTAAAGAATAAAACCAGACAAAGTATTTTAACTTTATTTTTTTGAATTTGTAAGTCTGAAAGCATGTTTATTTTGCCCTAATAATTATATGCTACTTTAGTTGGGCATAAAACTGTTGATTGACAGCTGCTTTCTTTAAGACTTTGACTGAATTGTATAGTGTTGGCTTTGGTTCTTGCTTTTAAAGGTTAACCATCTAGCCAGTCCTCTTGAGAGTTTTCCCTGATCCTGATGCTTTTCTGTTTCATCTCAGTGGATCTAGGTGTGAGTTCATCTTTTCTTTCTGCTCATTTTCAATCTAAGAACATGTAATTCACTCCACTTCCTAATGTGTATCAGAGCCTTTTAACCCATCTGTCACATTTCTCAGTTGAACTTTAATTTCGGAGAGTGTACTTGCCTCTGTATCCTTCGGGGTGAAGAGATCTACAAAGTCTCCAAAGCAATGCCTCTGAATTCATTATTCTTTTTGCATGCCTTAGGTTTTTATAATCAATTTTAACTCATTTACTGTGTTTTTCTAGTACAACTCATCATATTCCTCTGTCCTAAGATTTTAATTGTTACCTATTATTATTCTGCCTTTTTTGTTTTCATAAATCCATGCTTAAAGTGGATGTTTCACTCAACTCATCTATCATTTTTAAGTATATTTAGAGTTTTGTCTGAGTATTCTAAGAAATTAATTTCATTTGGGCTGAATTCATAACTTGATGGTTGATTTGACTTTCTTAGAATTAGATTCTTTTGTGTTTTGAAATTTTAGTTTGTGAGCTCATTTTGTATGTGATGGATTTTTACTTATTTTGTTCTTTAATTCTTCTTAGACTATTGCTTTTGTGTGTGTGTTTTTTTTTCCGTTGCTTTCACCTGACTCTATGGGCCCAGCAGAAAATTAGGTATCATAATGGAGTTAACCTTTAGTCTCTGCCCTGGGCTGTTTTGAGGGATAGCATGTATTCATAGAGCAGGCTGGCAACAAGGCTGAGTTTCTGGGGTCACAGGTATTCAACCCAGAACTCCCAACTCCCATTGTTTCCTATAGCTTCCTTTACAGATAGATGGGGATTAGTTCTTTAGTCATTATTAGTCCTTATTAATTAATGCTTTCTTAAGTAGCAAGAGGAACTGCTTATCATGAGGCATTTAGTATTCTTTTCTCTCTTAGAAGTCCTGTACATTGCAACTTCTGCTTGCTTCTGGCTTGAGGACCTTGCTTTGTCTTTGTCCTCAGTCTCATTTGCGAGTTTGCTTTCCTCCTCCCCTTCCTCCCTCCTTTCTGTAACCCAAGCCCTCCTCCCTCCCTTCTCCTCCTCTTCCTCTTCCTCTTTCTCCCCTTCTCCTCCTCTTTTCTGCTGAATCAGTTAGGGTCGGTGTTGCCTTGGATACTGACGCAACTTGATTGTTTTGTTTTAAAAATTAAATAGTTCAGATGTAAACTGCTGGGTTGGACCAAAGCACCTGTCTCTAGCTTACTTGGTCCCACCCACACCATCCTCTCCCTTTCTCAGGGATGCTGAGATGCTGCTATATGCCTGTGCTTTCTTCCTTCATTTGCAGAACTGCTTCAGAAATTAAGGGATTTTCTTTCTTCTTGGTGTTACCTTGATTGGGCAATATTCAGAATACATTTCAAAGCTCCACCTTCAGTGTAAATGTCAGTATTATCTTAAGTTAAGGAGAATGATATTAAGAAATAAGTAAGTTTACAGAAATTATTCTCATGAACCAATATTCAGGAGATGTGACATTTGATATGATGTGTACTCAAGTATAAACTTCTCAGTTCTCATGTATGTTCTTATGAAATAGCTGAAAAGCTTCATGAGCTGTTAGAGCCTTCCTTCTTCCTTATTCTTTTAAAATCAGAAATAATATTGTAATAAAAACTTTAGAAAAGCTTTTAGAAAAGCAAATGTTAATAAGGAAATGTCTTTATCTTTTTCATATCTTAATAAACCTGAGGAGAATATCCATGCTTCAGGGAACTTTCAAATGTACCTTGAGTACACATTAGGTTGGGAGTAACAGTGCACTGTAGAAGTTTCCAGGCCTCCTTTAAAGTCAGGTGATGACCCACAGCGCCTTCCTGCCTGCCCTTCTAGTTAAGCTGTGTTCTTTCCTTAGCTCTTTCTCTCTTTGTCTAATCAGCCAGACTTAGAACTATTGGTTCTCTTTATATCTTATAGAGTACTTCCAGTTCAGTTGTTATATTAAAGATATCACTAATTTTAACTTACTTTAAAAATATTTGTTATGTGTATGTGGTAACATTTTCCTAAGAAGGAAAAGTGAGTTGGGTTTCTGAGTTTTCTTGCTTTGTCCTAGGCAGTGACTATAGTTGATACATTTTTTCAAGTGTTTTCATTTCTGTGTATATGTGCACACACACATGTGTTTGTGTGTTCAAGTGTGCCTGTACATGTGTGCACTCAAGTGAGTGGAAGCTGAGAATGACCTCCATTGGCCACCTCCTTTGAAACAGAGTCCCTCATTGGTCTGGAGTTCACCAATTAGGTCAAGCCTGACTGGCTGAACATTGGGTCCCGTGGAGCCTCCAGTCTCCACCTCCCAGCACTGCGAAAGCAAACACAGGGCATTTTTGCCTGGGATCTGTAGGTAGAATCCAGGTCCTCTTGTGCAAGTGCTTAACGACTGATGGTACTGTCTCCCAGGCTTTGTTCTCTGCCTCTCACTCTGTTTCTGTCTCTCTCTGAGACAGAGTCCTGTCATGTATCCCATACTAGCCTTGAACCCATGACCCTCCTACCTCCTACCTCAGCTTCCAAGAGCTGGGGTTCCTTGCATGTTTTCTCTGAGGACTTCTGTAAATGTATGCATATAGTTCCTTTGTTCACAGACAATACTGCATCAATACACAACCACCCTAACACCGTTTTTATACCCAACAACTTACTTTGTAGCTCATTCACTAGAAGTTCAGGCAGAGCTACCTCATCATTTTTCTCTTGCTTTCAGTAGAGAAGTTAATTATTGCTAGATTATAGTTCTGAAAAAATCATCACGCAGGAGACGTGAGGCTTCCTGACTCGCTTGTTTTGTGTAAGAGCAGAGTGGACCGTTGATTCAGCTCTCCTAGTGGGCAGAGTGTGAGCCTTCATGTTGAGAAAGATGTCTGCAGAGTTTCAGGATGGAAGCTTGCTAGTCAGTTCTGTGTTTTCAACAATAGGTGGCACCAGCAATTTCTCTATTGGGGCTGTGTGGAGATGGAAAGCCTGATCATTTTTCATTTCATATCATTGTATTCACAGATTATTAAGAGCAAAGATGTGTTTAGCTGAAAGCCTGGAGGCTGGCACCTGTATGCATACATCCATAGCAGATTAAGAGGCGCTCTGTAGGAAGGTACCTGTGACTCAAAGCTGTGTCTCTTCTCACCCCAGCCCGTGTGTGGAGCACCTTTGTAGTGAGAAGAAGCCATTTAGTTAGCACAGACAATTCATTGCATACAGCTAGTATGTAGATGGAATGTATCTTTTGCTGCATTTCTCTTGAAATGGATGTTGTTGGAGATTTTACCTTGTGTCACACACATGAATTGACCACTGTGTGGGGCTCTGTGTACTCTGAGGACTTAACCAGTCAAATTGGCATTCACTGCTTTCTATCTCAGTTCGAAACCTTCCCCCCTTGCTCCCTGTTGAGTGGGCCTAGACCTCCATCAGCATTTAAAGCACAGCTCTTCAAACCAAATTCATTAGCCCCGGAGAGTAATCCTTCCCTTTGCTTTTCATTGCCATCTGAAGATTTCTAATTATGCCTTTGAAAATCTGCCTTCATTTCTGTTCCCTGACCATACAGGGCTTTGATTACTGCATAAGTAGGTGATTGTCCTAGCTGTTCCCCCCCTTTTTTTTTTTGTTCTTTTTAAGTATGGGGGAGAATAATTCTCCAGTTTCAGAATAAAAAAAATCTATACGTGGTCGTAAACAATGCTTCCTGAGTCAAAGATACACAGATCCCTCTGAAATGGTGAGGGCTCCAGGTAGATCTGGATGCAAATGTCTTCCGATGTGACACGGTCTCTGTGCCCACCCTCAGGTCCATAGAGATGTTGGGAATAAAGATGTGAACAGAGCAACAGAGCTTTTGGGTTGAACTGGATCAGCATTGCCTTCCCTTGTCTTTCCCCTCCTGGAGGGAACACACACTCCCTTGGCTTCCATATGGCATCATGCCTTGAGTTCACCCCATGGCTTTACCTGTGGATTCTGTCTTCACAGAAACTTTTGATCCTACTGCAGTCCCTGGTAGTTTGCTGTTGATCAGTGTGCCAAGACCTTTGATTCTTCCTTTGTGCCCCAAGTACCTGGCTCTTAGAATTACTGACTCCTTCAAGAAGCAAGCCACTTACTTGGTCAGTGGCAAGAAACTTGCAAACACAAACAGACATCACAGCTTATATACAGAATTGTGAGTTTTTGTGTGAGTATGCGTGGAGAGATTTGGGAGGTTCAGCCTTGCTGGACGAAGGCCTTTTCTGGGCTCAGGTTTGAGAGTTCCATAACCTCACTCCAGTTCCTGTTATTTCTGGTTGGGGTTGGGGATGTGATCTTTTACCTTCTTGCTCTGTCTGTCTGCGTCCATGCTTCTCACAATGATGGGCTAACCGAAAGCCTGAATAAACCTTTCCTCCTGCAAATTGTCCTGCTCATGGTGTTCTGTCACAGCAACACAAGAAGGACTCACACAGTCTCGGATACGTAGAGTAGTTGTAATTTTCCATTCAAGAGTATCAAAATTTTGTAGCATAAAGTTGATCCAGGTCCATCTTTGGGAGTCTGGCAGATTCATTCCTATGTTTCTGGGACTGAGGAGGAAAGGCTGCCTCAGTAAGGCTTACCTAACTAATAGCAGGTGGAAGGAAAAAAGGGGGTGTTCGGTCAGGCTGCCAGCAGCTGGTGACAAGGAGGGGAAAGTACAGTGTTTCTTCTGCACCACACCCTATCAGCAAGCGGAGGGACCATCTGCTGTGACCCCTTTCCCAGCCTGACCCCGTACCAATCATTCTACTTGCTTGCTGCAGCCCGGACTTCCAAGGATCTGCCCAATCCATTCTCCAGATCTCACTTGTGTATGTGGTTGGGAATCTGCACATCCCTCAAGGATGAATCCTTCTGATTCCTTGTAGAACCAGCGGGGTTAATTTTTTTTATGGCATAGATGTCACCCTAATCAATAGTGGTGGTTAACACCTAGTGAGGCCACTGTGTG
Organism: Cricetiscus sungorus; assembly: GCA_030556225.1. NCBI lineage: Eukaryota > Metazoa > Chordata > Mammalia > Rodentia > Cricetidae > Cricetiscus > Cricetiscus sungorus. Next base: position 126,297,627 of record JANBXA010000007.1, on the reverse strand, counting down.
AGCCGTAGTTATCCATCCTTTGACTTGGTAGTCATCATCAATGACTCTAGCTAAGTCTTGCCACTCCTGCTCTATTTTACACCAGAGGAAATTAAGATTTAGGAATGTGAAGTCGTTTGTTGAAGGTTGCACAGGTGAGAAGTGGGCAGACTGAGGAGAGCTAGCTCTTCTCTTCATATTCTGCTGTCTCCAACCATTGAAATACTGCTTTAAAGCTTCACTTCATAAGGGAGCATGACCACATACAACTCCCTCACCTGGACCCCTGCTTAGCATTTTAGGACCAGCTTCCCTCTCTTCAGTGTCTTTGGGATGTTTCTGAGAGGCAGTTTCGGCCTAGCAAAGCATCCTTCAGTACTCTGGGAAAAGAGCTGGTGTTTCTATGCTCATGTTTTTTAGGTCTTCTTTGGTGTTTATCTCTTCATGTAGTCAGCATGTGTTTATTGGAATGGTTACATGCTGAACACTGGGTAGAAAGTTGTTAAAAAGGAATACGTAGACCTATCATCCTGGAATTTTATAGACTGCAAGCTAAATGTAAATAAGAAAAATATTAACTAAGACAAAGGCTTAATTATGTCCATTCATTATTGTGAAGATATTGGAAAACAGAATTAACTTGAGTATTTACTGGAGAGCATGTTGAGAAAAGACATTATATGACGATACTGTCTCATGGGTAGGAATTAGTAATTCAAACCAGTAAATGTTTGAAATTGATTAAAGGAAAATATTCAGATTCTTGAATAATGATTTAAATATGCTGGAACCTAATACCCACATAGTAGATGTTTTAAAATCTGGCCAATGTTGAAAGGACAACTTAGGGTAGGTGACACTAATAAGTATTATTGCAGCCACAGAGTGTCGAGGTAGGAGATTTGTGGGTTTCTTTAAGCCCCCCTCCCTTCTCATTTTCCATGAAGAAATTAAAATTCAGAGGAGTGGCATATGCAGGTTCTTCCCTACCCTCAATCCATGACTCTTAGGATGAATAGGCTGGTTTGTTCAAGGTCTCAAAAGTTCAAGTTGTCAACATTTCACCCTCTCATAAATTAGCAATGTCAATGACTTGAAAATTAATGTGATTTGAGCTTCATCGTTCCTTCCTTTGGATGTGGTTGGAGTGCTGTGAGCTCATCATTAAGAAGCAGTCAGATCTTCTCTTGAGCCTGCCTTGTGAATTTCATTTTCTACTACTAAATGATCTCACTAGAGCCAGTGACTAAGGCAGGTTTGCTGTGTGCGACCACTTCAGGGGACCACATTAAAGTGTCTGTGCTCCTTGTTTGTGCAGGAATGAGTTTTCTCAGTGCCATCACTGGATTCCAACGGAGGAAATAGATTACTCATGCATGTTGTAATGATTAAAAAATTTTCCAGTGTCTTGGCTGCCTAGTTCTCATGTGGAGGTTCCATTACCAAATGGTAATTGATACAATTCTGACTAGCCGGCTGATACTGCTTAGAAAGTCAAGGCAATGAAATGTTTGAGTCATTGGTTCTAAGGCCAGAATTTCAAAGGCTAAGCTATGGGAGAGAACCTTGCATAGTTGTGGGAGACACACTGGATTTGAAGGCCCTCCCCCATCTTGTCTGAATAAGTTAATAACTTTGTCTTGTGGGCAAGGCTCTTTTAACCTATCTGAGCCTTCTTTTTCTCCGCAGTGCAGAAGGTAGTCATGGTAATGCCTGCTGTAATTATCTCTTATGGCTGCTGAGCAAATCAACCGAGATCACAAGTCCAAAAGCTCACTAGCAAAATACTTTGTGGATCTGTGTGAATGCTAGGGTTTAAAAACATCGCAGTGACAATGGTGCTCAAAAATGACAATTAGGATCCAAGTCTTGGCTAGAATTATGTATACAGGAACATTAAATGGGTATTTAGGTGCTTTCATGAGTAAGTGTAGCGACAGTTGAAAATTGCAAGTCATTAAAGGGATGATCTTTTTACTTGTTTGACATTAATGTCAATAAAGGAATGCTACTTGAAATCCTGCCTTTGTATTTCAAAGGGTTAAACAGCAGTTTCAGAAACAAATAAAAAGATGAAACGCTAAACACGTAATAAGAAAATGGGCTGAATGAAGTTGGGGTGAAACAGAGGGTGAGGTCAGAAGCTCAGTGCATCTTCCTGTGACCCTGTTCTCTGTGCTGCAGCCGAGTCAGAACTTTGGCTCTCAGCTTTGCTGCATCCACAGCAGTGAGGGGAAGAACAATGGCCATGACTCATGGTCCCCATGAAGTTAGATAGTAAAGCAAAGCTGTAATGAGACACAGTGATTTTCCCCCCTCAGGCAGTTCTCATGAAGAACAGCACTTGAAGAGCAACACCCTACAAGTTTTCTAGTGGGAGAAGACAGACGTTTTATGAGGCATTTACTGGTGGGGCTGCAAATTATTTGTAAATTACCTATTTGCAAGGTTTATTTTTCTCTGTTTTTATTTTGACTGAATATATGCTAGGATTAGAAGTGATATGAAAACCCCTGGTCCTTTCTGTTTCCAAGTTCAATGTGCTGAACCTTAGTGGTACTGAACAGAAGTTCAGGGATACTTAGTAAATGCATGGATCTGAGGGGAAGCAGTTTGCTCTGAGCCAGTTTTGTGGATCACAGGAGCCTGCCTGGTTTCAATATGACCACCATTTGGCACTTGCAGCAAGTTTCTAATTGTGAATTTAGCAGTTGACTGTGCTGTGCTTTTGTCTGTCCATTTGCAGTAGAAGTGTAGAAAGCTATCGCATTTGATGCCATCCTCCCCATGTTATTTGTTGTTTGTTTTGTTTCCACTCTAGAAGTCACTAATAAGTCTACAATATTGGCTGAGAGATTTGTAGAAGACAGATCTTCACACATAAGCCTTCCAGCATCCATCACTTATGTACTGCCTACTGTGGCCCTTTCATTAAGAATCTTTAAAAACCTAGAATGGGAAAAAGTAGAAAAGCATCAATACTTTAAGCAAATTTAAATAACACAATCCTTTTATTTTAGATAAAGATGGAATTTCTAAACATTGACTAGAAGCCCATAGGAACTTTAGGCTTGGTTCTGTAGCACACTTGCTTGCTCATACTCCAAGAGAGTGACGTCTGATATAACACTTGCTTAGGAAGTTCCTGTGATATGTCCAAGACTGATTTAAGCAAACTGTTCATCAGTAGCCGAGAATAAACAGGTGGCTGAGAGCCAAAGACCATAAAGGTGGGTTTCCAAAAGGACCAGGGCTCTTTGAAGAGAGATCAGAGAGAAGTTTGGCCTCTTGTTACCTGTCTATGACATCATTTTGTATGCTTGAGAGACTTTTAACTGGGGCAGTGGATCATATTAGATGCTGAGAGAACAAGACGTCATTCATCCATTTTGGTTAAATAACTTGTTCAAAGTGGTAGAAGCCTTCGGTCTGGGCATCTTGGTATGGAAGTGATAAGCTGGGACATGCTAGCTGTGGAGAGACCCAACAGGAATTACAAGTGTGAAATTCTTTTTTCCACCTGTCTTTTATTTTCCCAATTTGTCACATTAAAATCGATCTCAAAGCAGCTTCATAAATGTGAAAGATTGGCATTTGTGAAATGGACGTATCAGAGCTATAAATACTCAAGAAACAGTGTTTATATTTCCCAGAATGATCCCACAACTTAGGAAGGAGCAGGTTCTCTCTAATTCCTTGAAGAATGACAGCCACAGGAGTCAGTCTTGGGCTTCTGAGATGCATACAGCAGAGGCATGTCCATCCGTGCCCTCTTCTGTTCAGCACATACCTTGTGGATCAGCAGGATGTCCAGTGTGGACCACTGCCTTTTTCTAATCTTGCTGTCTGCACTTGGTGTCTTTCATCTCAAACATAGGCTCTCTTTAAGGTGGTTTCTTCAGGTACAACACATATACCATGCTTGGAAAAACTCAGGTTTTCTTGCTTGTAGTTAAAATAGGACAAATAACTCTGGAGTTAGTATTTCCTAGACCTGTTCTTTAACCTGCATATCTAAAAGCTTTCTTTCTGTGCATGCACTTGACATTAGATTGTCAAGTTCTGGCCTAAGGATGGAGGAGAGTTTTGTCAGGGTCTGTTTATGTTTGTTGTGGGTGAAGAATGTTAAATGATTCATAAAAGAAACCACCAGGTAAACACAGGGGAAAGGGTGGGCCTCTTTTAAGCATCTCATTTCTGTCTGTCCCATTTTCCAGGGCATCTGATGAGTCAGTGAAGGACTTTCTGGAAGAACTGAGTCATGAGAAATTTGATGCACGGAATAGTTGGTAGTGGGAGGAAGCTTGGTAGGTAGAATAGCCTTCTGTTGGTGGGTTACAAGTTGTGGGTTTATGATAAGAAAAAAGAAAGGAAGATTTTTTTTTCTTTCCACAGTGCCTGGAGGAGAGGCTTTGGTCCATTATGGCTGATGTTTATGTACCACTAAAAGCTACATAAATGTATCTGTGCACTGACCTTGGGCAGAGCATAGTGAGCTTGAGAGAGGAAACTGGAGGTAACACTTGTAACATTAATGATCTAGGGACATATGGAGGCTTCTTGAGGACTTAGAGAAAATGTCCAGCCCTGCCCTCCCATGGAACACAGCATCTTTCCCTCTTTCCCAGTCTGGTTCTGTCTATAGGCAGCTTACCGGGTCCAGCATGGTCCTCAAAGCCATGCATGTGTGATGGAGCTTGAACTTGCCAATACGTAGCATAAACTATCTCAGATTTGTCATACAGATGGGTTACCTGTGTCCCTAAAGGATTGTTGCATGGGAAATAGAGATATGATGGCCCTGGGCTCTTGTCTAACATGAAGGCAATCTGTGACTTGGCCCCAGTTATCAGCTGTCTGTGTGGGGAGGTTTGTTTGTCTAGGTGAATTCTGGGGTTCTTTCTGAGAACCTTTCTAGAGTTCTCAGAAGTGGTTGCAGCTATTGGGACTTCCTTATATGTAAAAACTGAAGACTTTGTATAGATGGATCCCTAGTTTATCTGCTTGGGTCTTTTCTCCCTTTAGTGGATGTACATACATTGCTATTCTCAACTATTTCTGCTCCTAAAATTTCCATGCTGTCCTTACATGTGAGCATATGTTAGACAAAGGAAGGCATTAGCTTTTCCATCCCCTGGGCTGGTGGTTTTCTCTTCAGACATTCTTTGATAGTAGAAGAAATTTGTGGGAAAAAATTCAGATACCTGAGTTAAATGTGGACACATTTCAAAGCATTTACCTCTCTAATTGATCTTTATATTCCTATTCATCTAATGAGAATGGGAGAAAATTACTTTCCATCTTAGTCATGGTTCTTGACTATACACGTGTTTTGCACATGCCTGAGAGTTCAAGAAAACGGCAAATAAAAATAATTATTACTTTCCCTTCTCATGTGTTTTACACACACACACACACACACACACACACACACACACACACACACACACAAATTTTAAATTTATAGAAAAGGTAGAAAAAATAACAAATAATCCAGGTAAGGTAGAACATGCCTAAGAACCCCACATTCGAGAGGTAGAAACAGGAAGATCCATAGTTTAACGCCAGCCCCAGCTGCATTTTGAGTTTGAGGAAAGTTTGTACTACATGGTTAAAAAATACACCCTCCCTCCAAAAAGCCCAACTTACAATGATTTTACATATCCTCATAACCCAGAATCTCTGAATATGAACATTTTGGCTTGATTTTTACCTTATTAGTCTCCTTCTTTGTTCATGAGGAATGTCAAGTGGCTTAACCTACATGTATGTGGCTTTCTGTCAGTCATTTGAGGACACATTGTAGACATGTTGTTTTAATTCTTTGAAACACTGCAGTGCACATTCCTTGTCAGAGAAGAAAGAAATCCCTTTCCATTCTCTCTTCTTTGTGTGTTCTAGGATCCAGCTTGGAGCCCTGCATTTCTCTAGGCTCCATAAATCAAGGCTAGATCCTTAGTGCTTTTTTCCCCCTGTTATCCTTTGGTGACACAGCAGCTTCAAGAACACTCAGCAGTGAGCCACTCACTTTGTTGGGCCCCCCCCCCACCGTGCTGAGGCCCAGGTTCTGCTCTGTGGGCAGTTATTCATGCTCTAGATCAGAAGGCAAGGACTTGTCTAGTGTGAGTGACATACACTTCCTTCCCTTGGTTAAGAAAGCTGGGGCCATGTTTCTCCACTATAGACTTATGTTTTCTGTCCATTAACTTATAATTGATTAATAAGCCAGTAATATTGACATATTAGAGATTATTGAACATTCTAACCTTTATCAAACTTTTTCGCTCTGCCTTCACCTGGGCTAATTTTTCAATTCTGTCATTTCTTATAAATTTGTTAGTTTTAATCCAAGGTAAAAACAAAATTATTTGTTGATACATTTTTACTTTTTAATTTGTTTTCTAGCATGCCATAATGGTACCTTAATAACAATATTTTGTTGCTTAAGAAGCACTACTAACCCTCTGAGCCCACTCCTTGCTAATTGAGGTCAGACTCCGTAGCCTTAAACTGTTAACTCTATTGTTTGGAATTCAGTCACTTTTCTTCCACCCCTACTGAAAGCAGGTGGGACAAACAAAATTGGGTGCTTACCTGACATCAGTAGACAATCTCTGTTCTGAGCATCTTTTGGTGAAAACACACAAATGAGTAAAGAGAGAAGGCAAGGGAGGGAGGTGGAGGGTGTTGCCTGGAGGACTTGGCATGTGCAGTTGGGCAGAGCCGTATAAAGCAAGGTGGACGCCTACTGAGTCCACTGCTAACTGTAGACATCAGAGCCTGGGAGGCAGCTCACATAGCAAGGGGACTTAGAAAATGAGCAAACCAAATCAGAGTAGAAGCAGGGTTCTTTCTGTCTGGGTGAGCAGGTGGTGCAGACTGGACTAGATATGAAGTTACTGGGGCAAACTCCTGTATTTAAGAACCTCTGTTTACATAGATGTGTCTAGGTTTGTGTGTGCGCAATGTGTATGCTGTATTTTTTTTAAAAAAATATTTCCCAGTTCTTCCCCCTGCAAGAGACAAGGAGCAGTGACAATGACTATGACAAGCTCTCAGAGCTTGGTTTCTAAATACCGATGTACACTGAAAGATCTGGGCCCCTGTAGAGAAGGCTGGTTCCAGGCCTAAAGCAAGGCTGTAGCAGATGAACTTACTAGAAAGCAAGAAATTGCCCAACAAACAACAGGAGCATTTTAGAAGGACCCAGGAGGCAGTTTACAAGGCTTCTTGCTGCTGACCAAATACAGGGTGTCTGGACACAAGACTGTAGGGCTTTGTCCTACCTGCAACTCTGTAGTCTTCGCCATCTCTACAGATACTCAACTTAACAAAACCAAATGCCACCTTAATCCACGAAAACGAGTAATCCCTACCTTGTCCCAGCCACATGGTTTCTAGAGAACTTGAAATGTTATCTGGTCTATACCATATTGGATAGTTTCTACACGGAACACTCCGTTACTGCAGGATCCTGCTGGGCAGCTCTGGCTTCACTCACAGTGAGTCTATTGAAGGTGAGGAGAAGTAGGAAGGTTTGTGATGGGTTTTGGAGGTACCTTCCTAGTTTGCTAATTGACAGAAAGAGGTCATCCACTCATTTGTGTGGATCAAGGCTGGCATTTGGCTTTCTGACTGAAGTAACTGGGGAGATGGTTCAGTCGGCAGGGAACAGGTTAGACATGGAGATGGGAGTTTGTATTGGGCATATTATGCCACCTCTGTGAGATCAGAGTCAGTCTTAATGGAGGTGGAGAGGAGAGAAGGAAGCCTTTTTTGTGCGCTTTTGAATCTAATATCCTAAGTCTCTCATGTTTTTAGGTCTCATTGCGTCAGTATTCCGGAGGCCATCATTGTCTGTTGCTTGTTTTACTGCCTACTACTTCACACTGCTGCAGAATTGAATTCCACACAAATCTTTGTTTATTTAAATTTTGTTTGAATTATGATTTTGGATGCCAGCTGAAAGTGACCAGAAAATGAGGAGTCATCTTTGTTCAAGAGTTAGTTGCTAAGGGATCACAGATGTAGAACACTGGCCTGGGGCCTGCCACCAGTACGCCGAAACCTAATCTTTCCCTTTTGGAGCTTAACACTTTGAAACACATTCAGAAGGCTGGCTTTCCAAAGGAGCAGCTGTGGGGGAGCTGAGGGTCTGTGCACAGCCTTCCTTTAATCCAAAGGACATCTTTTAGTTTATATAAAAGCGATGACGTGGCAATACATGGGCTTCTCATGTACCATACACTGTACATTAGTGTAGACACATGAAGATTTTCAGTTCTGCCTCTGTTTGTGAGGAGTCCTTTGCCTGATCAGAGTTTCAGTGAGAGATAATGTACTGGCTGGAGTAATGAGGGGAAGGATCCCCACTTTTTGTGCATGTTTTGCTTGTGTACATGTGTGGAAGCCAGAGTTCACCGATACAGGATGACTCCCTAGCCAGCAGGCCCCGGTCTCCACCTCCCCACTGCTGGGATGCCAGACACATGTTACTGCCCTGGTTTTTGTCTTGGGGCCTGGAAATCCAACTCAGGTCCCCATGCTTGCTTAGCAAGCAGTTTACCAAAGGAGCCGTCTTCACAGACCTGCAGTCTTTTTAAAGGCCTCCGTGCTTTGTGACGAGTGGCCTACAGGTAGGTGTGAGGTCTGGACCCTGCGCATGAGCTCACATTCTGCTGTGTTCTTTCTCACACAGGCCTTCTAAAGCATGAGAGTCTGCTTTGGCTGATAGGGTTCGGGGTTCACCAGTGTTACATCCATAAACTTGTCATGCTGGTTCCCCACTTCATGCTTCTAGACCCCGTTTAATTATTCTGTCTGAGTGGGAGAGATCACAGACCGGGCTCATAAAAGCACGCCGGTATTGACTCTGGCAGTGTGACCCCATCCTTTGTTCACTTCACTCTTGCACACTACATACCCACAGCTCCTGGCTTCCTTTCTCTTTGAATGTTCACTCGTTAATGCATTGAGGTCTTCGTTCTCCCATGCCATTGTGTGAGTCACATAGATTCCAATTTACCGTTCAAGAGAGAAGGGGTTTTGATTTTTTAATACAATGCACGTGACATTCTTAGTCTGCTCAATTTCTTTCTGTGGTGACAGTCCCCTCCCCCAAATGAGAATGGCTATTTACAGAACCGTAGCCATAGTAAGAACAACTTACCAGGGAAGTGTAGGGAGTATTGAAACTTGAATCTTAGACCACATTAGACTTTGAGGGAACTGAGCTGTAAAGCACAGGGATATTGGACTAAAGCTGAAAACAAACATCTGCCAGCTACATATTCTAGCCAGTTCGTAGCGGTTGAAGCCTGCTTCTCTCCAGTCTGTTTTTAGAACCAGGGCTCTGGGTCTGAAAGTCCAAAGAACTGGCCAATTCAATCCATATTTTCTTCTTGCATGGTAGTAATTTAGAAAGAAGGAGGAAAAAGTGCCCTGGCATGTCTATTTAAATAGAAGCAAAAGTCAAAGCTTAAGGAAAATTCTCTTCTGAGCATATGTAATAAATTTATGTGAATATGATTTTCTTAAGCATTAACAAGACCACAATGGGATGTTGCACCAAGGAACATGGAGCCCGGCATCAGAATGACAGTTAGATTTGAATTAAGAGTTTCATTAGAGCCCTTTGAGTGTTGAATTCTTGTGTGTCTGTCCTTACATTGCTGAACCATTTCTAAGAAGAATTAGAAAACAACAGAGTCTGCCTCTCTTTTAAAGACGGGCAAATGCCAACTCTGTATTGTCACAGTGCTGAAGGAGACAGACACCGAGCTGGAACATGACTTTGTAGTAACAGGGAGTTAGGAGACTTTGAAGTGGTTTCATCAGACAGGCATGTTTTCAGAGCCTGCAGCTTTCAGTGGGGATTGGGGATGGGAGTTGATGATGGGAACATTCGTTGCATAGAAACGAATCGTAGAAAGATGGTTCTGTGGCATGGGTCCAGGAGATGGCATTATAATAAAGCTCTAGGGTTTTGATGCTTGGAATATGAAAGCAGAGCCCAGGGAAGATCCAGGAATCTTTTCTTAATGGTGTTGTACTGAAAGGCCAAGTAGATGTCTTTCTCCAGCATAAATGGTAGGCAGTGCATGCTCACCTCCACTAAACTGGGCAGTCAGTTAAAAAAGGGAGAGATGTCCTACTCCAACGGAGTCTCTCTCTCTCTCTCTCTCTCTCTCTCTCTCTCTCTCTCTCTCTCTCTCTCTCTCTCTCCTCTCCTCTCCTCTCCTCCTCTCTCTGTCTCTCTCTTTCTCCTCTCTCTCTCTCATCTCTCTCTCCTCTTTTCTGTCTCTCTCTCCTCTCTCTGTCTCTTACTCTCTCTCCTCTCTCATCTCTCTGTCTCTCTCCTCTCTCTCTCTCTCTCTGTATCTCTCTCTCTGTCTCTGTCTCTCTCCCTGTGTGTGTAAACACATGTATATCACACACTCTCACGTACTCTCTCTGTGTAAATGCATAACACACACACACACACACACACACACACACACACACTGTCACAGGTAAACCACACAGAATGACTCTGTATATGAAATTTTCTAGGTTCACCTGAGACTCAGAGATAGGATAGAGTGGGTTTCATGTAGATTCTTTGCTTGCTTACACATCTTCCTTCTCCCCCCCCCCCACCCGGGATGAGTTCAGTGGAGGTTTGGGGAAGTTTTCTCCTTCTCTTCCTGAGATAGTCTTTTCACTCTCTTTCCTGGTCTGGCCTGTGTACAAAGAGGCATTCTTCTTAACTTGATGGCCACAGTCTTTGCGAAGAGTGGAGTGCTATCCCATTGCCCTTACAGATATTATATAGACTAGTAAGTTTGGTACTAGGCTTAATTATTTTAAAGTTAATTATTTTAAAGTTTAGGTGAGCATGTCATTCATTCTCCCCTTGGATGCATGGTTACTGTAAGTTATAAGTAAGCCACTGAATAGCTTTATAAAGTTAAGATATTTTTTTCTAGCTTACAAAATGAACTTGATATTCTAACATATTTCCCAACTGCACAATTTGTAATCTCAGTGGTGTTAAGAGCCACGGTAACTAAGGAAAATTGCATTTTATTCAAGGTACAAAATTACTAAATAACCTTGGTCTTAGAAAAGAATGCTTCATCCTTGGAGATTTTCTGACTAGGGGTAAAGTACATCAAGGAAGCCAAGCAGAAGCCAGAAGGAAGAGAAAGGACACCCACATTCTGCTTGTGCTGATTTTTGGTTTTCTTGTCTCTACAGAGCAGGGAGTAGTAGAAAGAATGCTTTGGAGTGGTAGAAAGAACGCTTTGGTTTGTCTTCCAGGGCTGCCCAGCACCAGCCTGCAGGGCCCGCTCAGCAAATGTGGGGTGAATTGACTTGCACAGCCGAAGGGACACGTTGCAAGTGGAGACTTTGTTTGGCTGCTGGCTTCTGACACATGTTGTGACACTTGGAGTCATTCAGAAGATGATCTTCCCCCAAGTTTGCATGAATTCTCTGCCTACTGGGGCTAACCATTTGACACATTAATAGCTTTGAAACAGAATATGGGTCAATTTTGCTGCTGCGTCCATTCCACAAAAATGTGTACTTGAAAGCTTTTATGACAGGATCACCAGAGAGCAGAATTTATTTTCTGAGCAATTATCCCGCTTTCTGCTAAAGTTTGTTCCATTAACTTTCACCATGAGTTCTGTTTGATATGTGTGAGAATACAACCTGAGCTGGGCAACGGCATCAGTGGTGAGTGAGAATCAGGGTCACCAAGGTCGTATACACTCTCCACCACCATCCTCTTATCCACCACCGTTTCTCAGGGTCACCGAGGTCTTACACACTCTCCACCACCGTCCTCTTATTGGGGCTCTCACTCTCTAAGCAGGACTAATTTCTCTCTGAAGTTGTTTATTGCGTTGTTGTTACTTGGGGAGGCCGCTCCACCATGTCTGTTTCCCGCCTTTACATTAAAGCATAAGCCCCACAAAAGCAGGGCAGGTACCAGAACTCTGCTGTCTAGAATAATACTGAGCTCATTGTGGGGTACGGGATAAATGTTTGTTGAATGAAAAAGTAGGTAAAAATGGCAGTGCTGGTAGTTTCCATTTGCAAGGCTGTGTCAGACTCTTGTCTTGTGCTTGTTATGTACCAGGCTTTGGCAGTGAGTAAGAAATCATGCCTGGGTTGATTGAATATAATGTCTGGTGCTTGGTTATCCAATCTAGTAATCATAGCCACGTGTGCTACCTGATTTATATAACTATTAACCACATGTGACTGTGGAAATTTAAAGGTAAGCTTTAATGAAAATGAGAACGTCAGTTCCGTAGCCATGCCAGCCATATTTGAAATGCTTGCATGGAGCCGGCAGCAATCATACTGGACAGTGAGGACAGAGATGTTCCCATCTTTCTAGAATGTTCTCTTGGGTGGATTTTTAAAACAGATTAACTCGTGGATACTTCCTTTGCAGATGGATAGAATATAGGCTTTTGTTTTCACCTTTATTTTTTTTTTCTTCAAGACAAGATTTCTCTGTAGCTTTGTAGACCAGAATGTAGGCTTTTGAAAGAACAAGTATGGAGGCTGGGGGGATGGCTCAGTGCCTAGGAGCAGTGGCTGCCCTTCTAGAGGACCTGATTTCAATTCCTAATGCCTACTGGCAACTAAGGACCATCTGTAACTCCTGTCCCAGAAAGTCTGATGTCATCTTTTGGCCTTCTCTGGTACTGCATGTCCATACTACACAGACATTCATTCAGACGTCCAAGAAAATGTGTGCACACATCTCTTGAAAACTGTAAAAAAAAAAATAAATAAATAAAGTATGCTTTAAAGGCAACATTCAGGAGCAGAGACTCTTGGATGTCGGGTGTGGCTTTCTAGGGGACTACTGACCTGAGGCATAAAGAATTCATAAGGATTAGACAGGCTGGGGAGGACAGAGGAACATAGTTTTACGTTAAAGATTATAACTGGAGTTGGTGCTAGTATAGGAGCCTTTACCTGGCCATCAACAGGGGGTCCTGGAATAGTTTTGGGAACTAAGTGAACCTGGGTGGCTGGCATGGAGCAACAAGCTACTTCTTGTGTAGTTTGTTCATGGAAGTTTCTGTCTTTTTAAGGCTCACATTCTCTTAATCGCTCCCTAAGTAGATACTTCTGCCTATAGTCTTGACTCCCTCATCCATCTCCAGCAAACCCTGATTCTCAAAAGTTATTTATTCACTGCTAGGAAAGTGCCATTGCCTCCCATGTCCTTAGTACAAAGCCAAAACGCTTTCTAGTGCTTTCCTTTAAGTCCTCTCAAGCTCTCCTGAAACTTTGGTTCTTGACTGTTTACACTCTGACTGCCTCCTGCAAGTTGTTTATGGTGGTTCTGCCTTAGCTGTGGTCACCCCCGGGACACCATCACAAGATTGTTACCATGAACATTGTCTTCTAGAGTGGCCCGGCAGACACACCAACCACACAGGGTTCTTCACTGGACAACTCAGGGGACTCATGGAGCCCCCAGGGTTTGTGAGATGTCAGGGATGCTCATGAGGCTTTCTCTGCCTCAGGTTCTGTGAAAGAGGAATGGTGGGCTGGTCTGAGCGTGTGATTCCTGGGGATTGTAGCTGCCCCAGGGACTTCTCAGTAGTGCCCTTAAGTCATATAGCTGCCCTTGAGTCACCCACCCTTCTGTAAGTGATCTGCAATGGCCTCATTGGTTTACCAAGGTGGACCTCGATCAGATCCTTTTTCCCTTGGTACCCTTGCTCGCAAAGGTGAACAGAAACAGGCCTTTCTTTATGTCTCCCCAGGAAACATTGCATGGTGTCGTAGAGTAACTGTCAGCCCCGATGCTCCCTTCCCCTCCCTCCTTCCCTCCCTCCCTCCTCCCTTCCCCTCCTTCCCCCTCCCTCCCTCCTTCCCTCCCTTCCCCTCCTTCCCCCTCCCTCCTTCCCTCCCTTCCCCCTTCTTGTTATTTTGAGACAGGGTTTCTCTATATAGCCCTGGCTGTCCTGGAACTTGCTCTGTAGACCAGGCTGGCCTCAAACTCACAGGGATCTGCCTGCCTCTGCCTCCCAAGTGCTGGGGTTAAAGGTGTGCACCACCGCTGCCCTGCCATGAAACAGTTTTATTTATTACCACAGTAAGAGTTCTTATGTGTATTAACAGTTCATATACTTTCCCACTTTGAGGCGCTAATCATTCTGTTTCCATGAATTTTCCTTCTCTGGGTACCTTGTACAACTAGAATCATGTGTGATTTGTTGCTTCTGGCGTCTTTCTCTAATCATTCTTTTCTTGGGGCTCATCATGTTGTAGCGTGTGTCAGCACTTCATTATTTGTATTGACATAATAATCTATGGAATGTATGGAAAGGTAGATAAAGACTCAGGCACAGCTTCCTACATTTAGCACAACCAGGACAAGCCCAAGTAGCAAGGTTTTTTTTGTTTGTTTGTTTTTTTGTTTGTTTGTTATGCTGCAACAGGATTAAGCTAATGCTGACAGTGCTTGGGTAACACAAATGGTCTGGGAGTTGAGGTTTGAGACAAGACCGATCTATTTTATAGACAATGACACCGACTCTCCAAGACAGAGTTTCCTTAAGTGGAGAAGAATGTGCCAGAGATGAAGACTTTATAAATTCAATAGCAACTCTGAGCAAAGCAGTATAAGGAGTAGACAGAGATAAGAGGAGCCTGGCTGCTGATGACACTGAAGACTTGCGTGGCCAGGGGGAGCTGTGTAGGAGCAAGGGGCTCGCTTGTCCTGTACAGGCCCCTTCTTCCTTGGATGAACATTGTTCTTGGTTATTTTTTTGTGTTTCCTTTTTTGAATCTCTCTTATTTCCTAGAAAACATTGCTTACTTTATACTGAAGACTCAAGGTGTCTGGATTATAGAAACTCACACAGTCACTAAATTGTGCTCTTCAAAACAAAAACAAAAACAAAAAACCAGTTTCCTGCATAGCAGGCGTAAATAGCTTGCTCGGTTTGAATTTAAGCAGGTCAAATTTGAAATTCTATTCTAATTCAAAGCATGTTGCGCAGCCCTGCTTTTCGATTGGCGATGTAAATGTTTTTCCGGATAATGCGAGGGGTTGTTGAGATAAACCAAGGCCAGCGGGAACTAAGAAAGGCAACTGGATGCCAAACTTCACTGATAAGAGGAGGCACGGTAATCTGATGGTTACTTTCTGGTTGGGTTGTTCAAAGATGGAATGATTAACCACACCACAAATCCTTTCTATATTGCAGAGCGATGGTAATAGGTACCTTCTGATGTTTTCTCAAGAAGGTCTGTGGGGCTCCTGTTCCTGGAATTAGGCTTATGTATTTAAGCTTGAGTTAGCTGAGCTATGTGCTGTTCCGAAGAAGATGCCGTTCTTTCAGGAAATACTTACGGGGATACCCTCTTCCTACATGCCAGGCATTCGGCTGACAATGGAGGAACCATATTGACGGTAACAGCATCCTTAGGTTTGAGGAACTGTGCACCCACTTTGGACGTGAAGCGGCAAGCTGATACTGAGGGAAAGTATGTCTTACCTTCTCCATGCTTGGGCCCTAGGATCTCTGCCACTCTAGCCTGTAGCAGTCTTCTTAAGCTGGTTATAAGTTTGCCAGTGTCTGGTGACATTTCATTGTCATAATTTGTCAATGCTAGAGTATTCCGGGATAAAGGCTGGGTTTGCTGAAATGCACAGAACCACCTTCATAATAAAGAGTGATCCAATCAAAATGCCAGTAGAGAGGCTAAGAGACCTGGGCAAAGAAGATCATGAACTAGAGAGGCCTGTAGAGGCTCGAACGAGTCCCCAATCTTTTAAAAACTGAGATTGTTGTTAACAGGGGAGACAAAAGTAGAATGATGAGTGTAGCTTGTAAGAACTTAAAGATGGCAGCTGCAGTAAAAACAACAGAGACTTGTCCATGGGGTCCATGTTGGGAAAGAAAATCCCAGCTGGAGAGTGTCTCCAGACAAGGCCTCTTTGGTCACTCGGGGTGGGAGAATTCTGTGTGTGGCATTGTGGCTTCAGTTGTGGGATGTTTAGCACCCGTGACACACATTCATTAATGCCAGTAACCTGTCCCCTCCAGCATAATGACAAACCATGGGACATCATGTCCTGCCAAACGCTACAGAAAGAGGTAACAGCCCCTTCTGAGGGACTGTAGGAAGGGACTGATCCACAAGTCAGGGTGTGCGAGTTCCAGATGGTGTTACTCCTATGCACTGAATCTGTATCTAGGAAGTGAGGACCCGGGGTCAGGTCAGGGCTAAAGTGCAGGAAGAGAGCCCTGCCACCTCATTTATGTTTTTCATGTCATCTTTGGAAATGGCACTTTGGTGTGTATTTTAAGATTTACACAGCCTGGCTGTAGCCCAAGCATGTAATTTATGTAAACACAAACATACGTTGCTTAGAAATGTAGCATTTTCCTGTGGAAGCGGCCCTCCGAGGAGTCAGGGATTTCGGCCTCTTTCCATCCCTAGAACCTAAGCTCTGGAAGGAGAGTCCTAGCCATGGACCCACCTCTGCTGAAGGTCACCCTGGGCGGTGGACATCGGTGTCACCAAGAAGCAGCCACCCACCGAGTTCCATCTCCCGGCATTTGGAGAGTGGCACAAGAGCTTTGGGCAAAAATTGACACGTTCCCTTGTCACACAGAGTCAGAATTTTTAAAAACTGGCAAGCCACCAGGGTTTTTCAAATTATTCTCTACATGAGTGTGGAAAATACTATTCCCTGACAGAAAATTTGATTCACACTTTTCAAAGAGCATGGGGACATGGTTGAATTGCATAATCGCCACTTACAAAAGGACTCTGAGAAGGAACTGCGTCTTCCAGGCTCGCCCGCACCAGTACGAACAGAATTGCACGCTTGTTTTCAAACACTCAGGCTCCTCATTGAGCAGCGTAGTATGACTTTATAATCTTAAGACCCCTCTCTGGAAACTGTTCAGGGCCATGGTCCATGCTCAGTTCCTCTCTACTGACGTCAGACCAAACTACACAGAGATAGGCCTGTTGAAGGAGTAAACTTCCCCGACTGTGGGCGTTGTAAGATTTAAGCTTGAAGCCTTGTCTGAATCCCATACCTACCCCTCGATTGGGTGCTCATTTTGTCATTTAGTAAGGGGTGGGGTGGCATGTGCTTGTGGTCCTGCAAAGCAGCCATGTTTTAGAATTCAGCTGGTTTCTTAGATTACTTCTGTGTGGCAAGAGACTGTGCTTTCACAAATAAAAGCTTTTCTCCCCGGGGCCAGAGGCAGAAAAGAAACTGCAGGCCTGGTTAGGGCCTGTTCTGGGCAGGCAAGGAGGTCTGTGTGATGTTAGCAGAACAGACGTGGTGCCTTGCTGCTGTACAGGATTGCTGTCGAGCCCCACACCGCTAACTGTGTTGTTTTACGCACCCTGTCATGCCCCCCCCCGCTTTTTTTAAGGGGTGTACAGTGCTTCTGTTAAGGTGAAAACATTCAGCCGGATGAAGTCCAAGTTCAGATCACAGAGTGAGTGAGCAAAAAGTTCCCCAGAAACCACGTTCTCCAGAAACCATAGCAGTCGTCTTTTCGAGTTATACCATCTTTAGAGAGAGTCTGGTAGAGTGGCTGAAGGTGCAGCCTCAGCCTGCCCATGCTGGACTTGCCTCCATTCTTCCTTAGTCGGATCACCTTGGAAGAATTGCATCCCGTCTGTCTCCTGTTTCTCATCTTTGATGCAGGCTTGGTAGAAAGCCTATGCTTCGGTTCTAGCACTGCTTTGTAGTCTAAATGTGTTTAGAAAGATGTCACTGGGTATAAGGTACGCAGTGACAGACACCAGTGCTATTCTCAACTTTAAACAAAGTATGACTCTTTCCAGATGTATATGTACCCTGTCTGTGCATGACTCTAGTCATCATTTTGAGGCTACAGGCTCAAGGAAAAGCATGTGCCTTTAGTTGTATCAGAGTTCCTTCAGTCTTTGATACAAGCATTAACCCAGTGTCCATTTGCTTTGGAATGGAAGTCCCTGGATGGAGGGTTCCCTTTTGTTACACTGGCACCACGTATTGAGGTAGAGCCAGACGGGCTCCTTTGTGGCCCTGTGGGGAGGGGATTTGGGTTCAGGATGTGGCATGGAACTGGGTTGACTCAGGAAATATAATGAAATGTCCTCCTCATTCCGGATTAGGAAGTCTGAGCTAGAGGCGGAGATGGTGTGTTGACTTCGCTTGGTTCTAAGGAGTTTCTAACTTTTACGAGGGCAGATTGTCTCTGTCCGCTTTCAGGCCCTCTCTCTCCACAAAAAGTCTACCTGGCTTCAGTGGATTTGAATGTCCAGATAAAGGTGATAAGTAGCTGTTTATTGATATCACGGGTTTTGATCCTCCCCTCAGCCCACAGTACAGCATGCCAAGTATCTACATTAAAATGTGAGAACTATGTTAATCTCCCAATTGTACCCAGATTTGATAGGTCGAATTTCAATAGCCAGTTAAACAGTTCAGCTCTGGTGTAAGTTGACCCAGGGTTCATATCTATCACAGATCTTCATACAGGCAGTTATCACAATTCTGAATTTTTTCACAGAGAGATCACTTCATTTATGGATGGTTCAAACTCCTCATTAGACCTGAGAATTTAAGGTGTGAAGCTCATGGTTCCTCTAGCCCCTGACACACCGTGGGAAGGACTATAAAACATTCTCACATTTCATTGACCTCTCAGGGGTCAGGCGGCATGGTGGGTGCCTTAAAATCCTGCTGCATATACACTGTCTGGGTTTTCCCTGAGCAGTTCAAAAGGCTGTGCCCACATTATCTATCAGTGGGAATTCAGAATCTCTCAGTCTTATACCTCGCTGGTGGAGATAGTAATTTTATTTGTAGAAAACCCATCTCTTTCAATATTAGGAGTTGCCTGCTAGTCTTTTTATATTATAAAATTTGCTGAGGTAGGGCCTGTGATGGAAGCTTTAGTAAGCATTGGAAGACCCTCGTTAATGCATCCCCAAGCTTTCTTCTTTCCAGACTGGAACACTTTGATCTTTTCTCTTTTTAATGTCTTCAGTAAAACTACAGAAGATGAAACTCATCTGCAAATCTCTTTGATTGCCTTTCAGATCCTCCTTCCAGACAGTTCTGTTGCAGATTTCCTCAGGTCCAGGGACCTGAAAATACAGACGTTTTTGCCCCAAATTTGCACCTGAGAGGATATTGCATGGTTACCCACATTCCTTCCCAGCCCTTCAGCTTTTCTCCCTCCCTGCTGTCAAGTTTCAGATTAGATTGAGGTGTCATATTTGCCATGTATGTCATGCAGCCATAGTCAACTGGGAGATCAGGTATGGGAAGTGGAGAAGTGATGCTCACATTCGTCCTTCTTTTGAGTTCTGCGACAGCTTCCCCCCTTTCATTCACATTTCTTACAAGGGAGATCATCCACATCAGTGTGTTTCACTCATCACAGCTGCTTTCCTTAAGATCATTACTGACCCTAGAGCTCTGGAACTTCCTTGACTTCTGTTGTTGAAGCAGCTCTGATAGGCTGGAAACTAATAGTACATTCTTGGATCGTGACGTTCCTGTGTTGGATACTGGGCTGAGGTGAGGCTAGATCCATTGCCCAGCATAACTCAGCAGAGAGCTGAGTTTCCTTTGGGCTCATGGGTCCTCTGCAGCATCTTTAGATTTTGGCCCCAGCTCTGGACTTTCTCCCTGCCACAGAAATGAGTTCTTACACAATTCTACATAACACATCACCACCCCGGGAAAAGAAGAGGAGAAAAAGTCTCTGAGTTCCCACTACATATCTGTATGCATTCCACTGACTGGCTGGCTTCCTCTTAAGACAATTTGTTGCCTTGACCAGGCTTATTGCAGTGTGGGCATTGGCTGAAGCCAGCCGTGGTTCATCCTGAGAGATGAACACTAAGAGTGGGAAGAGAGGCACATCAGGATGCAGGTATCGCTGAAATCATCTATAATTTTTTTTTCTTGAAACTCAGTTTCTTGGTCTCAACTCTTGTCTTGACATTGCTAACCTGCCTGGTTTCTGCATAATTACGTTTCCCTGGTGGGCTCCGGAGGATTTGCTTGTCAGCATGGCTTCTCGGGGACACGTAGGCTTTCTTACCATGCTAGCTTTCATTCGTTGTTTTCACTCATTTGGATCCTTATACCATCTGCAGACAGGAGTTCCTGAAAATATGTCAAGTAGTTCAGTGCAAAACTAACATATTTTAGAAGACTTTGGGATATATGTGTGAAAACATTGTGAGTAGCATCTTCAAAAATGTTTCCCCAAAGTCATGTACCTGTTTCTTTTGAGTTTTCTTCTCATTGGAAACAGTGCTACCATTGGCTTAAATTTCATGGCTCTCTGTAGGCAGAAGTTTCTGTCCTACAACCACTCCCAGGGGGAATGGGCTCCTGAAGTCTGGTCCTGCACTAGGGATACATCCTGGTTCCACTGTCAGAGGTACCATAGACTGTCCAGGCCTCCTAACTGAGACCCACATTCAGGGGGTCTGGGTTGGTCCTATGCTGGTTTCCCAGCTATCAGTCTGGGGTCCATGAAATCCCCCTATAAGAGGAGCCACCTTTCTTAATTCCTTCTCCATCCATCTCTTATACAGGGATCAGCAATCCATTACCAGGGAGTAAATAGTGCAGTCTTTGCCAGCCATCTGCTCTCTGCTGTAAGTACTCAACATTCTGGCCACTGAAGCCATTGGTATTATTTAAACGAGCAGCCATGGCCTGTATTCTCGACAAACCTGATTAAAGATAATGTGTAGGTAAGGAGATGCCACACTGTTACCCTCCAATAGACACAATGAAAGGGAAGTGACATTGTTGAACACTTTATTTATGGACACCAAAGGTTTAATATTGTATCTTTTTGTTAGATCACAGTTCTTCTGGTATCTTTCTCTGCCTGGCAAGAATTCAGTCATCCCCAGAGCCAGGCTCTCTTTCAAGAGAGAAAGCAGACACACTGTAACCTTGTAGCTCTACAGACCTGAGTTCTCTTTCCTTCATGCCTATAAGCCTACTCCCATCCCTACTCCCCTGACCCAAGGTGGCCCTGAGGGATAACTCTCATCCATGCACACAGGCAAGGGGCATGAACACTCCTCTCTTCCAAAAAATGATGGACACGTGAATCAGCAACGTGAACCATTTCCCACAGATGTAAAGGTAGCTCTTGTTGCTTCCTCAGAGAGCCCATTGTGCTGTCTGTGGTGCAGTGCTGCCCGCCCTTCCAGTGTTCTGGAACTGAGGGGGATCTCTCTCCCTTCAGGACCTGTTATGGCTGCATATGGGCTGTGATATTACCCCCTAAGAACGCTCTCATCTGAAGGGTCATTTGTTTCTACTTCCTTCCTGTGGGCTTCCTTTATAAAGCACTTTTAATTTTTATTTAAAAACCATTTTAAAATGTAAAGATCATTCTTAGCTTCAAACAAAAGCCCCCAGGCTGTAGTTGGCTGATGCATGTTCTGCCTGGTTACAAGAATGAGCTAGCTAAAATATAACCCTGAATGTTTTAACTTGAAGTCTTATATCTATCTGTACAAGGTATGTCAGTGAGACCTGAGAGAATAAGGCCCCTCTTTCTTAAGATGGCCTATTGAATTTTTTTTCTTTTTGGTCACAACCCTGGTGTCACAGCCTGTCAGTTCAGATCTTTCCTGCTGCTCTTCTGGAATGCTGGCTTCCTTGCAATTTCTGTCTACCTTGCTATGTCTTCCTGGGATGTGCTTCTGTTTCACTCAAGCTTTCTTATTTCATTTTCCCAAGTATATTTGAATTCTTGGTTTATTCACTCCACTAGACTCTCTCCTTTGGGGGGGGGCTGTTTCCACTCTTCTCTGTCTCTGATACCTCACTTTTAGTTAGTGCCAGGCTAGAGTGGGCACTCCATAAATAACTTGCTGAATGCATGTGTGTGTTGTGTATGTGCATGCATTCATGTGTGTGTGCGTGCGTGCATGTGTGTGTGTGCGCGCGCGCACGCGCGTGCATGTGTGCGTGTGTGTGAATGGACAGATGAGTAAGTGGGATTGTGGAGTCAAAGGAGCCATCTGAGCTGTTTTGTTACCAGCCCTGACCACAGAGTTGCTGACTTCATGGGTCAAAACCAGTTCTTAACAAAGGGATGAGTTTGGTTCAGAGTTTGCTTATACATTAATTGTTCAGAATATTGGACATTTCTCAACACAAATGATGTTGAAAATTTAGTTTCAATCCATAAAAAGACTACTTGACACATCCTGTTGAAATAAATCTTATGTCTCAAACCTTGTAAATGTCTTAAAATGTTTTGTCGGGTGATTGTGCCTGTATTTCCAATACTTAGGAGACTGAGGCAGGATGATCACTGTTAGTTCAGTGTTAGCATGAAATGCATTGTGAATTCCAGGCTAGTCTGGGCTTCACAGATACAGAGTAAAACTCTGTCTCAACCCCCGAAATCTGTCTGTCTGTTTTAATGTATGTAAGCATGCACATATGTGTGTATCTGTCAAATTTCTGTAGTTGAACAGAAACAAAATTTAAAGGGTACTTCCTGGGCCTTTGTGTTAGAAGTTAAACAAAACTGAATGAAGATGCAGGTGTTGTTGTTTTGATACAGCTGCTGTGATGCAGCTGCTATGGCCTAAGAAACACAAACACGAGATTGAGCGCCCACGTGGAGTTTATTGAGAGAGGGGAGAGGAAAGAGGGGGATAGCTGGTGGCCAACCGAAAGCGGGAGAGAGAGAGAGAGAGAGAGAGAGAGAGAGAGAGAGAGAGAGAGAGAGAGACAGAGACAGAGACAGAGAGACAGAGACAGCGAGAGCGAGAGAGAGAGAGACAGAGAGACAGAGACAGCGAGAGCGAGAGAGAGAGAGAGAGAGAGAGAGGGGGGGCCCAGAGAGAGCAAGAGAGAGAGAAGCAAGAGAGAAGCAAGAGAGAGAAAAACAAGAGAGAGAGAAACAAGAGAGAGGGAGATGAGAGAGAGGGACAAGAGAGAGAGGTGCGCTTGGCGCTCTTGCTTTAAAAGGGGAGCTTGTGCATGTGTAACCCAGTCTCCGCCCAGCCAGGTAAGGCCTGATGTAGTGATTACGTGTCCCGCCCATCAGAGGCAGGGCCCACAGACTGCCGAGCCTCAACATTCCCACCTCTTACTACTATTAAAAAGGTGGGGGTTGGGCATGGCCCAACAGGGTGAGACTGCAGGTTTCTAACAGCAGGTATGTGTATAAAGAGTAGGTAGAGTTTGAAAAATTTTAAGAGAAATGTGTATTTAACATTTTTACTTTTATGAATGTCATGCATGTGTGCAATGAAATATGGTAATATCTACTTGCCTGTTTCTCCAACTGTATCTGTACCCCCCCAGCCCCCGCAACACATTCCCCTTTCAGCTTCAGGTATTTATTTATTTTGATAACCACGGAGTCCAGTTTGTGCAGCCCATATTGCGCATGAGTATGAGCGCATGGGAAAGCTGACTATTGGCCACATTCTCAAAACAGAGTTATTTACCTTCCTTAGCAATTTTCAGCTGCCAGTAGGTCCTCAGGAGGAAGGAGTAGGATTTTGACGAGCTTTCCTTTGTTCAGGAAACCATGGGTTTTGTGACTTCATGACTCCCATGACCATGTTATGTCCAGAAGATGGCTTGTCCAAACATTCCCCCATCTCTGGCTTTTATGGTCTTTCTATCACATCTTCCTTGGTGTTCTCTGATCCACAGTAGTGGTAGGATTGATATAGACACGCTGGGTAAGGCTGGGCACAGAAACTCAGGATTTTTTAAAAGATAGTTCGTTCTTTTATCCTAGTTTTGTTAGAATTGAAAACTTAGAAATTTCTTGACTTTCTAAATATTTATTTAACATGAAAACTTTTTTTCTCATCTGAAATATTACAGTCCTGTTTCTGAACTCAAATGTGAAGATTCATAGACATATTTTAGATGTAAAAAGCCTTAATCATTTCCTTTTATAAAATTGCAATTTGTCCTGATTTTTTTTCTTGTTCTAGAATCATTGTACCCCCTTGCATCTTTGTCTCTGATCATCAGTGTGTGTGTGTGTGTGTGTGTGTGTGTGTGTGTGTGTGTGTGTATTTGCTGTGGTCTTTTAACTTCCTTGTACCTTGCCTAAGAGAACAGGCAGTTGCCAGTGAGATCAATGATATCTATCACAAGGTACCAATTCATTCTTGCTTATAAATTGACTGCTGGATCTGCCCTCTGTTCAACATATATTGACTAAAGTGCACTTTAAGTGTAATGTAATGCAGAAAACTGGACTCTGACAGAAAGAGAGTTTGGAAGAACCAAGGGGAGCTGGATAGACAAAACAAAGTTTGAAGAGAAAAAACAGGACTTGGTGTTCAGAAGCCAGGTCTTTATTGGTAGTGGGGTATGCAAATATAAAATCCCTCACAGTATAGAAAAATACAAAAGTATGTATCTATTTATTTTGTGTGAATAAGTATTTTGTCTGCATGTATGTACATGTACCATGTGTGTGCCTTGTGCCCGTGGAGGCCTTGTGTCTGTGGAGGTCAGCCACCATGTAGGAACTGGGAACCAAACTCAGGTCCCCTTCAAGAGCAACAAATATTCTTGATTCAGCTCTGTAAAAACTTTAAAATAAACAGTTAAGCACCTTCAAAACCCCATTATTGTACACCACGTGTATGTGTATAGATATATATTAACTTTTTTTTTTCAAAACTAGGATTGCATGTCACCTCATCGACTCTAAAGTGCCCAAATGGGTATGCACCATTATTTTTGTGTGTCACTAAAAAGACGGAATTGTCAGTTTGGCCTCTACCTTCTGTGCCTGGAATGCATTCTGATTGCTCTTCTGCTGCATGTTCTGGTCTTCCCTTGTCTTCCCTGGAAGTGCATACATGGTCTCTCTGGTCTTCCTGGCTTGGGGGTCTGGCCAGTGTGAGGGGAGGTTGACCACTGTAGGAGGGGGGCACAGAAGAGTGGGAAGGGATTTTGTCCTGTGCCTTGCCTGAAGGACACCTTGTAATGACTGTGCCCTAAGATAGACGGGCACTTTCTTATCTCCATGACTGTGTCTCTGCTTGCCCAGCTTGACCTTTCTTTTTCCATCTGTCCCTTGGTAAACTGCCCACTTATGAATGCCAATGAGAATGCCAATGACAGCATGTCCTTCCTTCCCTTCTGGAACTCTGAGACACTAATCACAAGTTGTAAGGCGAGTCCTTATTTCCAAGATGTTGTGATGGGCTGCACTAAGAATTTGTATTCTACATTTTTTCTTGTCCTGTATAAACACATATGCCAACGCAGAGTCTGGTATGCACATACTCTTAGTAGCTTTGTTCATAGTAACCATCCCAGAGAAAAGCAAACCAAATGCCTATTAAGCAAAAACACACCGTATCCATGTAATAAAATGCTATTCAATGATATTAAAGGATGACTACTGAAATATGTTACCTGGATAAGTTTCTAACTTAGTGTAAGTGAAAGAACACAGATACACATTTGCATTCTCTTTTGGTTTTAAAGGTTGAAAGAGTTGAAATCAGTAGAGACAAAACATTATCTGCAGTGATGCAGTAGGGTTGAGGATGGGGAATTAAGATTAACTGTATCAGGCTGATGGTAACACTCTAGATTTTAATTATTACACAATGGCAGAGTTTCTTAAAACTTGTGTTTGACGCTTAAAAAGAAAATGATGATTGATAAAATTATATTTCAACAACATTGTTTTTGGAGAAGTATGTATTAGATGTTTTACAATTTTCTCTTTTAAAATTTATTTGCTGAGAATTTTGTACATGTATACAAAGAAATAAGATCATATTAACTCGGATCACCTTTTCCAACTCCTCTCAGTCCTCCAACACATTCTTCTTTCAACTTCATGTCTCCCCCTTCTTATCCTTGATTAAAAAGTCACACTATGTCCAATTAATGCCTCCCATATATGCATGAGTACGGGTCTATCCACTGGAGAATGCACAACTTACTCAGTGAACACACTCCAAAAGAAGAATGACTTTCTCTCCCAGCAGCTATCAGCTGTCAGTAGCTCTTCAGTTGGGGTGAGACCTCATGATACAGTTTAACAGTTAATTCAGATTTTTCTTTTCAGGATCCCCTAAAGATGTCATGGCCCGCCCTCCAGACAGCAGGAAGTAACTTTAAGAACACAATGCCCACATTCCCAAGATGTGGGGTGGGTGGTTTTTGGTCACTCATTGGGATGTTTGTCATTGTTTAGGAACACAAAATGTTGTTGGTTACCTTCAAGAAGAAAGTTGAACAAAGGGGATTGAATTAAAGGTTTTTTTGTTTTCAAAGAAAAAAAGAGAATACAGATAAGACAGGACAAAAAGGGTAGTTTACTGAATCTACCTGGAAAGAAAGACGTATATAGAGGTAATAAGGTAAAAAAGTAGGTTATTGAATCTACTTTTAAACAGCATCTACTAGTTTTAAATATTTTACATTGGGTTGGACTTTTGTATACTGTATGCAAATATTGTATATTGATGCAAATTTGAAATTAATTGATTAAAACATACTATACATATATTTCTAATATTGTTCAAGGAATTGTACCTGTACGTCTTATTTAACAATGTAGTGCAAATTTCTAGTCCTTGAAGGTGATTATTACCTACTATATAAGATAATAAGAAAATGTAGGTGAGTAATTAGTCACCTATTATAACCAAATTTGTAGTCACATTAGGTATGCTTTCAAGGTCAAACAGAGATATATTTTAGAAAGACAAGTCATCTTCCAACAATTCAGAAATTTGCAGAATATGGCATTTAAAATGTTCTAATAATAGAGATTCTTTTTTATGATAATGAGACACGTCTGCTCCTGGCAATACTAATCTATTTCAGAGAAGATGATGGGCATCAAAGAAACGTCACATGGAGTTTACTTTCTTTGGGCAAAAGTAGCCACTGAACAAGAAAGTGTCCTTGCCTTGACTGATGACAAACAGGACACCAAAGAGAGTGACTGCTAACCTTGCCAAGACAAGGCAGGAGAGTCCTTCAAAATTGTGCTTCACAGAAAAGTCTGTCAGAGATGGTAGATCTGTAGGCCAAAGATGGATGCCCCAACACTGCAGAGGAAGCTTGGGTGACTGTCTAGGCTGCTACCTGTTTCTATCATTTCTCACATTTTTTTTAAAATACTTGCTTGCATTTCCTGCTTACTCAGTTAATAGTATTTCATTCTCAGGTTTCTGAGGGAGTTGAAGACTAATTAGTATAGAGACAGTTTTCAATGTTTACCAGACTCAGAAAAGAAATTCACTATAGATATGTAAAGTGTAAAAGTTTGAGAGACATTAAAGGATAATTTGATAATGCAAATTAGAATAGAAAATAAATTAGGTACAA
The DNA here is from genome assembly GCA_030556225.1 of Cricetiscus sungorus. Classification (NCBI taxonomy): domain Eukaryota; kingdom Metazoa; phylum Chordata; class Mammalia; order Rodentia; family Cricetidae; genus Cricetiscus; species Cricetiscus sungorus. The sequence goes on along the minus strand of JANBXA010000007.1, from coordinate 126,270,272 downwards.
GATTTTGGACGCACTAAGATAAAATGGATAATAGAGATATTTTCTCTGAATTTGTCAAATGCAAGTGGACTAGACACTGTTGATGAACTTGTTGCCTGTATATATTGTATTCATTTATTATACTTATTGTATAGTTTTTCTTATGTTGTAACTTTCTCTTTTTTTTCATTAGACAAAAAGGGGTATTGTGGTGATATATTGTTTATGATGTATTAAAGCCAGGGGAGATCAAAATAGCAAACCAGCCACAGTAGTTAGCTATAGAAGCCAGGCAGTGGTGACATACATCTTTAATCCCAAGACTCTGGAGACAAAGGCAGATGGATCTCTCTGAGTTCAAGGCCACCCAGGGCTACAAGAGATTGAATTAGTCTAAAAGATTAACAGAGCACAAAGCTTTAATCCCAGGACTCATATAACAGGAACAGGGTCCTAGAGCTGGCATTCATTCTCCATCCAGCCACATTGAGGACTGAGGAGAGGCAGCAGTCTGAGGCTTGGTGAGAATTCCTGGAGACAGGATCAGCCCACTAAGCCTGAGGTAGGGGTAAGAGCTAATGGCTTGTCTGATTTGCTATTTTGATATCCGGCGACTTTAATAAATCATAAGCAATATATCACCATAGCTTCCCAATATAAAAGAACCTTCTCTGGCAGTACAGATCTATGGGTATAAGAATAAATGTTTAGAAGGCAGTTTGAGACTATGACCATTTAGTAAGATCAATAGTAGACTCCACCAAGGGTGTACACTTTCCCAGCCTGTATTTTGATCACGTTTACAGTGCCAGACATGAATTATGTCCTGTGAAGCTGTTATCCCACTATTACACCAGTGGGTGCGTCTTACCTGGCAGGTTGGTGTTGTAGCATGCAGGCTTCAGTGCTTGATAAGACCATTGGTGTTTTTGCTTTCACAGTAGTCTGCATAGCACCCATTGGCTCTATGTGAAAGCCTGCTAGAGGGACGGAACTTTCCCAGTCAATTTGACATTGTTTTTGTGCCTTGTAACCAAAATGTGTGATGTCTTCAGCAACAATAGTGTCTTCCATTTAGTATGGTAGCTAAGAGCAATGGGTATCTTCTAACTTCAGGAAATATGGCTGTACTTGTATCCAAGGTTTGTCATGCAGTAATTTTTTTTTAAATCTAATTCTGTTTGCTGTCATACAGTATTGATAACATCATGACAGAAGTCTATTCACATGAAAGCATGGAAAGTAATTGCAGAATTGGCAAAGACTGAGCAGGAGAGAGTTAATGCCTACAGCAGGAAGCTCTGTTGCCTCTTCCCTGTCCCTCCATCCAGCAGCTCTTGTCCCTGGAGGGCTTCCTATTTAATCCCGCCTCTTGGGCTGCTCTTCACTTTCTTATAAACACACATGTTGATCATGATTATTGTAGAGTAGTTACATCTGCAACCATCAGCCCCCAATTCAGAAGGCTCCTCCATCTCGCTGAACATCCTGTGGGGGTATCCAAATATTCCCCAGCAAAACCAAGTCTCTCTGCTTGTGAGCAAGTGTTCTTCTAATACAACTGCTAGGAAAATGAAGGCAATACCACATTGCTTCTGTTTGATAGCTGTGTGTTCAGGTCGTTCATCTCAGGGATAAGTTCAACTTTTATCACTTTTTTTTTTCCTGAACAATGCCTTTGTGCAATTCCCAATCTTTATTATGTAAGGTTATATGGGCTCCCTATTGTTGAATTTAGATTAGATTTAGTCTTCATGAACAAATTGTTTTAATCCTTGTACTCTACATTGCCAAGGATAAACAGGAGTTGGCTGTAATAGCTTACATTCTTGTTTTGGATGGTGTGATTAATTACATATAAATATTACTTCCTGTTAGGTGACCTTTTTAGTATAAATGACCCCATTTTTTTTTAAAGTGCTTGAAATTAGTTTTCCTGGGACTCGTTTCTTTCATAAGTGGAAGGTCAATTTTTCATGTTCCTCCACTGATTTCCAGTGATAATAATGATAAAGGCATTGGACTCTCACATAAAGTTGGAAAGCAATTGACGCTTAGATGAGTTATTTAGCTTAATTAAAGTGCCTACTATGCAGCAGCAGTATATTAGGAGAATCACGTGTAGCTCTGCCCTGGAGGATCTTAATGCCTAGTGAACAGTATGACATGGAAACCAAAATAGGTACCCTTCAAGATCCTGGTAAGGTCGAAGAAATAGAAGTTAACTCTCGTGTTTGGTGAATGTAAAACCAAGAAAGTGGAATGTGATTTAGGAAGCATGATTTCTAAGACGTTTGTAAGGGCGAATTATTTTTAAATTATATTTTTGTGCATGTGAGGATGGCAGGGGCGTGCACAGGTGTGGGTATCAAGGACTGCTTTAGGGAATTGGTTTATAAATCTCAGACTTGTGGCTGTGCTTTACCTCCTCCTGAGCCAGCTGACGGCTCACCTGTGACTACACATAAGAAACAGTAGGGTCTTTTGAAAAAGAGAGCTTGGAGACAAAGCTAATCGGTATTTTTAATTTTTTTTTAATTTACAAAGTGAGAAGTAGGTCTCCATTCAGAAGGGGACATTGTAGAAGGCACAGCTCAGGGCAAAGGAGCCAGGACTCTGATAAAAAGCCCTAAACTTACAGGGTTTCTGCCTTACCTTTCATACTTACCATACACATCTCCTGGGGAAGGAAGAGGACCACCAGAGAATGCTGGAGATGGGCAGAATGGCAGGTCCTGTCAGAATGAATTGGAATTCAACAGCATGTCTGGTCACTGATTTCAGCCAGATAGAACTAACTTGATCACCCCGATCAAAATGAATAAAGGCATTAACAACTTCCAGCGAACAAAATGATACTTAGTGAAATCTTTAAATAATCTGCTTATCTCCCCAGTGGCACACAATAACTCGCCATATGCATATATTGCTGTACAATAACTTTGTGCGCCTAAAGAATGGATAACATTTGTGTCCATACATGATCCTTGCCTTATTGGTTACCTATTGTTGCATAACAAATGATTTTGAGACCCAGTGGTTTAAAACAATTCATAATGGTTTTCACCATTATGTGGAAGGGTGAAATTGCTTCTTCTAGTCTGGGCTGCATCATTGGGAGCAGGATGGCATAGGACAGCTTTACCTTTCTGGGCTCCTAGCTTCGGTTATGGGGCAAGGTCACTTTCTTGAGGCTCTTGGTCTTAAGGAGGCTGGCACTCTCTCAGTAGCAGTATGATCTCACCTGCTTTCTGAGATGATCTGTGTGCCCCACTGGGAAAGAGGACCACTAGCAATGGCATCTCCGGATACTGTACAGATTCTGTCTCAGTAGGAGAAATGGCCAAGTTGACCACATGTTCTTGTGAAGCTGCTATGTGCAGCTTCTGTAGAAGAGGCTGTGATTGATGGAACGTTTTCTATAGTAGGGAGAAGAGGCCGAAGCCCGTGCATGAAAGATGGGTGTCTACTCAGCTCATGTCACCTATGTTGGGCACACTCATTACTTTAATCCTGAAAGGCACTGGAAAGGCAGCTTAGCCCTGATCTTCAAAACACACTGGCATTTGAATACCCCAGGAGTTAGTGCTAATCACAGAGAAGAAGGGGTCTGTGTTTCAAAAGGGACCTACATGGGACCAGCACGCATACCTACATGCACCTGAACAGGCAGCCATTGGTAGTTTGGAGCCAGAGGAAGCCATGGGACAGGTGTCTGTACGCTGTAAATACAGTGAGTAAATACATCCTTGATGTAGGCCCATGGGAAAATGGAGTTTGAACTTCAAACCTAGCTTTTCATAAATACTCTGACATTGATGGTATTAGAAGATAATTTTAAACGATGACTCGACATTATATTTCTCTCCTAGGGAAGGTAGTGCACTGGGCTAAAAGGCTAGAGGGATTTAATGTATACATCTTTTAAATGAGTCTGAACTAAGTGGGTTTCAGAGTGCAAGCTGCTGCTGTTAATAATGGTCCCCAATGTCCCATATGACCAGGTGCACCTCAGGGACCTACATGAGGGGATTTTAGAGCACAGTGGCTCAGGAAGCTTGGATTGGTTGCATATATTCCATAACCTGACAAGGAGTTGTCCTGGGTAGTGTGTTAACTTAAAAAAAGAGGAAGAGGAAGACATGGGAGGAAGGAAATAAATGCATGTATGTCTTCGGGGCAAACTTTTGAAATAGGGCAAGAAGAATAACTTTGGTTTTGCTGGCTATCATTTCAAGTCATCATTTAAAATGATCTTCTAACAATAGAACTAAACCACAAGTGTCAAGAGTATTTATAAAAAGCTGGGTTTGGAGTTGAAACTCCATTTCCCCATGGGCTACATCAAGGATGAATTTACTCACTGTATTTACAGCGTACAGATGCCTGTTTCATACTTCATCTGACTCCAAGCTCAGGACTCTGAAGTTGCCATGTTGGTTCTCTTGCCCAGATGGCACATTTGAATTCGATCTTCTGCATTGGACACTGTAAGCTATACCTAACGTGTCTTATCTTTCATGAAGCAGTGAGAACCAAGGCAAGACGAAGTCCAAGGCGTGACTTCTTGCACCGACTGTGGCGCCTCAGACTGAAGTGTGACCGTCAGTGATTGCAGGATGGCTGTCTGCCAAGTTGTATCACAAACACTCTGGTGGTTGAGGCCCTAAATAATTGACATTATCACTAGATAGTGATTTTTAAATTAGTGGAGACTATAAAATAGAAACCCAAATAGCAAACCTCTGTTGAATCCTTAAATGTACTCAAATAACTGGTGTTTGTGCTGGATAGTCTCAGAGATTCTTGTTTATTTTTAAAGACATTATAAAAATAAAGTACTACTAATGGATAATGGGTTGAGGATGTAGTCACTGCAAAATAAAAAAAAGTCATTAGACACAGTTCCCTGCATTCAAAAGCAATATAGTCTACCTCTGAAATACTGTAGAGATTTGGATTTGCACTTCTTTCTATTGTAAGCCTTTCACATGCTTTATTAACACTCATGTATTTGGATTACTAAAGGTATATTCTAGGTAAAACCATGAAATACAAGCAAAATTCAGCACAGAACAGCTCTCTATTTCTATTCATCAGTATGGATAGGCTCTAGATGCTTCTAGCTAGGTTTTTTTTTTTTTTTTTTTTTTTTTTTTGTGAGGTTCCTGCCAGCCCCCAGCCTTTTCTTTTCTGGATTTGGTGCCTTAAGAGTCAAACATCTGACTGCTCGATCTAAAGGATCCTTGACAGTTGTGGTTGTTCACATGACTTACCTGGCCTCACCCACTTCATTTGTAGGTGGAGAAGTGTAACACAGGAGAATGAGTAGGGCTTAGTCACGATGGCAGCGAAAACGAGGCAAGACTGTGCCGCCCTTGATACCATGGATGCACTTGGTGGCGTGTAGCTCACCAGCCCAGAGTCATTCTTGTCTGCTGTGAAACAGAAAACTGTCTTTAAGATTAAGAATGTTTGTATGGACAGCTGCTGGGCTTTTGAGAAGGGACAGAATAATTGCTAGCTTCGCTCCATAAACCACCGTATTTCCCTGAAGGCAGTGATAATCAATGCTATTGGATTCTTGACTTCGGCAGATAGGATCAGGGAAGAAATATTTCACATTGATCCAAGGCTTCCAGGACACAAGCTGTGTGAATTCTGAAGAGTGGCCAAGGCGTCACTGAAAGCCCGTCAGCTCTGGGAATGTCCTGTCTTTCTTGTCACTTAGCCCATTCAGTGCTGCCATGCTCATTTGCAGGAAGAGCAGTTTCAGGGAGGAAAAAAATAAATACCCCGGATGCTACAGGAGACATCCACAGGGGATTTCTTATCTCATGTCCTGGATGGTGGCTTTCCAGATTTGCTCAATCTTAGAGTGGTTTCAGGGTTTCCCCTCACACCCAGGGGGGAAATGACAGGCATCGTAGAAATGAGCATGCTCAGTGGTATTTTGTTTCATGCTTCAGGACAATACCGTTTTATTGAGATTGGTACATGAGAAGTTTGCTGCTCCACTGCGCCTGTGGTGGTTTTTGTATCTGGCTTTATGGACATGTTCTTTTGGCCATGTCAACCCAAGCTTAGAAAATTCTGATCTCTGGGAAGCAACGAGTCTCAATAACTCCACTCAGTTAATGGCAAGATCGAGGCCTAGGATGTGTGGTCTGATCCTGTGTGCTTCCTATCTAGTGATAATGCTGCACCTTAGAGAAAAAAAAATCCAAGTCAAACAATAGTGATGTATTTTGTTATTTGGCTTATCTTGTTGACCAATTAACTCAGTGGAAAAGTAGTGTGCCTTGAGGTAGGGTTCCTATTCATCAGTTATGATAATGTAAGATTTGAAGATACCCATATTGCCTAGGGTGAAATGTACTGACATCACTCCCATCTATAATTCATTAACCACACTTGTAGAAATTAGTTCAAAATCCAAAAGAGACAAAAGGTAATATGTATAGAAGTGTAATCTGCAGTGGCTTTTTTTTTCTGAAGGGGTGGAGAAAAAAATCTCTATATTACATTCTTACCAGTAAAGGAGTAATTAAGAAAACTTAAGTTTTGTAAAGTATTACAATTAAATTCACAAATAGTTTCTATGGTGGTGAAGTAATATAAATAAGTGACTAAATGAATAGAATTTTATGTGAACTTGCGTTATCATTTCAAACAGATGGATTGGTTCAGAGAACAAGACTACAGGGAAACTAACCCAGGATGCTGTGGTCCCTTCCTGACAGTGGGATTGCAAGTCACTGCTATATCTTTCCCAAGGTTTCACAAACGTTTTCTCAAATTCTCACACTGAACGTTCGTTGCATTTGTAAGACAGGGTGAAGTTAGCTTTTGTCTTCCTGGCAGCTTCCCTGAGCATGGGACCAGGATCTTGGTCCTGGCTCCTTTCTGATATAATCCAGGAATGAGGAAAGAGCTAGAGCCTGGCTTCCACTGTATAGTTTGTTTCAACACGCAGAAAAGATTTCCTTGTATCATTTGGCACAGTCAGAGGTCTCTGTTGTGGCCCAGCTGAGATGCCACCCACTCAGACCCTTTCTCCATCTCCTAAAGGAGAGGAGCCTCGCCTTATGGAAGCTCTGCTCTAACATCTCCTGTCTGGGGAACCCTGGCCTACAGCAAACATCTCTGAGCCTCTGTTTTTCATCTCTCAGGTGAAGATAATGATAGGTTCTTTGTGGTGACGAGAAACGGTGTGTATAATTGAGACATGAGTTGTAAAGCAATAATTCATCAGTATTCGCTGCATTGATTTACTTCCTCTGGTCCCTTGCCTGGTGATAGTAGGGCTGCATGTGGAGTAGGGGTACTTGGCCACTGAAAAAGCTCAGTTTTTGTCCAGTTCAGTGGGACTTGAATAGATAGGATCTTAGGATGCAGGACAGTCCTAGATAGATCATTTCAGAAACTCAAGAGCAACAAATGGCAATCTCTGATTACTGAGAACTATCAACCACTAGGGTTAAAAAATTTTGTATGTGTTTATGGACATTTAAAACTCAGAGACACTTGTTTTCAGTAGCTGGAGGTCCATACTTTTATTATCTACAGTGGCTAGGCTATGGCTCTTTGACAAGAGAAGTTCTAGAACCATGGAGAAGATATTTCTCTTCTGTTTTCATTCAGTGTCCATTACCCCTCCAATTCTCAGTTTTCCCTCTTTGCTGTCTGAGAAAATGGCTTTTATGCATGTCATTCTGTAAAGGTAACATTAGGGTTTCCACATGGTAAAATTGGTGGTCAAACGCTGGACACCTTTGTCTGGCAAGGGTCCTCACTGCAGCTGTGCACCTAACTCTACCAACAGATTTAGATAATTTCTTAAATTAGAGCCTAAGAAATTAAATTAGAGCCTGAGCCATGCAGACATAGGAAAGAGGATTGTGCGTTTCAGGCCAGCTTGAGCTACGTAGTACAATACTGTCTCAATAAACAAACAAACAGACAACAATAATAATAATAGAGGACAAATCTACGATCATTAACTTACAAAGGGAAGAGAGAACTGTTTAGTTCATTACTTTGGCTTTAGGATATGCGTTGAGGAACACATCAGGTCAGGGAACAAAGGATGAAGTAGGTGACCATGACCCCACAGTCCCCTCATGGGTAAGCTCTCCATTATCTGAGGGTCTTTCACTGCAGCACCTGCTAAGGTTTCTGCAAATTGCCAATAGCAATGATCTGGGAACTAAGGCTTTAACACAAATTCTTTTGTGATAGTTAAGATCCAGGTTACAGAACATTTGCTTTTAACAAGGCCCATTGGAAGTAAGAGTACTATGTTACAACAGATACATAACACAGGTCCAGTTAGTGAGGGAGAATTTTCATACAAAAGGGCCTCAAGGCTGGTTCTGAAGACACTTCCTACTTAAACTGTTTTTAAAGAGAAGGAGCGTTGAGCTGGGAAGACTGTCCTTGGAGAGGACTCACTGCTGGGAGTTCATTGCCCTCTGAGGCCCTGCCTATGTCCCCCTGATCTGTTCCTGGATCACAACGCCAGTCCTCATGTCTCTATGTATAGTTACATGAAAACAGCCAGTTGTAGAGTTTTTTTTTAGGCTTGATGGCTCATGGTGGAGAAACCTAAAATTAAACCTGGTCAGATGCCAATATGTAAATAAACTGTAAGTGAATCATTAATTATTAAAAATGGAGTCACTGCATACCGCCTTTGGATCATAGCCCGGGAACCTGGATGGAGGTTGGCACTCATTTCCAGGATGAGTTAACTGCAGCATGGGAATTAAAAGTCGGTATTTCCAAAGGAACAATTAATTAAACAGGAAGGTTAATTCACAGTTTATAGACTTAGCATCTGCTTGTTTAGCATATGCAATAGAAAGCAGGCTAGTGGTAGATTTATAAAAATGTCAGTTAGATAATTGATTATATATACATGCATTGCATACAAGTGGCAATCATTCTTGCATAATTTAGTATTTCCTTGTCTCTAGTTATCTTCACTAACATACTGATTTAGAGCAGTTAATAGTATTTGTGTGTCATAGCTTACGATTTAAATATTTCAACTTGAAACAATTAATATGCCTTTTATATGATGTTTTGTCACTGGAATTTTAGGAACTTAGTATTTTTCTTTAAATCACTGAATTGAAAATGTCTGTATGTTCCCCTTGGCATGTCTAAATACTATTTTTGAGCTGAGGTTATAGGTTAGATTGTTTTTTCAAGTACATAATACCCAAGGCCTGTTCAATTTTCCACTAACTAGGATTTAAATGCACTTACTGTAACACAAAGAAGAACACATGTTACTTATCTTTTCCCTAGTTGTAGTGAACATTATTCTGTTCACTACATGCTATTATTTAATTACTTTCTCATTCTCCTAAAGATAGTTCCTACTGTAAGAAGTCTGGCTCACATATGTAGCATTTCTTAGAGATGTCTAAATATACTGAAGTGTGAGAATAAAATTTTTAAAATTTGAGGCAATAGTGTGTGGAAATCTAAGTGCTACTTAATATTTTACTTAAAGGGATATTCAGATTATTTTTCTCTATCGAGTGTGTGTGTGTGTGTGTGTGTGTGTGTGTGTGTGTGTGTGTGTGTGTACATGCGCGCGCGCACGCATGCGCCCAGTGACAAATAATTTGGATAGAGAACTTGTGAATAACATTAATTCTGTTAGAAGTGTCTCACCCTTCAGGGATCACTTCTTGTGTTAAAATGTATAGTTCCCAAATATAGTAAAACACTTGCCAGTAATTAGAATATCAGGAACGTGTGAAAGATTTATTTGTTCAAATTTACTTCTTCCCTGCCTCCTTCTGAGAAGTGTTTAAAAAGCTCTTTATTAAAAGAAAAGAGACATATATGCCATGGCTAATAAATAGGAAGTGCTAGAGGCAAGTTAGAGTGTTAGGATCAGGGTGATAAAGTGGGGGACAATTTACCAGCTGAACATTGAGAATAATAAGGGCATTGAGAACTTAATAAACTTAATATTTAATATGAGCCTTTACTGTAATTTGGACACCTGAAACCTTGCCTGTTTTCCCCGCTTGAATTCCTGTCTTGGTAATACTTTCAGTGCCATTGGTCTGGTATCTTCCCTCCCCACTTTTGGCCAACTTGAAGACAAGATTAAAACACACTATAAGTTATTGGCAGATGCAAAGATTGAGTTGTGAGCCTTCCAAAGAATAGTCTACGAGTGGAATGTGACCCTCAGCTATTTCCTTACACCAGCAGAGGATTATACCATCCAGAGCTATAACTTAGGAATAAAGGATTTTCACATGAAACTTCAGACTTACAGCGTCTTCTTGAAAACTGAAAGAGCTACTAGATATATGGCCCACTTTTCCACGTGACCACGTATTATTTCCCCATGACTTAGATGGTATTTGGACTGTATTTACTGCTTGGCATTTTTACAGCCTCCGAGTTAGGTAGCCATTGCTTTGAAAGAGTTCCCATCTTCCTGTCAGTGGTGAGGGCTGTGTTCTGTGTATCAAACTTGCCTCCTAATGTCTTTCTTCTGGTTTTTGTGTTTTAGACTTCCCTTCTCCCCTTCAGTAGAGAGTACACACAAAGCTGTGTGTTGCATGGTGTTTTGGTAGGTGATACATCCCCACCGGTACCTGTTCATCACTCATACATTTATGATTCATTCTGGAACATTTGTATTATGGTTACTGCTGAATCCAGGTTCAGATAGTGATGCTGATAGTTGATACTGGAGGAAGCCCTGAATACTTTGGCATTGTGTAAAAGAGGATTGCAAGTAGACTGCATGCTGTGATGGGTGATAATCTCTGATGTTTAGAGTCATTTGTTGGTTTCAGTGTCACGCACCGTACCACGAGGAGAAATAGAACTTCCAGGGTGTCTGTCACTCACTTTGGAACCTAATACCTTGGCTGCAGTGCTCAACCTACCCTTAAGATTGGAACAGCCAACAGGCTCACTTTACTGAGGACCAGAGCTAAGTCTTGCCTGGAGAAGAAATTTCCATACAATAAGAAGGACCATTGCAAACACAAGACTTCCTAGTAAACGAGAAAAGATGTATTCACGGTGATTCATTCCCAGTCTTAGGGTCATCCCTCCACACCATCCCCAGATCCTAGCATTTGGTAGCAGAGTTGAGCTTAAATTTTGATATACCATAAAAGGCTTTTGTTATAAAAAGAGGCATTGTACAAAAAGGAAATGTTCTGCACATCTGTTACTTGTTTTAAATTAGGAAAACAGAAACGATGAAAGATTATTCAGGTTATTGCTTCAAACACTACTAAAATACGAAGATCCCACCACATTCAGTCTGGCTTCTCTTTGAATGGCTTGAAGAATCTATTTCTTGGTGGATTCACTGTGCACTGGGGTGACTTCCTGCATGTGTGGAATGTAGTGGTGTTGAGGCCCATAGCAGTCAGGATAGATTGTAGAAGACGAAGCAAGGTGGGCTTTAGAGGTGAGTTCGAGAAAAGACATCGTGAGAGGCAGGTCCACAGACATCGCGACTGGACCATGGACACACAACCAGGAGCAACCGAAAGTGTAGGGGCTGCAGTTCCAAATCAGCCTAGAGCGTCAAGAAGAGGAGCCCTGTGGGCACCTGCTACATTCTGTGGTTTCATGTCACCAGGGTGCATTGTCAAAGAGATGGTGGGGCTAAAAGCAGCAGTTTAGACACAGCTTGCTAAATGTGAGCAAAGTAAAATATTCGCCCAAGAAAAAAGTGTTCTTTTGGAGCCAGCTCTCTACGGTCATTTAATAGCTTAGCCAATTGACATTTGAGCTTTTGTTCTGTGTGTGGTATGGCAATGTTAATTTATATTCGTTGAAAACCTGCAATGTCTAACCACTGCAGACCAGTTTTAAGCTGAATTATTTTAAAAAGAAAGGGAGTTCCCACCATCCCTGTCCTATTCCTTTCTATATGACTGCTTTTGTCAAAATTTTTAGATCCTGTGAAAACTTATCAATCCATCAAAGGTCATGTCGAGTGATGTAAATAGTTCTTTTCTTTGGTAGGTAATTTTTTAAAAGAACAAATCAAGCAGCAAGAATCTTTATTTCAAAATTTGAAGTCTACATGTGATTCTCAAATTAAGTGAATGAAGTTTATTCCACCTGTATTTTTGTTTTTGTTTTTTAACGCCAAAAATGGAAGTTCCAAGATAGAATTTAACATTGAAGTTGGAAATAATTTGATAGGATAAAATTTAATTTAATCCCTAAGAAATGTCTATTGAGTTGTCATAATTACTATGTTTGAGCTTAATACATGTCATGTATAGGTACTTAAGCTGTTCAGAGTTTTATTAATAAAAAATGCTGTTATGTTAAGTATTACATACATATGTATTTGCCTATATAAGTATGTAATGTCTACTCCTACAGAATTGAATTGGAACATACAGCCTTTCAACGATAGCAATAGTATTTCAGGAATGGATGTATGGTATCTGGAACATAAAACCTTTCAGGTGACAATAGGATTGCTTTTACGACATTCTTAAGTGGTGACAAATGTCACTCTTACACCGAAGTTTGATTACTTTCATATGAGACTTTGTGTGACCTGTGTGTGCTAACTAGCATGAGCATAGTTTCTATGTGATGACTTAATTAACAGCCATTTGATTAATTCATTATTTTTCTCTGTTGTGTTGTCCTCCTCAGGATGAAGTGAGGAATGAACTCTACTTTGTATCTATGATGGAAATCTTTTTGCTATTCTTCTTGTGTGGGCTTTTGGTAGTTCTCCACAAAACACACAGCATGAACATACAGGAAAGGTCAGATACGCCGGGGGTAGCCTTCTGAAACCTTCGTAGTATGAGGAGTAGACTTCTAGCTGTACATTTTCTTCAAGAGTAAGCCTTATCCAAGAGCAGTGGGAGGTTAAGGCAAGAAATGGACTGGAACTATAGTCTCTGTGTGTTTGGAGATCAAGTCTGGAATGTGGTCCCACTGTGGGTCTGTACATGGGATCCTGAATTGTATGTTTCCTTTGTTGTAGACTATATGGTTTTGGAAAATTGATCCTAACTGTTGACCAGCCCAGCTTGATGCATCCCAATAGACTTACTTGGCCTCCCATAGATAAGAGATCCTCTCAGTCATAATTCCACACTGGATCCGGTAGAGAGGCTTGTCATAAATGCACTTTGATTGTCACTAGAAAATCCTCTTTACTGGAAAACTCTCCTGAATCAGCTTTTACTCAACTGGACCCAAACACTTTTCTTGTCTCATTGGACATTTCTCGGAGGCAGGATCGTTGTGGACTAGTGTTGCTGCCATTTCCCCAGGGTTATAGGGTAATTACTACCTAAATCAATCCCAAAACAAGTGGAGGATTTTGAGTATTGACATTTTTCTCAGAAACCCTCTGAGATTTTTTTTTGTATTTTTTTTAATTTAAATGTATTCATTTCATATTCGGGTCACACACCCTACCATCTCCTCCATTCTTCGCCATCTCGTCCTGTTCCAAAGGCCCCATCCTATTTTCCTGCCTTTCTGTCTTGTTTCTGGTTTTGGTTGTTTTGTGATCCACTGGGTTTAACCAGGGTTGCGGGGATGGCCACGGAGCTACCTACTAGAACCTAAACAACTCACTCACATTACTGAAGTGGCCACATTACTGAAGATGATGACTTCCTCTCACTCAGCATCTGTCAACTACTAATAGTTCCCCTGAGCAGAGATTTGGGGAAGAAGAGCTCTTTTTCTCATCTGTGACTAAATGTTAAGGGCTCAGTCTTGAGCATGCCTTATACAGGCTGCCAAAGCTGTTGCGAGTTCCTGTGTGCTGTGGCCTTGATATGTCCATGAGGCACAGAAAAACCTTCCATTTGTTTTTAACTCTCCCTCTACTTTTGCATATGAAGTTATAGTGTTTAATTTAGTGACTAGTCTCTATGTGCCAGTTAGATGTTTGTGGTCTATTTTATCTTTGTTTTGATATAATTTCAGAGCTGGTGGCAAAGTCACATGACTAGTACACACATTCTCTTACATTTGTTACTCAGATTATTCAAATACCTTTTTAATATTTTTCCCATCATCCTTTGTCTTTTTTGAACTATTGGGAGTAAGTTGTACGCACCATATTTCTTTAGTATAGTTTAGTGCTCCCATAAACAGACAATATTTTCTTACGTGAGCATGACACAGATACAAAACCAAGAACTTGGCACCAGTGCACAACATTTTGTAACATGCAGACTTCAGTGGTCTCACCATTGTCCCCCATGCAATCTTTACAGTCACAAAGTACAAGGTGGTGGTAGTGCCACTACCACCCTGATCTTAAACTCATTCTCTGGCACTGTTTACACCTCACTAAGCTAATGTGAGACCCTAACATCTCATGACATTTTCCACAAGCCTCGATAAACTCCAGGCTTCCAACTCTGTGTAGTAACTCTGGAATCTAGGACTAGTAATGGTAGTAGTATTTTTTTTAAAAGGTCAGTGAACACAAAATGCAATTCTTGATATCATTCATAATGCCTTCCTTGTGTCCTCAGGCAATAAAAGTCTCATTTATGGCATTAAAATTATGAGGACCCCTCCCAGTTGACCGTGTTGGGTATCAGCAGGACATGGTATCCAGCAGTTAGCTGACATTGGAGAATGCTGAAATGAAGAGACAGGTTCAGCTCTCTCATCTTCCTTCTTGAAGATGCTGGTGATAATCTATGACTCCATCGAGAAACATAATGTCAAGGGATGCTCTGTGAGACTTTTAGTTCATTATGTGCATTGTCCTACACTAATACTATGACTTACAACTGCATATTCTGACTGACTAAGAAGAGGGTTAGATTGACTAATGTGATGTTCAGTGTTTAGGCCTAACCAGGTATCTAGGCTGCTGCCCATTTTTATGTAATGGGCATTACATTTAATTTATTGTAGACATCCCAATGTAGCCTCTGGCATTAAAGAGAACATAATACTACAGAATGTTCAACTTGAAAAAGAATTTGGCATTGTTCAAAGGTTTGGAGGACAATTACAACACTCATAAAAACAGAAAATGATACATAAATCTTTTCTACAAGGAAATTTTGGCTTATTTCTCGAAATGTTTCTATTACTTAATAATATGAGTATCAGAGCCTTTGTTCCGCACATAATGTTCAGGATAATTTGGTAGACATGAACTAAAGATCCTTTAAACAACTTGCTTTTATCACAATTCAATTTTATTCCTCTATTCAGGCATAGTGACATTCATTTAGTGACTTTGTTGTGGGAACATTTCTTTGCATGTAATATACAGAACCACTCAAGTGTAGTCTGTTTTGGATCATTATTCATCTCTTTGGGCTTTCTTAGATGGAACAAACAGAGTCCAGTTAACAGCCTCTAGTCAAAAATATCTGAAAGACATAACTCGCCTTATATGTATTATTCAAAAAAATGACTTATTTTTGGATATGCTTTAGACAGCCATTTACAATAGAGTTAGGGTGCAGCATTAGCAACTTGTGTCTGCTGTTTTGGAGAGAGAGGGGAGGAGGAACACAGGAAGAGTTCCTTGTGGAAGCTTTCAGTGAAAGCCTTTGCTGTTAAGGAATGTAAAGAAAGACTACGTTTAACCACACCAGTCACTTTATCTCTGCTTAGAGCCAGTGTGCTCCTTCCGTGTGCCATTCCTGGCTGTGGCCTTGAGTGTGTCCTCATCTGAACTGACATCCTCATGATGCTTGGCCAGACCAAAGACGGCATCTTAAGGAAAATGCTTTGACAGAGGAAACACTCAGAGAGACACAAAAAGATGCAGTAGACACAGGAGAGATTAAAAATAATAAAGGCAGCTTCTGTGTTAAAAAACAAGCAAGAAAACACTTTCATTGGTGCTGGAGAAATATAAAAGTAAGTGCCAGGCAGTAGAGGGACATGAGTCAGTAAGGATATCACAGTCCCAGGGCCAGATCCTGAGGTTGTCACTTTTACCAGTGGCATGACCTCCTTGAATAAATTACATTATCTCCCTGGCCCTTTCACATCCATGCCAGGAGCATCTTACCTACATTCAGCAAGTGTATTTTGGGCACCTCAACTGCAGCAGTATTCTGCCGTGCACTGGAGCTCTCCCGAGGTAGTCTAGACCAGGCTAGATCCATGGTTCTGAGAGCCATGTGAGAACTTGTGTGGGCACTTAGTGCCTGACACAAGGTAGCAGTCAGTGCATTTATTTCCATTTCCGGTTGACTTCTCCGCCTTCATGGAACATGGGGAGTCCACACCTTGCTAAAGACTACCGTGATATGAGTCTTGGTTAAGTGCCTCCCAAACAGGAGCTCTTACCAGGGGTTGTCACAAGCTGGACTGTGACCGGTGAGAGATGTACGTCTGTGGAATCTGCACTGGGCTGAGTCACCACACATGAGCTCCTACTCCAGCATTGCCAGGAACCTTCTGCTCTTGAACACTTTGCTTGATCTCTGTGGGAGTCATTTCTTTCAGTGGCACAGGAGGTTCAGTAGGGGAGCTCTCTTATCTTTTCTGATACCGTGTGTGTGTGTGTGTGTGTGTGTGTGTGTGTGTGTGTGTGTGTGTGTGTGTGTGTGAGTGGGTAGGTAGATGAGCTCACCTGTATGTATAAGCCAGAGATTGATAATGGGTATTTTCCTCGATTGCTCTCCAGTGTGTTTGTTGAGGTAAGGTCTCTCAATGGACCTGGAACTGAATGTTTGGGCTAGAATGACTTGTACAGCCAGTCCCTGGGATTTGCTGCCCCATTGCATCAATTATAGACACACAACACTGGGCTCAGCTTTTACTTGGGTACTCCAAACTCATGCTTATCCACAAATGCTTTACTCTCTGAGCATCTTCTCAACCTGTGACTGTACTTCTGGTTTCCCTTCTTAAATCAGTGTTAGGTGCATGTTTTTCCATCAGTCAGTGTTAGGCGTATGTTTTCCCGTCAGTCGGTGCTAGGAGTATGCTTTTCCTTTTTCATCTTTGGTCTTCATCCGCGAGAAGGATTTGGCTTTGGGTTTTGAAAACTTGACTTGGCTGTTTATCATGTTTCTTCCTATCGACTTTAATTTCAGGGCAATTAGTGGAGGAAAGAGAGGAAAGATGTAGCTGACGGTACAGTGTGTCCCCTTAATGAAACGGCAGGAAACTGAGGTCCCTATTCTATTCCGAGACTGCAGGAGACTGAGGACATTATTTCCTAACACTATTAACCAATTAGTGCTTTAATTTGTAGCCACAACCCTTAAGTCAAATGATAAAGTAGTAATAACCCAAACTGGAAGGGACATTAATGGTCCCTTGGGAATGGAAGAAGCTGAAGTCCTAGAAGGAGAAGGTCTTGGTCAGCATGTTCCCTTGGCTAGCAGTCTGGGTAGACCATGTATTGAACTCCCAGCACAGACCTTCTCTGTCACTCTAACAGCAGCTCATTCTCGCACTCAGCCAAGCCTCCCAGGAGACCAGACAACGCATGTCTCCTCTTACAGGAAAGAGCCTCTGTTGTCTCCATCATGAAGGCTCTCTTAGCCTTTTAAGAATGCCTCCAGTATCTCCTTTATTGAAGACTTTATTTTCTACTCTCCAGTGTATCATAGAAGTTCTAGGAAAAGCTGAGCTGCTCTGGTTACTCTTAACACTACATACCTCTTGTAATTTTATTGTTTCTCAGTAAACACAACAATGATTTCAAAGAGTTTTTAATGATCCACGGTAGCAGAGATTCTGTGTATGTTAGTGCTCCGCCACTGTGACAAAACTCCTGAAGAGATACCTTAAAAACAAAAGAAAAATTTATGATTCTCACTCTGGGAGGTTTCAGTTCAAGACCCTTGGCTCCATTACATTTGGATGTGTGTTGAGGCAGGGTGTTATGATGAGAGCATGAGACAGAGGAACCCTTTCCTCCATGCCCAGAGTGAGTGAGAGACAGAGGAAGAGTTTACAGACCCATAATACCCTTCAGGGGTGACCTAATTTACTTCCACTTGATACCATCTCTTGACTGCTCCTCTGTCACCTAGCAGTGCCACAGGCTGGGGACCAATGACTTCAACAAATGGGCCTTTGGGGGAGCAGTTATGATATAAACCACAATACAGTATCAGGCACTTTCTTTTAGAACAATTGTTGCTCCCCCACATTCCAGAGGGAAAATGTGAGATTTACATGCTTCTGTGGACATCCAAGTTATGTAAATTGTAATCGCAAGAGTTGAAGCCACTTGGTCTCACTGCAGAGTCTTTGTCTTTAGTGCAGTCCCCTCTACCCTGCTTCCTCCAGACTCCCACACCACTCCCTCAGCACGCATCCCTACCTTTGCACACCCCTCTTGGTCAGGTATAGATTCCCTGTCTGTTTATATCCCTAAACACTGGTAATTCCAGCCCTGTCCTTCATCTCCAAGCCCAGATCCCTGAGCAGTCTCGCTTGCATTGAACACCCTGTACTTACTGTTACTCCCAGAGCCTCGTTCAAAGCCCTCTCCCTGGCTTTCTTTCCCATCTATCTGTCTGTAGTTCTGTCTAGATGTTCATGCAGGTGGTTCATAGTTTACTTCTTCAAGACCAGTTAATCCCTTTTAGAAGCCTTTGCAATTCTTCTGTGCAAAATCCTAGCTCTGTCAGAAGTCTAGAGCTGAATACTGAAGACAGTTCAGATAACATTTACAAATAAGTAAACATTTTCCCTTATGGGAAATAATGTGATTTTTTTTTTTTAAATAAGGACAGATGGCATTTCCTCTCCATTGGGTATTCAAGGACATGTTTTTGTCAAAAAAGAATGCTGAAGAGATAATGTCAGGAAGAGCCAACATGCCATGTGAGAGGGCCCTCTAGGCCTCCATTCTGTATCTGTAAAGACAATGGTGAGGGACACACTCTTACAGTGTGAGTAAAATAAGCCCATGGCAGTTTCTGTAAGTTCCAATAACCAAGTGCATCCACTACAGTGATGGGTTGAAAAGGAAACCAAGATCAAAATTTGGAATGAATTTCCCTTCACTCCCCTATTTTCCAGCTGCTCAGCTATCTTTGGTTTAAACAGTGCTATTTTTGTCAGGATAGAGCATCTCTTTGTTTCTTTTAAGCATGGTCTTTGCTTTGCTTGGAAGTGTTCATCTGGGTTTAACTCCCTTCTCTTATCCATAAATTTTTTTTTGTTGTTTTCAAATACGCCTTTCACTTTGTACAACATTTCTTGCTTCCCAATATTGTTTGTTCCCTGCTCATAGGATGTTCTTTGCCATCTAATTTTAGATCACACACAATGCCTGAGAAGCAGCCTCTCTTTTGGAGGAATAAACACCATGGTTAAGATGTCACTTCTCATAAATCAGTATTGAAGAAGATGAAGACAGCTGTGGTAGGGGAGAGGGGGCCAGGAACTCACAAAGTCTGACCCTTTCAAAGTCGACTTAATCCCCCCTCTTATCCCTGTCTACTGCACTCTTGGAGGGTGGAAGGGCCCTCTTTAACATGAAGAAATGAGCTTTTGCATTGTTTGCCTTTGTCACAACAACAAAAGCTCTGGAAAATTCCAATTAATTAGCAAGCCTTGGGCTAATGAAAGAATAAAACCGAAAGAGAAATGCTCTGAGCTTTAAGAGAGGCATAAGCATGTGAGCACAATGCTGATTTCAAATATTTGGGGCTGTTTGTATAATTTTCCCAGGGTTTGCCTTCCTGAGACTCACAGTGATAAGACACAGAGACAAGAACAAGGATTTGTCAGAGTTAGGCTGCAATAACATCACTGGCTTTTAAGGACACTAAATGACCCACCATCGTTTGAAGAAGGCAGTTAAATGTGAACTCACACACTCAGGGAAATTAAAAACAGAAAGTAGAGCTTTGTGCATTTGTATTTAGAGGAAGACATGAGGATTAGACGAATGTAAAGAAGATTATGAAATAAGTTTAAATTTAATTATTATGAAGGACCAGGAAATCGCTATACTGTTGTAGAACGGATTGAAGATTAGCACCTAATAAGGCTTCTAGACATGGATGGTGATTGATAATCGCTTAAGGCACTCATTCAAATTTTTATACATATTACTACTTACATCAAAATCACTACAAACTAACATATCTGTTCTGGGAATACTTTCATTTTTTTCAACAGTGTTGTGAGACCCTAGACACTATGTGTTGATGTGATTGAGGATTTTACTAACTTTACTTTCGACTTTCTTCATATAGAACATAGAGACTAACATAGAGGCTCTATGTTAGTGATAGATCTAAGTTTGACTTTCCATGTCCTCTGTCTGTATGTACCATCTTACTGTGCTGGCTATGGAATATGGTGTAACTATGAAAGTAGAAATTATACTAGGGAGATTAGATGTTACCATATTTACAAAGAAGCCTAGGAGTTGGCAGCTTTATCCTCAGCTTGTTGTCCACTTATTCCTATGATCATGGGCTAATCATCATCATTTCTGGCATGTTCATTTATTAAATACACTTGTCTGTTTGGATGGCAGCTAAGACATTTTCCAGTTCTAACATACAAGTGAGTGAGAAAGTGGGTAAATGAAATAGCTTTTGAGGCGTGTGTGTGCTTATGTGCTCTTGAAATACCACAGCGGCTTCAGATCCAAGATGTAAGCACATATGTGTCCACAGGCTAGCCCCCCTCTATGCCAGGAAACAGTGCTTTATATTTCAGGACTTAGCATCTTTCCTTTTCTCATTAAGATAATGGCAAATGTGTGTGTCTAGGGTCTTTCACATGGTGCACAGGTGTTGCTCATATCTAACCTCATCTGGGTGGTGAGTGTGAGATAGAGGGTCTCTACTTAGGGAGCTAAATCCAGAGAGGAGACTAGTTGAGAGAGAACATCTTGATAAGACTGTGTAGATATGCTTGCATGGCTGAACAGTTGGGTGATTGGCATAATGGGTGAGACTAGTTCAGTCCTAAATGATTGAGCCCTGATAGGTCTCCTGTTGGTTTACTTCATTGAGTTATTTACTTTTCCTTGGTGTTCTTTCTTGGTTATTTCACCGGAAAATGTTTTTTTAGAGGCCTCTGAGAAGGTGGCGTTTCAATGATGTGCTTGTATTTAGGTTGACACCACCCACAGTGGGTGACACCCAAAGTGTCAGAATGTGATTTTATTTCCAAATAGTCTTTACACAACATTGTTAAGTTAAAAGATGACATCGTGCTGGACTTAATACAATGTTGGTTGATGTTATAAAAAGAAGGGAAGTTTGCACATAAATAAGAATGTCACATGAATACAGAAGACACAGAATGGGAGAGGATGTGTTGACAGAGGGAGAGACTGGAGAGATGTGAGGGAAGGAGTGAACAAGCCTGCCGCAATCTCTGGACGCCAGGATGAGGCAAGAAGGAGCCCCTTAGAGCCATCAGAGAGAAAATGACCAGGGATTCTGGACCTCCCAGGGAATAAAGTCCTGTTGCCTACATTTGCCTACATTGTGCAGCTCTTGGTAAGCTGGCCTCAGAACACTTAACACAGCAAGAAAGATACCTTGGTTTTTGTTGAGGTTACATGACGGGGAAAGACAAGTGGACATCAAGAAAGACAAAGGGAGGGGGTGAAGGAGTATCCAGTGTCATTATGGTTCCTTGTTCTGGGGCATGTAGAAGCTCTTTTTACTTGGTGTATGCTCAGAACAAGTTGTTTGGAATTAACAAAAGAGAATTTGATAAAAGGTAGACTTACACTCTTTTAATATTTGACTTTCATACAACCAGTGTACTGTGAGTAACAAGGATTACCAATAGATTTTGAAGTGTTACCCACATAGTAACTATTAGGAGAAGGACCCATTACCTTACTTGTCAGTTTATTTAAATATTTTTGTGGCAGCATCTGTGTGATCCCGAAACAACAACAACAACAACAGAAAATGATCTGTCTATGAATATTAACTTAGCTATATATTGAAGTGAAAAAGTTCCTTAGAAATTCAGACTTTTATTTGGAAATGGGGATAAATCTTGAAATCCTAATGAGAAATGAATCTCAGCCACCTAAGAGGTAAGAGTTTTACAGAAAGCAGCAGCGATAGATAATAAGACACAATCGTCAAGCAGGCTTGGGCTATGCAGACTCAGTTTGTTCCAGAAAAGCTCAGAGTGAAGACAGCTCGTGAATTCTGTCATCAGGCAGTGAGGCCCGTATCGCATGCCACTTTGCTTTGTTTTTAACATGTGGCTCAAGCTATGCCAGGCCTGCTGCTGTGTGGGAGATGTACTTTCTGACAAAATAAGGCAGTTTTCTGGCATCAGACCCCTTTGGAATTTTTACTGGTGTGCATAAACCCAGCAAGCTTGTGTTTCCCACACATATCCAATGCAGTCACCCTCTTTGTAGATTTATAATGGTCTCGAAGCCTGTCAGAGCCAACCTGGTGAGGTCTTCATCATCACCAAAAGTTATTTAGGGGAAATGAAACCAAGCATCATTCATCCATTATTCAAAATTTGCCTCTTATCTACCACAGGCAAAACAGATAGGCCAAATTTGGAAGCACCAAAATGTGTTTTAGCATGGAAATGAAAATATTCCTAACAGGCTGTCCTTTTTTCCCCTTTCTCGTCATCCATCATGATAATGAAGTTCACCGTGAGAGTTCATTTATATTACTTTGTGTTTGGAGAGTTGGTGATGGTGATGATGATGACAAAGATAACGTAATTATGAATATTAGTGTTCACTTTTGGTTATCCACTAGTGGCTGAGTTGAAGTACTTTGTAAACAAACACTAAGGAAAGAGCCGGCAACTCTGAGCTTCCTTTGGAAGCTTTTTATGCCTATGCTCTGAGCCCCTACTCCTTGCCTCCTGACTGTATTTCACCATTGGCCACTCAAAGGATCATCGAAACCACAGGGACACCCTCACAGCACAATTCCATTGTTTCTGGTGTAAGAATACATGGAAAAGCCTTCTCTAGCATGTAAGGGGCTCTAGAATGAAGTGTGATATTGCACTACTGAAAAAAGTAAGAAATTCTACAAAGTGATAGGAACGTCTGCTGAGTATCTGTCATTCACCGCTTTGGGAAATGGCCCACCGGGCTTCTACATTTGCACGCACACTGTGGAGTGTGGACAGGGTATGGGACTATGCACTAGAGATACGAGCTCCAGTGAGACACAGGCCTCTCTTGCTGTAGTGTGTTGAGTTAAGCCCAGCAGATTCATCCAGCACCGATGCTCCCGCCCATCTTACTGGCTTCCTGTTCAGCAAGCAGTCAGTTCAGCCTCATGGTCTTTATCCTTACCCATTTTCTGATCTTGTGACTCCTACCCCCTCCACTAAGTTCTTTCCCAGCAGGTTTTCCTCTCACTATTTTCAGCTCAGCTTATAAAACACAAGTTTTACATGCCACTCAGCCTACAGTCATCATTCCACCTCTGTGTGGCATTTCTTTCCTGGACCTTACCTTTGTTTGAAGCGGTTATCCTCATTTGTCTATTTCCTCACTGCTGCGCTTCCTCTGTCATATACTGTAAGGAAGTAGCGGGCTGGGATCTTTACCCTCACAGTACGTTGTTAGGTGACTGGATGGATGGAAGAATGAGTGGCTGGATGGCAAAAGAAAAGTGAGAGCCACAGGACAAGGAGCTGGCTGACAGATTTGGCAGAGAAGCAGGTTAAAGCTGTCTCCACAGAATGGACAAATGCAGGCCTGGGAGGCAGGAGAAGGACAGGTTCCTGCCTATGGTTGATGTTCTTTCTCATTGCTCCTGACCTCTCTGTTCAGACACACCTGTCCCTGGAATTCAGATGTCAGTCCAGACAACTCTCCAGTAGGGTGGGTGGTTACGTTCCAAGAACTGACCCCTGCCCTCTTTGGACAAATTGAAAAAAGCAAAGAACACGTGATTATTGAAAATAGTCTGCCATGCTATAGAAAGTTGCCTAAAGTCAGTCTTTCCAATAAGAAGGAATTTAGAATTGCTGTAATGGAGAAAAGTAGCTTATGAAACATAAGTAGGCAAAAATAAAAATAGAAGCTTAAAAGATGCCTCATTTTTTGGAAGAGAAAAGAAAGGCTTTTATTCCCCCTTCTACTGTAAGAAAATATGTGTGGATGAGGCGTGCATGTTAAACTATAGAATAAAATTTGCATATTACTTTAGGGTATTGCAACCATGGCAGTTGGGCTTTGTCAATCCTGATAGACACAGTTGCAATGTACACACCCATTAACAAGATTATCACTTGAAGAGACAGTCATATTTCTACTGAATGTGTTCTTCTTTTTTGAGGATAAAATTTATTGATACTTAATGAAGCGTGAGGTGTCTAAATGAACCATGAAAGCAATAGCTAAACTAATTAACTGCAGATAAAGGCTCCCAGCATACATATGTGATGTGGGTTGTGTGCATATCAATCGTGCCTGGTTACACTGACATCTTTGATAACGTTCTCCTCATGTGCTTTGGGGAATTGATGGTAAAGTCTCCTGTAGTGCGTGTGCTATACAAAGCTACAACCATTTAGGTGCCTGTAAATATGGATACGATCTTTAAGTCAAGCTCTGTGGGGTTTATAGGTAATAATTTGGTAGTTAAGAGGAGTAACAGCAATGTATTATTTCCACACACTTGATTTACATTGCTATGCTGTTTCCTTCAGTGATGAATCACTCCCTGGTTCTAAACATTCTCATTTTCCTACTTCCCCTTGTCCTCTGTCCCAAAGAGAGACCAAGGATGCTAAAAGATGTGATGTGAATGTTTTCTTATACAGCAGGGATTCTCATGTGGAACCTTTTCAAATGCACACAAAAACACAACACTGATAATGTTAGAAGGTGTGCAGAACCAAGCCCTGCTTTGATAGCAAGCCATGCCAGTTTGTGAGGCCGGTGACTTAGATAAATAGAAAACAAATAGAACAGTTAACACTGACATTTACCACGCCAGTCGGTGTCTCCCTGGCCAGTCAGTGTCTAGGCACAGGTGCTTTTCTCCACAGGTACTCCCAAGGGTTTGAACATACCAACATCGTTCTCCATCTCCCGAGTTTGTGATTTAGGAGGTTTGGGGCGGGGCCTGAGAATTTGCAGTTCTGGCGATCTCTTTGATGATGCTGATGCTATTGGCTCTGACACTGAACTCGGTGAATTGCTGTGGGAGAGTGTACAAGCTAAAGCAGAGAAGGGCCGTTTTCAGGACCTTTTTCGATGAAGTCATAGGGATGTAGTTTGCCTCACATACATTACACTTTTTTTATTCATACATGTGCGTTTATGTGTGTTGTGCAAATGACGGCAGAGGTCTAAAGGTGGCATCGGATTCCCTAGAACTAAAGTGACAGGTGGTGGTTGTGTACCATCCCATGCGGATGCTGGGAGCTGAAAGTGAGTCTCCCATAAGAGCAGCAGTGGTCTCTGCCACTCAGCCATATCTCTAGCCCCTTGTCCCAGACGCTTTCTAGATGTCCATCCTAATAGTTTTCTTTCCTAAAGAGTGTGTCTGTGTTTTCTAAGGTATCCAGGCCTTCCTCATACACAAGGGCATTTTCAGAAACCATCATAGCAGTTTTCTTAGGAAGATGTAAAGAAATGTCTGTTTACCAAAGCAAGGATTCTGTCCGAGTTCAGTTCAATGAACAAGGGAGTTTGTCGGGGTTACTTACATGATCATGGGTGACTTCAAAGTTTCGAGCACTGGCAAGTTTGTCAGTTTGCAGAAGACTAAGCCACATCCATAGCATGGGTGACTAATGAGGAGCCGCACCACTGACGGGTCCTCTGGACATCTCAGGAGCTGCTACAGGACCTAGGGTGCTCCAGCTTCAAATTAATTATTTCCTTCTTGCATCATGATGGGGAGGAGAGGGTCTTTGTGAGGGTCTTGTGGAGGAAGGTTGTGAGCTTCTTCAGCCTCCCTGCTGAGTATGGTCCATGAAGGTCTCATGGCAGTGATGAGCAGCTTTCTTTCAAGATGGCAACAGTCAAGCCAATTGTGAAGGAAACAGACACATCGCTGCAATGCACAGGGCTACCTTTAGCAGTAAAGCTCAGAGGTTATTTCCAATGGCTTCCTGTGGGTTGAAGGTTTTAGGGACATAGAGTTTAGGCCTGAACTTACTTCAGCCCTATGGTCTGCTTGCTCCAGCAGCTGTGCTCCAGTCGCCTCACGGACAATACCATTTTTGCTTCATATTTCTCTATACCTAATCCAGGACTCTTACACAACAGATGTGTGCTCTTTGTACTCAGTGAAATGATAAAACTTGTGTGACACTGCATCTTTCCTCCTATTCACGGGGAACAGTGCTACTAGAAAAGGAAGACATCTCATGATTACCCAGGATCTCTCACTCTACTAAATTCGCCTAACTTGTTTGTGAGGTGGGCCTCATATGCTATTTACTCTATTGATAGACCAACAGTGGGTAGGGATGGGAAGGGAGGCTTTGTACTGGGAAGGATTGGAACTCCATTAAAGGACAGCAAGAGAGGAAAGGAATATTCTTCTTTCTTGGGGAATGTTGGGAACAATTTATTTCCTCATGTGGGGGAATGCAGGAGTGGAGGGAGGCTTTAGTAGGGTGCTGGACTTGTATTTTTATTTATTTATTCTTTTGATACAGGGCCTAGTAAACCAGCTGGTCCTGTGACATGCCATCCTCAGCTTCCTTAGTGCTGAGATTATAGGTATGTGCCACCATGCCTAGTTGCACCTGCTTTTTGAATGTACTGTTCCATCTTCAACTGGAATTGATAGATTCTGAGATTTATTTGGACTGTGCATGATTAAACGTGTTAATAACAGATCTATGTCTGGCAAGATGGCTCAGAGAGCGCAAGGGATTGCTGACCAGCCTGATGGCCCAAGTTTCATCTCTAGAATCCCAGTGGTTGAAGGAATGAACTGACTCCAGAAAATTGTCCTCTGACTATATGTGTATGTATATTAAATAAAAACTAAAGAAGCAAAATGTTTCTAATGTTGAGTAATAGGGAATAATGATCTGATATAGCGGTTTTCAAAGGGCTTATCCATACCATTTGGGAACTTGTAGATATAAATGCTTAGCTTGCACCCGGTCCACTGGGTCAGATGCTTTGAGGGAGTCCCAGCATTCGAGTCTGTGTTTCTACAGTCTGTCTGGCATGCTTTGAGAGCCAGGGGAAGGAGGGACCTTCTGAAGGAACAGCAGCTATTGGGGCTCATCAAGAGCCCCAAGGTCAGGGAGACTTCTGGTTAACAGATTGCTGCTGGGGAATGTCTTGTGTGTAAGAATTCCCCACTGCCTACTGTATTTGAAAAGCCCATGCAAACAGAGCATTGTGGGAAGTAAGTGTAATGCAAGCGCTCAGGTTTGAGTAGGAGGACTGAGAGATCCAGGCCAGGCCCATTCTGGGTCAGACTGGGCTGGGTGACGAGACTCCGCCTTGAAAACAAATCATCAGATACAACAATGGAACAAAATAAAAAAGGCATATAAGCCAGAATCATTTTGGGCTCAGCACTGAAGACAAATGGATAGATTACTGATCTGGGGAGAGGAAAGCTAATGAAGTTACCATACTGCACGACTGCATAGGAGTCTACACGATGGCTAGGACAGGGGCCTGAGAAAGTGTCTTGGTTGCTGCTGAACTGCACACGTAATGGGTCAGGGACTCCCAGGTCACTGGCCACAGGACTGTGCTCATTCTCTTGCTTTATCTTTTGGCACTAACTTGCTAGCATGTGACCTTGTTAGTCTTTACCTAGCATTACATTATTCTTTCTTTAAATAGCATTTTGACTTTTAAAAAAAATCAATGTCTGCCTGTTTGCTGTGAAAGATTTTAAATACTGAACACAGAAAAAAGAAAACGACCTGTTAGTACCTCATAGATGTGAAGATATCAATCATTAATGTTTTAGGATAGAGATTTATGTACATGTATTCTGATTTTACTCTCAATAAGGTTTTAGATTCTATTTTCTCGCTGTGTGTTATGAGCTTCCTTGTGTACTTCAGTGTTCTTTGAAAATATATTTAAGTTCAGAAGAAATTTATCACGTCTTATACTTACACTATAGTTTATTTAATCAAGGACTTAAAAAATTATGTCATCTCAAGTAGCACTTAAGTGATGGTGTAAACCTTCCATTATTTCTTCTGAGTAGAATATGGAGTCGAATGAATATTCTGAGTATCCTTTATCATGCTGAGAAGCTCCTTCCCAAAGGTTTATATTACACATTACACTGTCAGCTCAACCTGCTGGCAGGAT
Source organism: Cricetiscus sungorus (assembly GCA_030556225.1). NCBI lineage: Eukaryota > Metazoa > Chordata > Mammalia > Rodentia > Cricetidae > Cricetiscus > Cricetiscus sungorus. Next base: position 126,242,056 of record JANBXA010000007.1, on the reverse strand, counting down.
GTTGTCTATTTTTGTCTCCTTTACCGGGCCCTTCTTTTAGGGACTATTTAAATCCTAAAATGCTTGTCATTAGTTTTGATTTATAAAAACCTCTTCATACACAATCTTTAAATGCTTCTTTATATAGAATGAGTCTTGTTTCCTAGTCTCCTGTTTGCTTTTTTATTCCACTTGTCACCCTGATTAAGCCAACATCATTTTTTATAGTTATAGTATCTATATTTGGGCGTCCCAAATAAAGTAAAAATTCAAATTCAAATACACCTCTTTTTTAGTTGTTTTGTATTTTGTTTGAAATATTTTGCTCTTTATTTTCCTGGGATTGTGTTTGCCAGTGATTTCGGAAGCTATAACTTTGATTTCCTGTGATTTTTCTGCTGTGTGGCTGTTATACCATGGCCAGGAAAACTAGTCTGTTTCTCTAGCCTTCTGAATCAAGATGTGTCTTGAGACTGGAGTGGCGAGGGGCAAAGCAGAAGTGGCTATGCCAGGTGTAGGCATGGCTTTAAAAAAATATTTGGTGTGTGTGTGGGTGGGGGTCTGTATCTGTGGGTGGGCATGAGCATCCATGTTTATATATGTGGAGAACAAAGGTCAACATGAGGTGTCTTCCACTATCGCTCTCTACTCGTTGAAACAGGATTGCTCACAGAACCAGAAACTGGTGTTTCAGCTAGACTGGCTGTCCAGGGAGAACCCCAGCCTTTATATGCATCTGCTTTCTCCGCTTTGGCGTTAATAGGTAAAGGCTGCCACAGCCAGTGTTCAGATCGGTGCTGGGCCTGAAAGTTGGAACATCAAGCACCCCACCCCAGCTATCTCTCATTTACTCCCCCAACTCAACCATCGATCAAGCCCTTAGGCACGGTTCTTAAATGATGAGAACAGCTCCACTTTCCAGCACTTGGAATCTGCCACCATGCTGGGCGAAGCCTGAGTCATGTGCCATGGCCACATGGCCCCAAGTGAACCCAGTGCTGTCAGCTAGCAACCTTCACAGGTGGCAGTGAGCAACTTTAGATAGCCATCCAACCTTCAAGTTGCAGCCTTAGCTAACATCTGACTTCAGTGGCCTGGAGGACTCCACAGAGCCCATTGACTCCCTAGAGCCACAGAAGGCAATAGGTGTTTGCTTTAAGAATGTTAAGATACATAACATGCTCAGCCTTAATGCATAGGAGAGGGGCTTGGCCCTGCCCCAACCTACTGTGCCAGACTTTGTTGACTCCTCATTGAAGCCTTTACTCAATGAGGAGGAGTAGACTGGGGGTGAGGAGGTGGTGGGCGGGAGGAGGTGGGGGGAGGGAGAACTGTGGTTGGAGTGTAAAATGAATTTAAAAAAATAAAAGAAGAATGCTAAGGTACAGTGTGGCTTTCCACCACGGCAGTAGGTGATCAGCGCATTTATAATGGAACTGTGAAATCAGCTTTGACTTCCCCTTAAACTGTGCTGCACAGCTGTCCTTCCACTTTTATTGATCCAGATTTTAATGTCCTCATGTGCTAATTGCTATGTATCCGAGGTCATGCCCTTATGATTCTGCTATGTGTTAATTTTTAAGGAGTCCTTTTCAATCTCTTGTAGCACGTGACATACCTCCCTGCAATTAAATATCAGTAATGCAAAAACGAAGACTTCATTATAACGTAGTCTAGAAGCATCAACGTAGTTTGCCACATTTAGTTTTCATTCCTAGGAACTTGTATATATCTGTATTTATGTCTTCATAGCATTCTTTATACTACTTGCTGTCCCTGGGGATTTAAAATTTTTTGAATTATATTTTTGAAATTAATATTTGATAATAGATGAGAAACCTATTATGTATGTCCCTTACGTTGTGTCCTGTCACCATATTGGATTTTATTTTCTTGTGTAGTAAGTTTTAGGAAATCCTGTTGGGTCTTTTGGGTAGGTAGCACTTCTGAAATTTAATCTGACAGAAAAGAGTAAATGTGATGTTTATTCAGAGAATGTTCAAGCTGGAAGGGATTTGGAAACTCATTTAATCCGTTGTCTTCACGACTTAGAGAAGCTAAGTTTATACCACCCCCATTTCACATTCAGTAGGGGTGTTTAGCAGACTAGACATCTCCCTCTCCCCCATCCTCCATTCTTCTGCTGCATCTTTAGCAGCCAGTCCTAAGATAAGAGCTCTGCATCACGGAGTCCTCAGTCCCTTTTGATTTCTAGAAAGTTCTTTCTGTGGTTGAGCTTCATTTCTGCTTTCTTGGAGCTGGTGTGTCCTTTATGGTTAAGGGGCTTCCTATCAGTTTTGCTGGCTTCCCAAGTGTCACTGTTGGAGGTTCCAATGGCTGCGGAGAAGTCTGTGTTACTTGTGGGTTGACTGGGTGAGATAAAGGTTTTGAAGCTCTCGGGTTGTCTGTTTCTATAGAAGACCCAAGTGAACGGATCTCTCTGAAACTGAATGTTGTGTGTTGTTTCTAAGTTTTCTAGGCCTATGAGCAAGCATTTGTCATAAAGTGGACTGAGTGTCTTCACTCCAAACGCCCATTTTCTGTCTCTAGCAGGACTGTGTTTGCTGGATGTAAGAGCAGGTTAACTAGGGACAGTTGCTTCTTATGCCTCATTACCAGGCAAGGTTTCTGTGCCAGGGGGCTCCATCCAAACCCATTGACACAGTGAGGAGTACTTCCATTATTTCAGACTCCTCAAGGCAGAGCTTTTCTTTCTAGCAAAGACAAAAGAAAGTAAGGACACAATGCAGAGGAATTCCCTCAGTCCGTAACTGCTAATTGGACGATTGTTCTGCAATTCTTTCGATGCCAGGAAATAAGAGCCCTCTAGCCTCGCCCACTGCTTGTAAACTTCCTTTGAGATGGAAATCTTTTAAAAAATTATGCTGTCAAGTTTGATATGCTCAAATGAAACCCTTTCTCCTCTTCTTAGCAAGGGGCTTGCTGTTCCCGAGTAACCTCGACGTTGGCTCCGTGGCAGAGAAGTCACCCTGCCCTGTTCTGCTGAAACCTGTGGTTAATCACGGTTCTACTCCAACTTCAGGCTTAAGAACATAAGAGCAGATTCATCCTGGATCTCTCTTTATGAAATGTTGAAGCGAAGCGGTCTCAGTTCCCTTTGCCTGTACAGAGGCACACTTGTCTGATCTGTGGGAGTAAAGGCTTTTGAATTCTTTGAGTTTGAAGACAAAAGGAGGAGAGAGAAATCTTTCTGGGACACTGCTCATATCTCATGTGTGCTCTCGAATAGATTGATCTTTAGGCACTGCTGAAATGTAGGGGGTCTCTGTTGTTTCATTATTTTTCTTGTCCCGTCCCCTCTTCTCTGCTCATGCCCCTCTCCACTAGCTCTCTACCTCTCACCACCACTCTAAACCTACTGCTCAGTAGGTACACTCAACCGTCTGCTCTCTTCACTGTTTTGATGGTGAAAGGTGTTTTTAAATGCCTCCAACATGTTTGGTCCCATAAGCCACACTCTTAAGTTGCAGCCAGTAGACCAAGCAGGATCATGAAGTAAGCAGGTTTGATTGAGTGCTAGAGAATGTGGGCTTTTGTGAATGGATTAATTCAGCTATTAATTATTTGGCTAGGCAGTCACCCTACCTCTGTGTATTTGAGTTTTATTGTCTGTAAAACAAAGAATTTGTATACATTATATCTAGCCTTTTTTTCCCTGGTACATTATATCTAGAATTCAGAGTCTAGTGGGAGCAGGGATACATCTGTTTCTCATAGGGAAACCCTTGCAATTGTTTTTGTGCATTTATTCTAGTCTCAAGGTAGCTGTTCTAGGTTATGAGAGTTTAAGTTCTTTCAGATGTGAACTGAAGGAAGAAATTAGCAGTTGTTGAACATTGGGTTCAACAAGGTAGCTAGTTTGATGTCTGTGTCACCAAGCTGGTTGAGATGATTTGGCCAAATTCATTCAGTGACATAGTCATGGTTTGGACTCAATGACTTTGCTGTGGCAAGGTCTAGCCTCTATACTGCTAAGGCTGCCCACCCTTGTACCACACTCTGTCTTCCTCATGGTAGGGTTTTAACTGGATAGGGAAAGCAGAGAATGCTGTGTTTGCCAGGGGCAGTCGCTGAGTGGTCAGACTCTACCCTTCCTATGGTGTAGTTGTTCTACAAGATATAAACAGATGCTATTGATGGGGAAGGTTTAAAATAAGACCTTTAAGTTAGCTATATGTGTAGTGTTTTCAAGCTATGCTGTCTGGAAGAAACTGGTTTTATAAAAGGTCAGGTTTGCACTGGGAGTTGTTCAGTTAACAGTATTTTCTATTTACTTGTTACTATGCTTGGTGCACTGCCTGTGTTCATGCAGGGCTGTGTGTAGGGCACAGATGTTTGTATATTGCTGAATCCTTGTAAGATGTGTGCAATAAGACTACTGAATGAATAATAAGCCAGCAAGTCTTTTCTATGGAGAGACTTAGGAAGATGTGTGTTTTCATGTGTTGTTCTAAATATCATCATCCTCCCAACCACCACCTCTACCTCTACTACCTCCTCCAACACCTCCAACACCACAACCACCACCACCACCACCACCACCTCCAACACCACAACCACCACCACCACCACCACCATCACCACCTCCAACACCACAACCACCACCATCACCACAACCATCACCACCACCACCAGTACCATCACCACCACCACCACTACCATCACTACCACCACCATCACCACCACCACCACGGCCTCCTCCACCTCCATCACCTCTTCCTGATAGTAACCTAACAACCTTTTTGAAAATATTACTTTACTAATCATCATTTTGTGCTACATTCTCTTGATTTATTTCTCCACTGGCACTGGACAGTTGTATTCAGAAGAATGAATGAATGAGAAAAACACATGGTGTTGTTTATCAGAGATTCCCGAAAGTAAGAGAGATTGCTTACTAAACATCACCATGTTCTGTAGAAGTTATACTTGTGTTAATCTGTGTACATGTGGGCCTGACACCATAGACAGATTCTCCCTGTTCTGCCAGAGTGGAATTAGATGCTGTTCCTGACTATACATAAACACTGAGCTGTTGAATGTTGAAGATGGATTGCTGACCACTTTCTGCCCTTTCCACGTGGAGGTGCTTGTTCAGTTGTGTCAGCGCTTACGGACTCACACACATTAGTGTGCATTTTTCACTTGGATACTTAGCTTCTATATTGGCTAGTTTTATGTCTGCTTGGCACAAACTAATCTGAGAGTAGGGAACTTCAATTAAGAAAATACCTCCAGATCAGGCTATAGGCAAGCCTGTAGGGCATCTTCTTAATTAATGATTGATGGGGGAGGGCCCAGCCCATTGTGGGTGTTGCCTTCCATGGGCTGGTGGTCACTGGTGATATAAGAAAGCAGGCTAAGCAAGCCAGGGGGAGCAAGCCAGTAAGCAGCACTCCTCCATGGCCTCTACATTAGCACCCGCCCCAGGTTCCTGCCCTGTTTGAGTGTCTGCTCTGACTTCCTTCCATGCTGGACAGTGATGCGGAAGTGGAACCCAAATAAACCCTTTCCTCCCCAAGTTGCTTTTGGTCATGGTGTTTCATCACAGCAATAGGAACCCTAAGATAGCTTCAAATTCTCACTTGTAGCAGGTATGAACTTTCTGAGCCTTGGGTTTTATCCTTTGTGAAATGGGTTGATAATATTCAGAGCTGTAGAGTTAGTTGAAATAGAGAGCCACCGAGCAAGCCTTTCGTTAGTATCAGTTCTTACTTTTAACACATAAGTGGATCATTATTATTGGTAGAAGTTACACTATTATAACAAATGTGTTCACATGCTGCCAGTGAGGTAACCCGTCTACATCCCTTGTGGGTCCTGTGCTAAGAAAGGGAAGGGGACAAGGAGGTTTGCTTCATGCCTGTTTCCACAAAGGGCTTCACAGAATAGGTGACGAATTAGACACTTTGAAAGTTCTGCATCAGTGGGGTATGTGTGTGTGTGTGTGTGTGTGTGTGTGTGTGTGTGTGTGTGTGTGTGTGTGTGTAGTGTGCTTGTGGGGAGACAGGGACAATGAGGTGAGAAGTGGCTGGAGCAACTATAAGAGGCTGCCCTGCTGGGTGCCACGCCCCACTGGGCTTCTCAGCAAGCATCCTATTTCCCACCCCACTTAAAATAATACAGTCCTTTTCTCCTTTTGCCCTCTGCTCATCTGTTTGTACTAAAAGATGCTCCAGGCATGGGGTGGCCATCTCCTGAATGTGGACATTAGTGATTGATTGCCTATCCTCTGCAGGAAGCTGTGACCTGGACTAGAGGTTGGGGAATGGGGATTGAGCCCCATGGGCAGTTTAGGCATAATCTCCATCTTTGTCTACCTGCCAGTTAAGGGGGAAGGTAAGAGAAAGCTATATGCAGTAGATCTGATCAATACCTTAATAAAAGATGCACAAAAAACAGTGCGACCTAGGGGATATAAGAGGGATAATGCGCTTTGAACTTGGAATACAAGGCAGGAAAATTGATTTTAAGAAAGGTGTGACACTTGTGTGTGCTCCATTGTGGGAATATTGGGAATTTGGGGATGGGCTAGTCACAGGTTCAGGAGGATTCCAGTTGGAGTGCTTATGAAGGGGTGGGGAGAGCGCTGTGGTGAGATGTTCTATATATCTGTGAGTGCGGAAGGAAAGGGATACAGCCGGATCTCACCCCAAATCAGCCATAATTAGTAAGATTTTTCCTGAAGCCATTTTCTCTATAACGAGAAGGGGGAAGGGAGAGTAGACGCTCAGGCATTTCCAGCCTTAAGGTTAAATGTTAACTTCTTTGTACAGTTAACAACTAACTCAGTCTTTTCTGCAAGAGAAAAAAGGAGAGAGAGAGAGACATAGAGAGACCTAATGCCACAGTAACTACCTCACTTTCAAAAAAAAGTCAAAAGCCCTACTTGCTGGTGTTTATGTGGTTGCTTGTTTTCCACGTAATAGGTTTGTAGCTCTTGCAGAGTGGTGTGCACATTTGAACAACAGACTGTAGAAGCATCTTTGTGAATTCCCCATGTGTCTTCTGCAGGCTTTGCAGACAGCTATTTTAGAACACATTCCTAGTTTCAGTCATTAGAAAATTATGGGTTTTATTTGTATAAACTCAGCAGCTAAAATGGGGCTTGCAGAAAGGTAGGTGAGCTCACCTCAGTCTGCTCTGACCGAGGCAAGTTAATGACCTGCCCAGCATTGTTCCCGCTGGTCTGTACTGGCTGACTCACTCGCAGTTCCACTTGAAGGGAGACATTGTTTCTGGGCTGCATTTGTCAGAAGCTCTCTGCTACCGGCCTCTTAGCAGTCCTTGAATGTGCCTGCTGCCTGTAATTTATAAAACCTCAGAGCTAGTGGCCCTGGGAATGCATGCAAAGTACGCCTGGAGCCTGGAAGCCTGCTGAGACCCCCAGCAAACAGCGAGATGTAAACACCTTTAGACCCACATATGTACCCAAGCAGACACTGCCCTAGGAAGCCCTACTGTGGAAGGATCTCTCACTGCCAGTACCTTGCAGTGAGTGCAGTGGCTAAGGAGCATGAATTGTTTAAGCACGAGGTGTCTTTGCTGATGACTCTGATCACAGTTCATAAAGAGTGATGGTAATGTATAGAATGAAGGTAGATAGAGGAAGGGGCCTGGGATTGCAGTTTATATTTGCTGTAAATATGAAATATGCAGAAAGCTGAATATTTAAAACTGAAAGACGTTACCTACACAGTGTATAGACTATAGATGTTGGTGAAAAAAAAAATGACTGGCCAAAGGAGATTAATTGTAGTGGACTTAGAGTTTTAGATATCAGGCATTAAGATAGCTTGGCTGGAGAACATGGGGTGGCTGGTAAAATGCCTTTAATTTGGTGTGAGATTGAAGTCCTTGACTCTGAAGATGTTGTGACACACACAGTGGAATGGAGAAAGAATGGCAGTGCAGTTTTTAAAAGTCAAAGGGAACATTGTTTGGAATGAATACAAAGTCAAATCCTTAGTATCTCTATCAAAGCATCTCAGTGTACCCCATAAATCAGTATTGTTACTTTGTGTCAGTTGGGAAACATCCTGGTGACACACTCCTTCTGGCCTGTCGTGAGGAGCTATTGGATTATCCTTTCGTTTGCTGTTTATCTACAGAACCGTTCAGTCTTTTTATGAGGCACATTAAAGACAGAAGGGAACCCATTTGATAAAGAAGTGTTGGAGGCGAGCGTCCTGGAGCGCTCTATCCTTTTTGGAGAGAGAGAAGCCAGTGTCAGGCATTGTGTCCACAGCTGCTAATGCAGAAATTCATTTGCCAGGCCCAGGTGACTTGGATAAGACTTCATTCTTCTGTGTCTGTGAACGCATTCTTGTGAGGATTGCTGCTGGGTAGTGTTGCATGTCAGAGATGAGGGAGGGTTAGTTATTAACCCCACAGAGGGGAGAGAGGGGCAACGGGCAGCTGCTGGAATGAGGAAAGGGCCTGGCTGAAGCATTTCCAACAGGTCTTTTTGTTGTTTATACTTGTTAATTATTAATATTAATTATTGATGAAAAACGGTTTTGAGTTACATGCCACACATTGTTTAGGAATGAATTATCACACTTCTTATCTGGAACTAGAATAGATATTAAACTCTTTCAAGTAATCCATATTTATTCATTTAGTAAGACTTTTCTCCCCCTTGGAGCGCTGGATGATTGGGGTATTGGCTTGGTGAGTCTGTTTTAGGGACCTATGTTCACTTCCCCCTTAGCTTCAGGAGGTGTTTAACACCAAGTGACACTCTAAGAATTGAATCAGACCAAAGAAAGGCAACAATTTAAAGAGGGATCGGGTACAAAGTAGCCATCTCTTGGGCGAAGGGTGATAGTGGCTGTGGGAGAGCCTTGCTGCATTAGTTGTTGAGCACTATTCTAGGTCTCTCTTGAAGAAGTCCTTCCAGGCAGGTGCCCTGGGCTTCTCAGTCTCAGACGGCTCTCTTCAGAGTGTCTATGTCATATGGGTTCCAAGGTGTTCTGCTCACATTCTGATGAGTGGGATAGTAAGTTCACCAGGTGATTGAAGATCACTCTGGAATCAGACCCCAGCTGGCAAGTGCTCCTGGGAAAAGAGGAGTGAGAAGAAAAAAAGAGAGATATGGGGAGGGGCAGGAGGAAAGTGGAGAGAGTCAGAATGTGGCGGTCTCTGGCAGGATGGGAAGTGGTGGTACTTGGCTCTGGGAATCAGCCTGTAAAAGCTGGTGTCCGTGCCTCTTAGGCATTTGGGGCTTTTTGAATGCTGTCAGTTCGACTTAAGCCCAGTTCTTAATGAATTGATGGGCTGCATCTCCCCTGGGCTTTATTGATGTTTCCCTTTAGATCCTTTCGTGCCTTGCATTGTCTCGGTGATCTGTCATAGCAGTATGCACAAGTACCCGGTCATCACACTGGCAAGCAGATGAACTGAATCACCTCTAAGAATAGTTTCTCATTTGCCAGCACGGCCTCCTCAGGTTGTGGTTATTGGTGATTTTTCCGCTTGGGAAATGGCAGCGGTGGCTCCAAGGCACAGTAACAGGCTGGCACGGGTCAGGTTTTTGCCATCTGAAGGACTTGGTAATTGCCCTGTATCTGGGAGTGTGGTCTGCAAGGAGTTGATAGACTGACCATGTCTCGGACCACAGACAGGTTCTCTAGGAGGTCTGGGAGTTCTGCCTTAGCTATGTGAAGGTTTTAGATAAACTTTGCTTTCAATGGCTCCCTTGGTTTTGGGACGAAAACTGTCACTGTGGAAAAGGACAAAACAGGCCTTTTCCACAGCTGCTGCCAGCTCTTGGTCTCTCCAGAGAGGATTCCTGGTAGGGACAGTCATAAAGAACAAATAATGCTTGTAAATGAACACAGTGTTCTTGTTTGAATATTTCCCATAATTCTAAAGAAATATAATACAGGTAAGTTGTTTTTTAATGTTTTCACTGTGATTTATATTTATGAGAAGAAAAAAAAGGGGGGATTAAAAACTGGAGCTTTTTCTTATCAGTGGCTTAGGGTTCTATATCGCTCAGATTCTGGTCACTACAAAATCATCTAGTTTCTTGCTCTAGTCATGGTTGATATTTTCCCTTCTATAGACCTTTGAATTATTTTTATTCATAAGTGAAAAATGTATTACAGCTTTATTTCCTTTTATTAATAGTTCCTTCTTGCCCTTAGCCGTTCTCTGACTTCTTGGCATGCAAGAGCAGTGAGCTCATGCTTAATCATGTATAAACAACCCTCTAATTATATGGTTTTGAATTTTCATCTGACCAACTAAACAGAAATGACACAGAAACGAGAAATCTGACAGCCTCCCTGTCTCAGATACCTGGCCTCTTTCTCCCTCACTCTCTCTTCATGTGTCCAGGAGCACGCATGTTTGAACTTATCAAAAAATCAGTGTGCATTTGCCAAGTTTCTGAGGTAAAATTGTTCTTTTCAAGGCTACGTGTCAAAGAACAAGTCTGTCAAGCGGAATTACACGTCTTCTTTTCATGCTTCTTTCAGACTGTTCTTTCCTCCTTTGGATGGAGGTGTTCCTAACATTCCTCTTACTGCGGTGTCAGATGACAGAAGGACACTCAGGGCAGGTTTCCCCCATCTTTGTCCCCTTGCCTTCACTGCTGCGGTACAGAAACAACTCTTCCAGTTGGCCTTCCCACTCCCTTAATTCCTCTGGCACATTTTTTTTTTTTTTTTTGAAAGAAGATGGTGGGAAATTTTTATGTAACAAGGGTGTTGTGTTCTTTCTGTTTAGATGAACATGGAAAGAAGTTGACATTCCTTTTGCTTTCTCACTGCTAGATAGAGAATTCTGAACACAGAGCATAAACTCTTGGATAATTTGACAATTTCAACATGGGTGGTTCAGTATGCCTGATGGTGGGGTGGGAGGTGGGGGTGGGGGTGAAGGGGTGGGAGGTTGGGGGTGTATGGAAAGCTCCCACTGAGAGACAAGACCTTTTGATAGGTGGGATCCAAGGTAGAGACTGAAAGAAGGGGTGGGGGTGAGGCAGAAAAATAGGTACAAAATACTAGAAAGTTTCATTTATTGCAAGACAAATGAATTCAGATCCAGTATACACCATCGGTGAGTATAGTTGGCAAAATTTTACAAGTTGACATTTATCATGAGGATAGACTAAATTTTTAACACACATACATGGGTAGTGGTGTGTTATGAAGGATATATAAACTACTTTGCCATGATTATTTTAATACACACATTCATTTAACCTGCCCCTTACACTTTAAATATATGTACCATAAACTTAACATATCCTAAGCTCAATTTTGTGTGATTTTGAAGGTAGGATTTCACCATGTAGCCCAGGCTGTCCAGGAACTAGGCATACAGATCATACTGGCTTCAAACGTGGTAGTTTTTTCTCCTCAAGTGCTGGGATTACGAGCTGTGCCACCACATCCAGCAAAGTATACATTCTGTACTTCAAATGTAAACATTTTCTGCTTGTCACTCATACTGTAATGAAGGTAGGCAACAAGAAAGAAATGCTTTCCTTTCATTATTTTTTTCCGGATATTTTGCAACAGGAGTATTTCGAAGGTAAGTCATATGGACGAAGAATTGAGGGCATATTCGTGTGAAATTTGCTCAAAGCCACATGTTTCCTCATTAGTCCTTTAGCTTAAAGCATAATTCGACTACTCTGATTTTTTTTTTCTGAAAAATACCTGTCTTTAAAGAGTAAAATTTCATACACTTAGGTGGTTCAGTTTTAGAGCAGAGAGACTCCAGCTTGAGAATTTAGAGTTGGCAACCTCCTGCTGAGGTTAATGTCCGATAGTTGGATGTTGAATAGTTAAATGCTTGAAAATATTCCAGTAATGCTGTCCCCTCTCCTGTCCACCACTGGGAGCTGCTATTCTTACTCAGTGACCACAGGTAATAGTTCATCACAAACTGATTTTCTTTCAATATCCCCCATCCTTTTCCGGTACCAAAAAAAGAATCAAAGTGTTAGTTTTGTTTTATTATGGAACATTTAAGAAAAGAAGGACACACATCCTGGGTCACATTTATCTAAGATGGGCTCACCTGCAGGAGAGAAGGAGAGACTCCCATCTATCAAGTTCAGGACTCTACTTGCATGATCTTTGGAGAGACTTTTATATCTCCCCTTATTTACTCTGAAGGACATACTGTCCCAAATGTCCTAAAATGTGTTAATTATTCTTTTCTAAGAAGCCATGTATTACTAATGAAACAAGTCTGCCACTCAGCTAGCATTCCACTCTTACAGTGACTTTTAGCTTTAGTGTGCAGATTCAGATGAGTAATTAAGACTCCTTTTTATATAAACAAGTGTTACTTCAGGGAGAACCTAGATACAACTCAGGATTTTTTTTTCCCCCCATACTGGCATCAAAATGTCATAGGGTTGTTTTATGTTCTTTCGGTGGCTGCTAGGTAAGTGCTCAACTGCCGAGCTGTATCTATAACACTGTGTGTGTGTGTGTGTGTGTGTGTGTGTGTGTGTGTGTGTGTTTTTCCTTAGAATTAAATTTGTTTTATATGTTAGGTGTTTTCCCTGCACCAATATGTGGCGTTTACATGCAGTGCCCATGGAGGCCACCGGAGGGCGCGGATCCTCTGAAACTGGAGTTTTCACAGGCTTTTGAGAGGCCAAGTGGATCCTGGGAATGGAAACCAGGTCCTCTGGAAGAGTAACTAGTGCTATTAACTTCTGAGCCATCTCCGTCTTGCTAGCCTGTGAATTTTTTTAATTTGCGTGGCGTGGATGTGTTCATGTGTGTATTGTGCACATGTGCTGTAGGGGCCAGTGGTAAATATGTCCGTAACTGCTTTCTGCCTTTTTTTTTTTTTTTTTTTTGAGTCTAAATGAACATGGAACTGACAAATTTGGCTAGACTAGCTTGGCCAGCAACCCCAAAGTATCCTCCTGCCTCCTGCCTCCTGCTCCCCAGCACCAGAATGTAGGAATGTGTACACAACTGTGCACGCTTTTATGTGGCTGCTGGGGATCCAACTCTGTTCTTCATGCTTGCCTGACTAGCTCCTGCTTTTGTTTTTGGATAGAGTTTGTGTTGGATGCAGTGGTTTCTCTTATTCAAGCCATGAATGGTTGGGAGTTACTGTTGGCAACATGGCTGACTCAGCATGCACAGGACACAGGGTATGGTATGACACAGTCACAGTCGCTTTAATACTAACTCATCTTGAGTTGTGTACAGAGATGCTTAGATTATGTTTCCCCTCTGAGTTCACCGATAGTAACAAATTCATGAAACAGGAAGGAATTTACAGTGTGTAGGCTCCAGCCAGGTTGCTTGTGAGTTGAGGTTTGTGATATTTGAATCTTGTTTTTATATTTTGGTAGTCTGGTTAACATCGGGTCATTTTTATACAGGGATACAGTTCTTAACCAACAGGTAGTTTTTTTCAGGCATAAAATTACTGCTGTAATTTTAAATGAAATTGTAGTTGATGTGACTTAATATTTCAACTCATAGATACATAAGAAACAGTTCTTTGAATAAAAGCATATTGGCTCCCATTTTCTATGACTGGTGGAATATTTAGTTGAATATTTATATTGAATATTTAGTGGAATATTTATTGTTAGTGAGGTTATTGTTGATACCCTGCAATGACGACATCCCAGAAACAGCAGAAAATGCAGTGTTGTTTGACTTCTTTGTTAGATGTCTCCTGAGATGCCCATGGGCCCAGTCTCTTTATTGTCTTGAGTGACAGGTCACAAAAGCTACAGGCTGTAGCCCACTGAGCAGCCTGGAGGCAGTTCCATAGGTTGGAGAGAGTGTCCTTTCTGGGTCTCGGTTGGTCTCTTCTAGATAGCTTGGCTGGTCTGAGAGGAACTCTCAGCCTTTATTGTTTACCCTGCTTGAGGGGAACCTTGAGAATCTTGTCAGTTTCAGGGACTTCCTGAAGCTTTGGAGTTGTTTATTTTCCTGCTTAAGGAATTCCTAGAGGATGGAATGTATCAATTTTGTTACAAAACAAACAGTCCTTTTATCTCACCATTGTGCCATCCACTTCTGGAGCATTCCTGAGCCTACTAAAATCTCACAAGAGTGCATCCTGGTGGGGTGCTGTCCTCCAAGAAGACAGAAAACGAGAAAGCTTTGCCTGGTAACGTATTTTAAGAGGGAGGGACTATGAACGGGGGGGGGGGGGCAAACTGGTGTTTCCAGCTGTTGTAATGTAAATGCTGGACGTTATCATTGTTGTCTATCAGGAGCCTAGTTGTTATCGAGTGTCACAACTCAGACCTGTTTGCGAGGGAATTTCTTAACTTGTGGCTTTGGATTATATCTGCTTTATTCATTGTCTACTGCCCATGCTCTTTCTTATTTAGCAAGTGATTTAAAGAGCTACGGCTTTCTGACAGGCCACTGGCCATTGTTTCATCTTGTCACTAGTAGGTGATATTGCAGTTTTCCCCTGTAACCCTTGGCTTGGATTAGCTTGAGGAGAAATAGCACACTTAGAAGATTTATGACTTTGAGTTATGAAAGAATGATCTGGAATCTACTGTGCTTGCACTTGTGGGGGCCCCCATTCCTCCTCTCCGCTCCTTCTCTTCTCTAATGAGAATATTGGGTTTGTCCTGTCAGCTCTGCTTGGCTCTTCCTAGATCTCATCCAGAGATCATGACAGTCTTCCTAGCCGGCTTCTGCCTTAGGTTTTTGCTCTGCCTCCAAATTTTCTGAAAGTAGTTGGACTGTCCTCTTCATAATCACCATCATATCCAGGCTTGAAACCTGCTGTAGCTCTTGTGCCTGGACTTGGAGGTGTGCAGGACCCCTAAGGCTCATGGGGCTCAGGGCATACTTACTGTGTGCTGGACAAGCATGGGACTAGTTTGCATGTTTTTACATATTTGATTTATTCAGTCCTTGAAACGGCCTTATGAAGGTAGGAGCCATTATCACTCTATTTCCAGATGGGCTACAAAGGCCTGGTGTGTTTAAGAGGCTTGCTCGTGAGGATCATGTAGCTTGTAAGTGAACCCTCTCTGGTTCCATCTCCATCCTCATAGTGTCTCCTGTGTGCCTTCTGCTGTGCATTCTCAGCTCTTGGCTCCTCTCTCTGGTCCTCTCGTCCTTCATCGTGTCCTTTTTCTTCAGCCATGGAGAGGCAGAGTGAGAGGCACGTCACCCTTTCCACCAAGCTTATACTGATACTTTTTTGTTTGTGTTCTTTTCTGTACTCAGCATCAAGGCAACTTAATTCAAAATTGGATGTTGCTTACATTTTTCTCTGTTAGTTTAAACTTCATCTGGTCTTGCAGAAGATCTTGCAGAAATCTTGTCCTGATAGCTGGAGATTCCACTACACATCATAGTGGCAAGTCCACAGTAGGTCAGTGTGAATAGTCATGGCCTTGGGAGACTAACACAGCTTTCTTCACCTCAAGTACACTTATTCTCATTCCTTCTGGCATTTGTGCAAATCTTTTCCTAAGTAATGCTACCTCCATACATTTCCACAGTTGGATCCAGCGAACAGGCTTTGGTGTAAGCCATTGTTAGAATGTAGGCAGGAACTGCCTGACTTGTCTATGAACAGAAACTCCACTGGAGTATCTAATATAGCTGAGAAGGGCCATGCTAAACTGATAAATGACCAACAAGCAATAAATCACTAAATTGAGCCTGTGTTTGCATTTCAGAGTTTGAGAGTAATGATTTGCTTATTTAACAAATACATCTGATCTCTTCCTGTGGGATTGTTGGAAATTTTGTCAAGGGGAAAGCAGTAAAATGTGCTTATATTTCCTCTTTGGTTTTTGAGGCTAATTGTGGATGAACTTTATTTAACACTCTTGCTGTTCTGAGTGTCTCTGTGGAGCAGAGAGGCTTCAGTTAACTTGGCAAATCATTACAAGGGAGAACAGGAGAGTCAGCAGAAGCCCTCTGTACTAATTAGTTGATAATTGATGCATAATGGTCGAGTGATGGGACTTTAGAATATAAACCCCAGGAACAATGTTGAATCTGTCTTCCATCCTTATGAGGTGTCGGGGAGCGTTGACTTCTTTGCCACATCTTACCAGAAGTGCTCATCAGTGTGCCAAGCAAGATGAGGGCTGATACCCAGAAAGTGGGGTTATTAGAAGGACAGACAAGCATAGGACAACTTTCAATGTCTTAGGTATAAATGTGACTCCAAAATCAAATGAGTAGGGCTGGTGATTCCATAGTCTGTGGGCAACATCCCTGTAATGCTGACTAAGGCTGGAAGCATGCTGGTGTGAAAAAATTGTGAAGTAAACACAGGAAAACCAACCTGAATTCCTGAAGGAAAGTTAGTAGGATCTCCTTGGGTTAAGATTTGACCTATTTATTGGCACCTTTGGGAAGGAGCCACGGGATAGACTTTATATGGTAGACCACACTTGATCTTCTAAGTCCTTTTACAATCCCTGAATTTAATCTAGCTTCTATAGCCATTGCTTTCTGAATTTTCATTGACCACTGTCTGCTTCCTGCTCCATCCATGGCTGCTTGCCTTCCTCGCGTCTTGGAGAAAGAGTTAACTCTTGGGTGAACTCCTAGTGGTGTGTACCATCTCTTCTAGCATGGAGCCTCTGAAGTCAGACAGCCGGTTATGCCAACAGCACAGAGCCCCCAATGTTAGGGAGCCAGTTATGCCAACGTCATCTGGTTAGTTGGTTCAGAGCAGAGTCTAGGAATTCAGTTTTAACAAAATAAGCCTTGTGATGTTAACTGCTAGCCTGGTACGGAGTCACTGATGACACAAAACGTCCCACTTCAACTTCAGATTGTGTTAGTTTTCTGTTCCTATAACAATACTACTCCAAAGAGAGTAGGTTATTTTGGCTTGGAGTTGGAAAACATTCAGTGCACAGTGGTTCCATTGCTTGTGAGCCTGGGGTAAGGTATCAGGTGAGTGCGCTAACACTGCAGCAAACCCATTTGGAAGTGAAAATGGAGGAGGGGACCAAGGCCCAAATTCTTTCAAGGGCACACTCTCAGTGACCCAGAGTCTCCCCTTCAGCCACCTTCTTATGGTTTCTACGAGCTCCCAATAGCGCCAGGCTATTGGCAAACCTTCAGGGCCCCAGTAGTGGCGCAGGTCTTTCAGAGTTAACTGAACTGACCCCCTTAACTATAACTTCTCCTGCTTTGTGCTGGAGCCACCTACGACAGGAACCCTGATCCCCTTCGTTTATTTCCATGGCTTCAGCTTGTTACTTCTTTCTTACCCATGTGTCTTCCTTTATTGTTTTTAACTTAATTAATTTCCATAGAATTATAATGTCATTCTTGAGTGACTCCCCATCAAGAGCCCCTAAAAATTCAGTTTCCCCAACAGATACGTTTTGCCAGCCATTCATTCCTCTGAAAGATTGTTATGTGCATTGCAAGAGCTATGAGAAACCTTATAATAAAAACATGCAATCATTGTTTTATTGTGTTATTTTGACCATGGGTATCTCTAGGAACTTTTACCACTTAAGTGACACACCTTTCAAAATCCCAAAGAACTTTGAGACATGCCTCTAGTTAATCATCTCAGTGAATTATCTATAACATAGTAACTGCCATCTTTCTTCTGCGAACTCCTCTGTCTATAATTTTGCTTCATATTCAGTCCCACTCAGGGCATTAACCTTATCTGATGGCTCCTAGGTAAGTCTGTGCGATGTCAGTAGCTTGTCGGCTCCGCAATGACAGGATGCTATCCAGTGTTTCTCATCTCCCGTAGGTTGTGTGTAGTTCTGAGCACTTGCTAATGCTATCATTCCCATCCTATTCTTTGGCATTTCTAGCCATTCATCTGGCCTTTCTGGATCCTAGAGTGACACACTGTATACTCATACACATTCACATCATGGTCAGTGCCATGTTTTAGCATGGAGACATGGCATATTTGCTCAAACACTCCACAATAAGCCTTGAATGTTTGCTATGCATGAGTTTATTGATTCCAGTTCTTAGAAGGGCTCAGAGGGGATCCAGTGATGACTTGGATCCAGTGGTCGGCCATCATGGGGCGCTGGGAGAACCCTGTCCATCCCTCTCAGGTGAAAATCATGTGTGTTTCAAAGTCTCTCAGGCATCTCATGCTTACCCCATCTGAGAGAAGAGAAAGGAGCTTGCCCATGCTATGTATTATCTTATGGATAAACACCCACATTTCATTATACGGCAGGGATTTGTGGTATAAAGGTAGATTTATTTCAGCATACTTTGAGACTTTATTAAAATAGATATATTTTCATGGTTTCTCTTAAGAACAGATGGGGCAATGTATGATAAATCATATTGCTTTCAGAATGAGAGCATACATATTCATACTTGGGGAACTTAAGACACGTGGAAGGATACACAGTTGGTTGTTTGAGTTGAGTCTCTTGAGAGAATGTTGCTGCGACTGGGCAGACACGAGATGTCTTGGTTTTGTATGTACAGCTACATCATTTGACTTTAATGCATATTTTTTGAAATTTGAAATGCGAATAAATATGATTCCCTTAAGAAGTCACTAGTGAAATCTAAGTGATGCTCCTGTATATGCTAAATTAATAAATATGTAAAGATACATATTCTAGAGTCCTAAACGTAGGTTGGAACCTATGGGGGTTGTCACGGTATATAGACTATTTCTCCTTAGCAGAGCGTCCTCTTGTATTGATGGAGAATAGATTGGAAGGGCAGAGTTTTCAGTGACATGCCAGTACTCTTTCTGTCTTGCCCCAGAACTGGACCTGCTTGCCCACTCTGTCTGGGGCAACCTTATTGCTACATACCTACCTGGTAAAGCTTACCTTGTATGGGCATCTCTGCCCCTTTGGCTAAGTGTATCCATAGCAGGAAGCCCCAACAGTTTCTTGAGCCACACTTTCCTACTTAATCTTCTTCTACATTAGAGAAGGACTGGGCAGCTCCTCTCTTAGAGCATGAGGAGTTGGTAAGAGGTGTTAGTACTTTTCTGCCATTATGGCTCAGTTTGCATTACTTAAACATTGTTCTGTACTACAGTTGTGATAATCACAGCACAAAGTCTTGTCTGAGCAGAGAGTGTGTGTGTTGGTTCTCAGTATTCCTTTGAGATGCCTTGGAGAGGAATCTGAAATATTCTACTAACTACAAAATGGCCAAGGTTCTGCCCACAAGCTGGCTGTGGGGCAAGCACCTTCTCCCATGTGAACTCAACCCCTTTCCATAGCATTTGAGATTTGTGAGCTTTTCAGAGTGGCATGGCTCTTCACTTAGAGGCTGGAGAGATGGTGGTTAAGACACCAGCTGCTCTTAACCTGGGTTCTGGTTCCCAGCACCTACATGGTGGCTAACAACCACCTGTGACTCCGGTTCCAGGGGTCGAGCCCTCTTCTGGCCCCCATGGGCACTGCAAGCAGTGCATACAGCACACAGACAAAACACCCATATGCATTTAAAACAATTCTCAAAAGGTATTTTTAAAGTTCTTTTTTATATTGGGCGTTTCTCTGGATTGTTTTAAGGAAACCATGCCGGGCAGGGGTATTTAAGTGCTTGGAACTAGAAATGGTGGTAAAATTTTTAGCTTCAAAGTTGCAAAAATGTACTTCAGAATGACCTAGATTGGTTTCCAGCTATGCCTCAATTTTGTGATCACCAGGAACAAAGGAAGGGCTAGGCTTGTAAAAACTTTGCTTGTACAGTGAAAGGTTTGTTGAGAAGTTTAAAAAAAGCACTATTTCTGGGACCAGTGAGATGGCTCAGCAGCGGATGGCTCTTACCGTCATTCCTGGCACCCTGGGTTAGAGACCCCAGACAGAAGGAGAGACCCTGCTCCCAGGTTGTTTTCTGGTCCCACATGAGCTCCATGACATGCACACCTACACATATGCATATGAGTGCACACATGTGCAGATAACCAATGAATAAATAAAAGCTGCAGATCATACATCCGGTTTTCCTTGCAGACTTTTGATTTTTTTTTTTTTTTATCAGAACTGGGAAAATTTGAAGTCTTCTTTTCTATTTCTATTTCTGGACTATTGCTTTGTTGTTCTGGAGGCATTTCACTTGAGATTAACACCTTAGTCCTAGACAGTCACATTCTTTCTGAAGCAGCGAGTGAGCTGAAAGAGGACGAGAGAGGTGAGTCAAGAGTGCTGTGAAACTGGAGCCCATGCCAGGAAGGGGTGTGTGACTGTGTGTGAGTGTGTGTGTGTGTGTGTGCACGCGAGTGTATGTGAGTGTGTGTGTGAATGTGTGGGTGTGTGAGAGTTTGTGTGTGAGTGTGTGTGTGTATGTGATTGTGTGTGTGTGAGTGTGTGTGAGTGTATGAGTGTGAGTGTGTGAGTATGTGTCTGTGTGTGTGAGAGTGTGTGTGTGTGAGTGTGTATGAGTGAGTGTGATTGTATGTGTGTGAGAGGGTGTGTGAGTGTGTGAGTATGTGTGTGTGTGTGAGAGTGTGAGTGTGTGTGAGTGTGTGTGAGTGTGTGTGTGAGTGTGTGTGAGTGTGTGTGTGAGTGTGTGAGTGTGTGTGTCTCCCTATGTGTGAGTGTCTCTGTGTGTATGTGTTTGTGTGTGTGTGTGTGTGCATGTGTGTCTCTGTGTGTGTGTGTATGTCTGTGTGTCTCTGTGTGTGTGTGTGTGTTGTGTGTGTGTGTGTCTCTAAGTGTGTGGGGGGAGGTGTGTGTTGTGGGTCTGTGTGTGTGAGTGTATGTGTGTGTCTCCCTATGTGTGAGTGTCTCTGTGTGTATGTGTTTGTGAGTGTGTGTGTGTGCATGTGTGTCTCTGTGTGTGAGTGTCTGTGTGTGTGAGTGTCTGTGTGTCTCTGTGTGTGTGTCTGTATGTCTGTGTGTCTCTAAGTGTGTGGGAGGAGGTGTGTGTTTGTGGGTCTGTGTGTGTGAGTGTGAGTGTGAGTGTGTGTGTGTCTGTGTGTGTTCTGTGTGTCTGTGTGTCTCTGTGTGTGTTTGTGTGTCTGTGTGTCTCTAAGTGTATGGGGGGAGGTGTGTGTTTCTGGGTCTGTGTGTGTGAGTGTGAGTGTGTGTCTGTGTGTGTGGTCTGTGTGTCTGTGTGTGTTTGTGTGTCTGTGTGTCTCTAAGTGTGTGGGGGGAGGTGTGTGTTTGTGGGTCTGTGTGTGTGAGTGTGAGTGTGTGTCTGTGTGTGTGTGTGTCTGTGTGTCTGTGTGTCTGTGTGTGTTTGTGTGTCTGTGTGTCTCTAAGTGTGTGGGGGGAGGTGTGTGTTTGTGGGTCTGTGTGTGTGAGTGTGAGTGTGTGTGTGAGTGTGTGTCTGTGTGTGTGAGTGTCTGTGTGTCTGTGTTTGTGTGTCTGTGTGTCTCTAAGTGTGTGTGGGGAGGTGTGTGTTTGTGGGTCTGTGTGTGTGAGTGTGTGTGTGGTATGGTCTGTGTCTGTCTGTATCTCTGCTGGGTATGACTGTGTGTTCCATGCACTGTTAGATGTGAGCATTAGTCTCTCTGTACTCAAGGGAAAAGAAATTTTAGAAACAATATAAAATGATACTGGAGACAGTTCTTTCTTTCTCTTATTTTTTATTGAAAACATTTTCATAGAATATTTTGATTACATTTTCTCTGCCCTTATTCCCTCCATACTTCCTCATCCACACAAACTTCATGCCCCATCTCTCAAAAAAAAAATCATACACAGCTTCCCCCCTCAAAAAAAAAAAAAGAATCAAAAATATATGAGCAAAATAAAAAAACCCAAACAAAGTAAAATGACACAAAAAGTCTACAAAAAAATTATTATGGAATCTCTTTTGCCTTGGCCAACTACTCCTGGGCATGACCTGCCCCGAACTGTGGCTCCTTTACCCAAAGAGACTACCTTGGAGAAAATGAATTTCTCCTAGGCATCTATCACAGATAGCTTCTTGGGGAGCAGTGGAGGGATGAGAGCAAGGGGGCTTCTTTAATGACTTTGAGCTAATTTGTGTGTGTGTGTGCGCTAGTTTATGTGTGTATGGATGTGTGTGTGCTTGAATATGGAGGTCAGAGGAAAACTTGGGATGTTGTTTCCTCAAAATTAATCAATTTCTTTTTGGGGGGCGTGTCTCTGACTGGCCTGGAACATTCTAAATAATGTTACCATGGCTGGTTAGTAAGTCTTAGCGGCCCAGTTGCCTTCACCTCCCCCACTCCGGAAGTACATTGGGGCCTGGCATTTTTCACATGGATTCTGGTGTTTGAACTCAGGTCCTCACATTTGCAAAGCAGGCACTTTACCAACTGAGCTATCTTCCAGCCCCAAATTCAGCTGACTTTTCCAAAGCATTTAGTAAGCGCCACACAGGGTGTCACACATACTAGCTCCTCCAGCCGCCTTAACAGCTGTGCGGTTCTGCAGCATTAAACTCATTGTAGAACCAGGGAACAGACCCAGAGAGGCTTACAGTGTGGGACCATCATAAAGCTAGTGGGTGGTGGGGCTATGGTGCAGATGTGAGCTCTTGACTCTGGTGATGTTAGCCTGTCTTTTCCTTTAGCCTTTCAACTTTTCTGTCAACCTTCAGTGCTCTGGTATTCACTGATTTTCTAATCTATTCTTGGAGACCACTAGAGTGTGGATTAAAACTTCCTTTACACTATGTAATCCTGCATTAGAAAGCAAGGTTCTCTACATGTATCATCACATGTGTTATTGGTAATATGTGAGCACAATGTTTTCTTTACTAGTATTGTAGCTTTGCTGGGTGCAATTTGAATTTCATAATTGTATTATGGTTACATATTTAGGGGTTAAAAATATGAAAAATATGACTTATACTTAATGGCCCCAGAATTGGTATGAGCAAACTCATGAGTTCTTGTGCTAGATGAAGTAATGACAATAGGTGAAGTTGGAGATTATTTTCATATTTCTGCAACCTTTTTTTTTTAGGTCCTTAATATTGCATAGAGAACCCAGAGGGTTAAATGTGGTGGTGTGTATATTAATATTAACCCGTTGTCATTAAAGCAATTCCATGCGTTAAGGGACATAACCATTCCTATTTTAGAAGACGATACTAGGACAGAGTGATCTCAAGGACTCTGCCAATTGCCACATAGCCAGTGAGAGCAGGGACAGGCCTTGAACCTACCCAATATTAATACTTTTGCTTTGAAAATGCCCTATGTGTGAGTTGCACTGAACTGTTTAGAAGTTGATCTTCTGTAGTCGTTTGTGCCCTGATAAAAGCTATGGTCCATCTTGAGGCAAGAATTATTTTTTTTAAAATCCAGGAAGTGGCCTTGGTGGGGATTTAGTCCATCCTTTGGCTACTGCCTCACTGGGCTGCCTGGATCATGGTTAGCATTCTGTAAGTGCCAGCTGATTAGTGATTAAGAACAGCAAAGCTTTGATTACGTCAGCTCTGCCCTCTCATCTGTGTTACATTTTTGTTGCCCTCTGTATCCATGTGGATTTTAAGAGAACCAGTGAATAGACAAAGCAGTTAGGAAAGATGCAACCCGCAGTTAGGAAAGCTGCAACCTGCAGTTAGGAAAAATGCAGCCCATTTGCGATGAGTATGACCTAATCAACCTTGGCTTTGTAGAAGACTCTTTCGACTAATGAAGACATTCATGAAAATCACAGCCTTTCTAAAGTGACCACTCAGTTTAGAAACTCAGAGATGCAGAATGTTTTGGGCTTCCCACCAGCACAGAGTGATCTTGGCTAGAACCTATGTGGTACACAGAACACCATCCTCTCAGATCTTTATTTGAACAGTAAACACATTTTTTTAAAAACACATACCATGCTGTCTCTAAAAATAAGCGATATTTCAAAAAGAAAACTAGTGCCCAAGTAGTTGGCACATCTGGTAGTCAGAAAAGCTGTATGGTTTGTTTTTATGGAACATCAAGCCAGGGAACATTCAAACTTGGCCAGTTGCAAACTTCTATCTGTGATGACACCTGGCTTAAAAAAAATTGGCTCTAGGCTCAAAACAAAAAGAACATTGGAAATGGGCAGAGAATTAAACAGCAGCATTTACTATCTTGTTTTGTGCAAGGAATTGTGAAGAACTTCTTTAATAGAGTGGAACAGAAGAGCAAGATTAGACATGAAACAATACCATCAGTAATGAGAGCTGCTGACATCCTTAGTGCCTACTTGGTGCTGAGTTTTTTTTGCAAGTGCTGTTGTTACTAGATGCAAGGTCACCTTATGAGGCAGCATGGATTTCTTGTTTGGTAGATGGTAAGATAGAAATACTGACTCCAAATACTCAGTCACACAAAAGGCTGCTCCCAGAATCTGCTCTTACACTGAGTAGCTCAGAGCTGATCTTTATGTCTGCTATTCTGAAAAAGAATTAGACTTCTAATGATTGTTAGTAGTGGCCCTTTGTACAGCTCTTGTTTACTTCCCTTTGTGACATAGATCATTCTAGATCATTCTCACCTCTCCATACAAACACTGCATGTTTCTGAGAAATTCACTGTTGACACAAGCTGTCACTCTTCTGTGGTTAGAGGATGTTTTAAGTTGGTCCATGTGTTTGGAGTAGAGGAGTAGCGGGAGCTTGCACAGTGATGGTGCAGGGTTCTAGTGGAAGCCTTGGTCAGTGCCACACCCTGAACCGGGAGAACATACGTACAATTACTACTGCCACCAGCTTTGTCTTCTATTCAGCTTGGTCAGTTTCACTGTGGAGAAGCATCAAAGGATTGACATTGACTGTGTTTGGATTTTTTTTTAAATGGTCCTATGCTTCATAAAAGACAATTAGGAGGGCTTCCATGAAAATAGTTGGGTAGCATTTAATATTCAGTGTAACCATTTTTAATTTCCATGCATTCATTCACAGCTTCATAATAGGCTGGGGTGTTAGGAAGCAGATAAGTGTTAAACAAGGACTTCATTTTTTTTTTTAATTTTAAGAATTGAAGCACAAAAATGAGAGGATAGTGTGAATGTAATAGGTTCATTCTCTGAAGTTTGCAAGGACAGATCTGTGTCCACATGATGGTGAGGCTGGAAGGGCAGGCCCAGACCTTTGGGTTGAAACTTCAAAGATGTAGAGATGTGTAGGTTTTTCCCACCAGCCACCTCTGCTGCCACCGGCCGCCCGGTCCTGCCACCACGCCAGCCCCAAATAACACTCAGAGACTCTGTATTTGATACAATCCTGTTGGCCAATTACTATTATTGTTTATGGGCTAGCTATGACTTAATGATTAACCCATTTCTACTTATCTAAGTATTCCCATGTGGTCATCTTATCCGAGCGCTGCGGGCCGGCATCTTGCTTCCTCCATGCTGTATATGCTGACTCCTCCTAACTACTTCCTCTTTCCTCCTTGTCTCCTAGCCCCACCTATCTTGCTTTCTCATTGGCCACAGTGCTTTATTCATTAACCAGTATGAGAAACATATTTACAGAATAACAACTCCCATCAGAGATGCTCACTAGATACATAAGTTACAGACGTAGTTGTGAACAAGAGTTTAAGTAAAGGTTGCTGTTATCACATTTGGCAATTGCTAATTCTAAGTATACATGTTTTCATTGATTTCTGAAGTAATGCTATCATACACAAATATAAGTGGCTCTTCATGATTTTAGTATGCATATATATATGAACATACAAATATGTAAATATGTTCAATATTATAACCAATATAATAATGGTTGTTCATGCTTTTAATATGCATGTATATATACACACAGGATTTTAGATTTGACAAATAGGTATATGCTTTGTTACTGAGTTGTACTTCTTGGGTGTACTGATAGAGTGACAATTGTGTTTGTTTTAGAGGCAGATAGATGTTAATAGTTTTATTAAGGATAAATGACATAGAGTGACAGAGTATATGGCATTCTCTTTGAATGCTTGACATCTGATGTTGCTTTTAATAGAAATGGATAGTGACAGTGGAAGATAAGGAGATGACCCAGGTTATTATAGCCTAGGTTAGTCTAGGCACTGCTGCATTGCCTTTTCCAAGGTAAAAAGAGAGCATATGCAGATATACAGGGTTAAGGATTTTCAGAAAGCTTCTGTTTATGAGTATCATGTGAAAAACTCACTCACCATTCTTGATGTGAAGGCAAAAACCCTGCTGGTCCAATACCATATTACTCATAAAAAATGGAATGTCTCCAACTGGTCTTGGAAGACACAAGATAATGGATCAGAAATCTGCAAGGGGAGGGAGAGGCAAACTTGTACATCTGAAAAAAAGATCTGAGAAATTTCTTTAGGAGCCAGTGATCTTGGAAAATGTTCAAGAGCGGGCCTAGAGCCCAAACTAAAGCATGTGGGTACCCTGGAAATACACTGAGGAACTGTGTTTTCATAGATGATAGTTCCCTGTGTGGCCATGGGCAGGCCATATGCATCTGGCTGTGAACTCCACAGTGCTGACGTGGAACCTGCTGCCACCTACCTGACCTGTGACCCCGCCAGCGTAGTTGAGGTGCATCTTCATTTATGAGGATAAGGCAATAGCTTTCCAGGTCTGTTTTGTCTCAAGGGGCTAGTAGAAAAAAAATGTAATCGAAATTAATGCCAAATAAAGAGCTGTTTGGTTTAATTGGGGGAAAACAAAATATGGAATTTTGCTTGCTAGGGCTAAAGAAAGTTACAGTGACAATTTCTACATACTTTGGTCTCAAGTAGAGTGGTGACAAGAGTCAGAGAACCTAGTGTGAAATTTCTGTTTATTTGTTAGAATTGGGGCTATAGTATAAGGCTCTGACACTCAACCAGGTAGCTGGCAGACATGTTTGAGAAGACACATCCATGTGAACGGAATGTCTAGAATGACTCAGCATTTACTGCTATTTTAAACAATGAGTCATGGCAATGTCAGCTGTCTCCTCTGCATTCACTTCTCTTTAATGACACAGATTCTTGTGGGTTTCTTTGCCTTTATTTCTTTCTCCTTTGGGCATGTACCAGACTTTTATTTTTACATTGGAATGTTGTAAGTGATGAAAACACAAAAATGTTGTTAAATTCAGTTACCTTTCCAAGTGAATATTTTATAGATTTCCCATCTCGAATTGAAAAAATAAATGTTCTGTGTCCAATGGCAAAGTACTGGCATGAAGAGGGAAAATCCAGGGATATATCTTGACTATCATTCTCCTTTAAAGAGGAAAGTACAGATTTGCAATCAAATTGGTTAAACCGTTTTGCTCCTCCCCCAGCAGAATTGACTTTATTTTCTGTGTGATTCAAAATATTAGCTCCTCTAGGGGAATTGACTTGATAAAGATGATTCCATCTGCTGGATACCTTCACCCTTCCGTTAGGGACATAAATTACGCCTTGCAGCATCATTTTCAGCAGATGTTTCTCACTTCTACACAGTGACATTGAGCCACATTTGGTGTTGAGTGGTGATTATGAAAAGCTTTATAGCATTACAGCTTTTGCCATGGAATCATGTGCTTTTTGATGTAATCACTACTAAAGAGATGGTCTTGTAACGCCAGCACTTGGGAGGTGGAGACAGGAAGAACCGGGACTCAAAGCTATGTCTGGCTACGCAGTAAGTTGGAGGGCAGCCTAGGCCACATGAAATCCTGTGTCAAACAAGAAAAATTACTGAACAGAGAAGGTCCAAGGACTGTCTCTAGTGACGAGCCCCAGTGTAAATGTGCACATGTGTATGAATTGATTGCTGATGTAAGGGACATGAAAGCTAACCTGATTCATTTGTTTTTAGGGGCTCTTGGCTTTGGGCCTCAGTGCAAGTCCATTGGAAAAGGCAGCTGCAACAATCTAGTGGTCACCAGCAGTCCCATGATGGTTCAGCGACTGGGACCCATTTCACCTCCAGCAAGCCAGGTCTCCACAGCATGCAAGCAGATCAGTCCTAGCTTACCGAGGGCAGTGAATGCAGCCAACCTGAATAGACCTCCTTCAGATTCCAGGTCTCAACTTTACGTTTTTTTTTTACCCCTCCCCTTTCCTGGTGGTATACTCATGTCCCTCCTCTTCCTGAACACAGATGTACTCAACTCTCACACACACCGACTCACACACTCACTTGTTCACGTTCAATCACTGGTACTTTCAGCTTCAGCTTTGTAGGAGAATGTGTCTTAAAAAGTGAGTACCATTCTCAAATCTTAATCGGGCTGGGTGCTGTAATAGCTGTTGTCTGGTCATGTGAGATTTGAGAGTCTCTGGAACCAAAGCTTCCTTTGTAAAGTTGTCCGTTTCTTACAAAGAAAGTCATACTGAGGCCAAACGAAATGCTCTCTGCACATCTGTTGGGTTTTTGGGGTACTCATTGCAGTGTCTCGGGGCTGGTTTACGAGCTATCAGTCTGTTAACTCCTCTGTCCACTCATCTACTGAAGCATGTATTGAGTACCTACTCTGTGCATACTGCAATAGTTTAGGGAAGTAGTAGAGAGAATAAAGATAGAAATCATGAATCATAATGTGTTTGGGAAGACATAATTTTATAGTTACATAAGCCTTTAGTTAAATATTTGATTAGGTGGCAGTGTAAGTTCCATAATACCTTGTGTCTTTTTCATTCAAAACAGTTAAATTGAAAAGAAAGCACTTCCCTCTAGACAAAATTTTATTTTCCTCAGGGTTGGTGTGTGTGTGTGTGTGTGTGTGTGTGTGCATGCTCATGTGCGCGCGCACGCACATGTGTGAATAAAAGTGAACTATGGCACGTTTAAGGTCTCTTTCTTTTGAAGATTATTATTTTTTATTTTAAATGTTTTTTTCTTGCAAAAAAAAGTAAGAACTGCAGAATTTTTGCCTGTATCAGTTCTGAGGTGATGGCTCTTATAAAGCTCTCTGCATCCTGATGTGTGGGCTGTAACCACCAAAGAGCCTTGTGGTCCTGAGACTTTGTTTCTACTTTTCTCTTCTTTCTGCAGCATTTTTTTTTTCTGGGCCTCCTTCCAGTCTCCAGTTGAGACTCTGAAATCATGGCTTCCAGATCACTTATTTATGCTGTTTTTTTTTTCTTTTTTGTGAAAGCTTGTTTTCCACCTGAGACTTTAGTGATGGGAGGCTGCTGTCATTTTCCCATTGATGATTATGCCTCAAGGGACTCCTCAGCCTTGCTGAGTGCTGCATGTAAAATTAACTCTGCTCCTTGGTGGGTGTCACTGGAAGCCTTCAGCTTCCTGTCTGTGGCAAGTCCATCCCATGCCTGGAAGGCAGTCATAATTAATGGAGAAATAGATGTTAGTAGGCAGAACTCAGGTCGCTCAAGCCGGATACCTTACGAAGTCTGTTTCATGGTAGGGCCAGAGGGGTCATTATCTCAGTATTTCCTGGCATATCTGGTTCCTTAGAATAATATATTCTTAAAAGACACCATCTTGACGATGCAGTGACAAGTGTTTTGACTGTGTATTCTGTGAACCTTTCTCTGGGAATGCCCCCTCTCTCTCTCTCTCTCTCTCTCTCTCTTCTTTCTCTCTCTCTATTTCTTTCTCTCTCTCTCTATTTCTTTCTCTCTCTCTCTCGCTCTCTCTCTCTCTGGTGGGAGAAGAAATTGGAGTTGAGAAATGCATTGGTGAAGTGAAGGGTGGAACCCACTTAAAGCAGCTTGGAAAGGTTGCACATTGGCTTGTGTGTTCCATCAGGCGAATAGAAGCTTGAGAAGCAACCATGCTTTGCAGTCTAGTACTAAAGAGAAACTAGTGGGTGAACTAGCGGAGCATTCCATGCATCAGGTGTTCCATAGGTAGACGGGGCCAGAGAGGCCATGAACCATTCAGTCTGAGAGATGCTTGCCCTTTACAAAGCTGCAAAGGTGATTGTTTCCCCTATGGTTGTATAATTGCTACGCACTGGAGAAAATGGGAAACTATAGACAGAAAAGCATTAGGTAATAAATGCAGTCACAGTGAGTCTCATCACCCTGAGATTACCGTGAGTGGAAACTTGATGAATTCCCATCAGATCCACAGGAACACATGCCCTACAGGCACAGGCTATCCAGGCCATGAAGTTGACTGTATAATAGACCCCATTTAATAACTTTTCCCAATAATTATTGCTTAAGCTCTCTTGTAAGACATCTTCTTTAGCTCTGATATCATGGTTTCCTCCCGCCCCAAACCTCCAAATGCCATTTTACAAAGAAAGGACAAAAAATTCTTTTTTTATATAATTTATTATTTTATTTTTATTTTACATATCGGTCCCAGTTCCCTCTCTCTCCCTCCCTCTTTCCCTCTCTCCCACCCTCTCATACACCCACCCCCTCCCTTCCCACCCGCCCCCACTCCATATGTAGGATAATGCCCTCCAGGAGGGGTCATCAAATCTGTCAAGTCATTTGGAGTAGGGACTAGGACTTCTCTCCTGTTTCTAAATTAAGGGAGTATTCCTCCATGGGGGATGTGCCCCCAAAGTCCTTTTGTGCACCAGGAATACATCCTGGTTCCACTGTCAGAGGTCCCTTAGACTGCTCAGGCCTTCTAGCTGTGACCCATGTTCAGGGGGTCTGAGTCAGTCCCATGCTGGATTCCCAGCTATCAGTCTGGGGGCCCATTAGCTCCTCCTTGTTCAGGTCAGCTGTCTCTATGTGTTTCTGCAGCCTGGTCTTATCCTTCTACTCTGCATCTGGATTCCAGTTCAGCTCAGTGTTTAGCTGTGGGTGTCTGCTTCTGTTTCCATTAGCTACTAGATAAGGGCTCCATGATGGTGGATAAGTTAATCATCAATCTCATTATCAGGGAAGGGCCTTTCCACTGTTGCTCAGATTGTTACTTGGGGTCATCCTTGTAGATCTCTGGACATTTCTCTAGGTTCTGTTTTCTCTTCAAACCTATAATGGCTCCCTCTTTTATGGTCCCCCCCTCTCTATCTCTATCTCTATCTCTATCTCTATCTCTATCTCTATCTCTATCTCTATCTCTATCTCTATCTCTATCTCTATGTCTATGTCTATGTCTATGTCTATCTCTATCTCTCTCTCTCTCTCTCTCTCTCTCTATCTCTATGTCTATCTCTATCTCTATCTCTATCTATCTCTATCTCTATCTCTATCTCTATCTCTATCTCTATCTCTATCTCTATCTCTATCTCTATCTCTATCTCTCCTCTTGTGTATTCCTCCCCTGGCTCAATCTTCTTTGTTCCATGTGCTTTTCTCTCCTCCCCTTCTCTTTCTCTTAGTTCCCTCTTCACTCACTGCCTGTCCCCCAACTCCCCAGGTGCTTTGGGGATCTTGTCCCTTTCCCCTTCTGTGAAGGTCCTTATATGAGTCTCTTAGAATCCTTCTTGTGTCCTAGTTTCTCTGGCGGTGTACATTATAGGCTAGTGATCCTTTGCTCTATGTCTAAAATCCACATATGAGAGAGTACATACCATATTCCTCTTTTTTGTGACTGGGTTACTTCATTCAGGATGGTTTCTTCAAGTTCCATCCACTTGCCTGCAAATTTCAAGATTCTGTTATTTTTTTCTGCAGAGTAGTATTCCATTGTGTAGATGTGCCACATCTTCTTTATCCATTCTTCAGTTGAGGGGCATCTAGGTTGCTTCCAGATTCTTGCTATTACAAATAATGCTGCTATGAACATAGTGGAGCACATGTCTTTGTTGCATGGATGTGGATCATTTGGGTATATGCCTTAGAGGGGGATTGCCGGGTCCTGTGGTAGACCGATTCCCATTTTCCTGAACCACCTTACTGATCTTCAAAATGGCTGTACAAGCTTGCACTCCCACTAGCAGTGGAGGAGTGTCCCCCTTTCTCCACATCCTCTCCAGCATAATTTGTCATTGGTGTTTCTAATTTTAGCCATTCTGGCAGGAGTAAGATGGTATATCAGAGATGTTTTGATCTGCACAGAAATAAATTCTTACCAGTCCTTTATTATTAGGTCTTTAGTTCTTTTTCATGACGTTAAAAAAAGATAATTATATCATTTTCCTCTTCCCTGTCCTCTCTCCAACCCCTTTCTTTCAAATTCATGGCTTCTTATTCTTTAATTATTATTGTTGCATACATATATGCAAATAAATAGTAAATGCAACTTGCTGAGTTCCTTTAGTTTTGCTTTAATGAGTATTCTTTACGTCTGGCCACTTGGCATTGGGTAATGATTTGGGGGTTCATCCCTGGCAGAGACTAGTTCTCCCTCTCTTTGTAGTCCTTAATTCCATGTAACTTATCATTTAGGGTTTTGGCCCTGTGAAATTTCCCCCATCCATCTTGGCATGTCAACTGGTGTTATCATGAGATTTCATGAGTATAGCTTCCTTGCCATCTCTAAAAGACACGGTGTTTCTGGCTAGTACAGTCTTATCACCTCTCCCTTGACTGTGTAGGGGTTGAGTTATAGGGCAACTGGATACACCGTAGTAGGTTGTTCTCTGCCATCAGGCTAGTTGTGGTGTTCTCTAAGGAAGGGCCTTCATATGCTGTGACATGAAGCCTCGTTGATAAGTAGTGAACGCTGCTCATTGCGGTGGGTATAAGGATAGGTGTTTAGAATGAAGTTAGGAATTATACTGGTTTAGGAGAATGGCTTTGTTGGGCTCTCCTCTGAGTCTCCTCACTAGGCATGTGAGGAGTGTTCATGACTAGGTTTATAGTACCAGATATGATTTTCTTCCTGTTAAACAGGACTTTAATTCAATTAGATAGCTGTTGGTTACCACCAAGTTATAAGTGCCACTTTCGTACCTTTAGGGATATCTTGCCATACTGATCATTGTGGTTCATAGGTATCTCCACAGGGTAGGACTGTTGCATGTTTTCCTCCCTTAATAGCTTGCAGTGTAGCTCTGTCTCTTATTTTACTATTACAAACAATACTTTATTGGACTAGCCTATAAGTCGCTTTATGTCATGTCTCTAGTAATTAGAACAAATTCTTGGGAGTTAAAATTTGTTGGTTTAAATAGTCATTATTAGCAGCTTTGATGCTGTTGACAGGCATTTTCAGGTTACACTGCAGAGAACAATCCACACATGAGCTTGGCAGTGGCCTTAGACATGATCATATATTTAGTTTTGTGCATATATTTCATTGGTTTGGGATTATAATTGTATAATTAACTTAATTAATACTTCTTCATATTGATAATATTGAACAGTTTTCAGAGATTTGCCAGACATATTTCTTTCTGTTTTCTTTTTTTACTTACTTGATAGTAATATAATTTTCTTCTGGGATATTACTCTAAGAGAACATGGTCCATCTTTCACTTGTGCTCTGTTTAATCCAGTGATGGTAATTCTGCCTTGGTGCTGTGTATTTGCTGTGAAGAAATTTCCAGTCATTTCTCATTACCCAACCACAGTGCTAAATAAATAGTGTATTCGTTGAAGAGTCAGGAGCCTCTGTCAATCCTGCTATAAAGGCCATTGCACATATGTCCCTTAAATGACAAGGTAGACATGTCAAAACAGCTACTTCATACAGTTTTTTAGATCTCCGCCTAGCAGAGGCACCAGGAAAGGAGATGGAATGCTGTTTGTGTGGGATTGTAGATACTTAGCTTGCTTAGTGTGTCCACATGTGTTGTGAATTTGAACTTAGCATTGACTATTCATAATTCTAGCAGATGCCATCCATGTTTAAGGTGTGGTGGTTTTGAGACACAGAAAGCCTAAATGGTTTGCCCAGTGTCAGTTTTGCAGCTTGTCATTACAAAGGTCAGATACCCACATAATGATACCAGTTTAGATTTAAATAGTTTGCATTTATTTGTATATTCTGAACTGTAATTATTGGTGGTAATTGCCTTCTTTTTGTTTTCAGTATGTCCACAAAGCTCACAGAAGGCCAAGAAAAGGATCGAGAATGTAATCTAGGCTCCCTGTGCACTCTGATGCCTTCTAAAGCTGTTCTGTGTTCATAAACCATACTCACTCTTTTGGAAGGTTTCCTAGGATACATAGATGACAATTTCCAGAGAGGCTAGGGCTGGTCTTCTTTCCCAGGATCTGTGGGTTTGTGGCACATACATGTCACATATTTTATACTGTACTCATATAGATTTAGTCATATGTACACTTTCTATATGTACATGTGTTTTTCCTCATGAGCATCAGTCTGAGGAATTCCAGATGACCTTTAAGTTTAAACCTCTTTTAAGCTTTAGAGCAGAACGGCTCAACTTGGTCACTGAAGGTCCCACGGCTTCTAGGGAGCACATTATTCCCGATGGCTTCTGAGTTTCTCACTTTGCTTTTATTTGGTTTTAGATTCATCATCTTGCCTTTCACATACAGTTCCAAATAAACCAGTCACCAGAAATAATGTCGTTAGGATCAGATGAACATATGGAAATGGAGATTGCTCTCAGTGTGGTGACACAGCTTTCTGAGTTCTTTGTCACTTTCTTCCACAGGCCTGGTGTGTGTAGCAGCAGGGGTTACAGGCTAGAATCTTTGGCAGCCTTCATACTTGTTTAGCGTACTGTCATGGGGAAAATAGTTTGTGTTGCCATCCTAGCTAGTGTGATTCTAAGCCTGTTTTTAACCACGTCTTTCAGTCAAGCAGAGCATTGTGAACTACACTGGGGTAGATTGTGAAGAAATGAGAGCTGGCTAGGTCTCTGCCAGTCACTTACCTTCATTCGTGCTTAATTAAGGACCTTCCATCCACCCCTTTGAGATCACAGATTTTTCGTTATTTTGAGAGATGGCTCAGTGGTTAAGAGAACTGGCTGCTCTTCCAAAGATTCTGAGTTCAATTCCCAGCAACCACGTGGTGGCTCACAACCACCCATAATGAGATCTGGTGCCCTCTTCTGGCATACACACAGGTAGAACTCTATAAAATAAATAAATGAATAAATAAAATCTCATGTGCATCAGAACAAAAAAACATTTAAAAGTCATTAAAAATACCTCAGGAATCTAATTTATCTCCTACCATGTATTCAGTAAGTTAATTTATAAAAATGCTCTGTAAGCTTTGTCAGTAATGGTGGTGCAAGTCTAAATCCCACCCTAGGATTCAGGAGGCTGAGGCTAGAAGATTGTGACTTGAGGCCAACAAAGACTACATAGCAAGATGCTATCTATCTCAAAGCACAGAATCAATATATAAAAACAATGATCACAATAGCTGATGAACCATTACTGACAAAGCTTACAGAGCATTTTTATGCACTCTCTGTGAGTACTTAGTTTGTATTTAACACTCTGGTAGGTACCAGGGAGAAAACCAGCATCCTTTCTGATGGAAAGGCCTTGACATTTGTGAGCACGATCCTCAGAGATGCTTTACAATATGGTGCAGATGGTCAAGCTGCCTTACAAAGAGATTGATTTCACAGGGTAGGACTTTGAATGATTCGGTTTCCTAAAATGCATCGTTGAGAGACACGGGAAGTGACTGCCATTTGTTGGAAGCTTTGTTCCTATTAGGTATTGGGGGGAGGGAGGGGCGTGAGCTACCTCTCTGTTCATGCCTTTGCTTTAAGTAGACCATTCAGTTTGCTCTCTGGAAAAGATTTGACAATTGCACTGAGATGCTGAAGAAATTAAGCAACATATCTGCACAGGGTCATGCTATGCTGTACATTAAGCCATGTTCAGCGTAATTTAAGAGAAATCAGATTTGCCTTTCGTTATAGGAAAAATGAACATGTTTCTCTATGCTGCCATTGGACCAAACAATGTAACTTTATCAGCAAATGTGCATACAATTGAATGAGCTACTTTGGCTGTTAGTCATATCTTAAAAGTCTGAGATGTTCTAAAATGGCTACCTCCCAGGAACAGGCACCCATTGGGCCGTGGAGCTGTCAGTGTGCTCACATGTCATAGTTTCTTGACCTGGGTGGAGAAGCAGAGTCTGTCATCTCAGCTTCGTATACAGCATGTCTGATGGTGCAGCTTTTGTCTGAGTGTAATCCCTGACTCACGGGGGGATAGGGTCAAAAGGCTCTTGGCGTCCAGTCACCAGGAGGAAACTTCTGCTGAGCTCTGCAGGGAGAACCATGTGATGTGAGTGTGCTTGGAAAATAACTGAGCAGTGTTCATGAGGAATTAAAACCCAAGTGGTTCAGAGACCACTTTGGAGCTATCGGGAGGACTTTAGCCCCAATGTAAAAACGTGAAGCAAGAAGCAAACAAATCTATGGCAGGGGCAGTTGGACATAGATAGATAGGTTCCTGCTTTGTTTGCCATTGGTAGATGTTGCCACACCCAGTGGCATCTTCAGGTGATTGCGGTGTTACCTACCACCTTACACTGTGTTTTTCCAGTGCTCAGGTGTTTTCTTGACTGCAGCCAAGGCTTAGCAGGGTCGGTATTCCTGGTTTCCGTTCTGTGAAGTTTGAGTAGGGATAGGTGAAATGATGCTTCCCCATCCTTTGCTGCCTTTGCAACAAGTTGATATTTAACAGCCAGAGACAGTAAATATGTTCGTGTAGGGAAGCCACACATTTTGCATAAGAATTATTGATGATTAATTTATTTAAATAGAAGGATCTAATGTGTGCAGACATATATCAAATAAGCTAAGTTTCTCAGCTATCTGCTACATCTGAGAGGAGATCAGGTACCTTTTATCCATGTCTACCTGTTGACCCTTTTGGGGATGAATGTTCTGTGCAGTGGATATTGTTTTTTTCTCTCTCTTTCTCTCCTCTTTGAAAAATCGTTTTTAAGGTAATAATGTCCCTGGAAAGCAAAATGGATTTTCAAGGAGCTAGAATTATCATTATGAACCGCTTTGATATGCAAACAATGAATTGTGACATATTTAGCATATTATTATTATTTTTTTGTAAATGGTAAGGACAGGGAAGGAATTGTTATAAAAATGAACGATTGCAAGTGAATGACCTGTTCTTGGCCTTATGCTGCTCAGATCCAAGGACAAGAGCTCGTGGGAAACCTGTCTAACAGTGTGGTTAAACCCCCACATGGTCTGATGCATGGTTCCAAATGCAGCTTCTCAGTTCGTTACTTCTTTATGTATAATAGCTTTGTTCTCTTAAGGATCGTTTTTTTGTGTGTGTAACAAAGAATGAACTCAGCCTCCCGCATGCGAAGGATGTACTCTGTCACCAAGGTGTACTTAGTGCCCGTGTGTTTTACATTTTCACAGATTTTCCTGGGTCCTTTGAAATGGATGAGTACTTGGCATTGTAAATTGCTCTTTAAAAATGTCTAATTTGGTAACATCATTGACACTAAATTGTAAAATTATTATTAAATTTCTAGTATTTAACTTGGAGATTAACTTTAAAAAAAAAATCATGGACTCATATGTTACCTTCCCAGATAGATTTTCAGAATTGTATGACCTGGAAGCCTACCCTGGCATGGTGTACACAGTAGGTGCTTAACACATAGACAAGGACCTATGGCTTTCCTAGTCCCCAATTTCCCCTTTCTCTGTAAAAGGATACTTTGAAATAAGTGAGGACTATTTATTCTCATTAAAGTGGTAGAGTTATTTATAACAATAGCTCTTTCATTGTTCTAGTAAGCATTCACTTTTATTGTTTGTCTTGGTAAAATATTATTTACCAGAAACCCTGGATTCTGTCATAGTCTAAGAACTGGTGTTTAGTGAAGAATGTAATAGGGGGACATGCTTAAGGGATTGCCAGTCCAGTGTCCTCTTAGCTCTTAAGCGATCCACAGCTCTCTGAAATGTCTTTTTTTTTTTCTTTCCCCTTCTCTTTGGCTGCCTCTCCAGATCCCTTATTTTGCAAGAGTCTCTGGTATCCACGACTTTGAGTCTGACAGAGAGTCAATCGGCCTTGAGTGTGAAGCAAGAGTGGTCTCAGAGCTACAGGGCCTTTCCTTCACTGCCATCCAACCACGGCTCTCAGAATGGCATGGACCTAGGAGACCTCCTTAGCTTGCCTCCTAGCACGCCAGGGTCCAGCAACAGCGTCTCTAACTCGTTGCCACCCTACCTTTTTGGCATGGAAAATAGCCATTCTCCTTACCCTAGTCCGCGGCACTCAGCAACCAGGTCCCACTCCACCCGCTCCAAGAAGAGAGCGCTGTCCTTGTCCCCACTGTCTGATGGCATTGGGATTGACTTCAATACTATCATCCGCACTTCGCCCACATCCTTGGTTGCCTACATCAACGGATCAAGAGCCTCCCCTGCCAACATGTCCCCACAGTCAGAGGTCTATGGGCATTTCCTGGGTGTTCGCGGCAGCTGCATCCCCCAGTCGTGCGCAGTGTCCAGTGGACAGAAAGGCGTGCTGCTGGCCAGTGGAGGACAGGCACTGCCAGGCTACGTCGAGGATGGTACACTGGAGTATGAGCGCATGCAGCAGCTGGAGCATGGTGGCCTGCAGTCTGGACCTGGAAACAACATGGTGCTGCAGCCAGGCCTACAGGGCCAGGATGGCCAGTCAGCCAACATGCTGAAAACCGAGCGCTTGGAGGAGTTCCCAGGCAGTGCCTTGGACCTGCCCTCGGCGCCACCTCTCCCTCCTCTTCCCCCGCCTCAGGGCCCCCCACCCCCATACCATGCCCACCCACACCTTCACCATCCAGAGCTCCTGCCTCACACCCAGCCACTGGCCCTGACCCAGGCTGGCCTGGATGAGGATGGGGAGATGGAGGACTCTGGAGGCAAGCACTGCTGTCGTTGGATAGACTGCAGTGCCCTGTATGACCAGCAGGAGGAACTGGTGAGGCACATCGAGAAGGTCCACATAGACCAGCGCAAGGGGGAAGATTTCACCTGCTTCTGGACTGGCTGCCCTAGGAGGTATAAGCCCTTCAACGCGCGTTATAAACTGCTGATCCACATGAGGGTCCACTCGGGGGAGAAGCCCAACAAGTGCACGGTGAGTGAGTTGGAGTTTCCAAAGCACTGGGCCACCTTTTCTTGGAGGCCCAGCTTGGTTGCATGCATGCACATAGGAAATGGTTTCTATTATTGTGGAATTTGGGTGTGTTGAAAGTACCTGTAAGGTGGCTTGCCTCTTCAGCTAGCTGGCACCAGGGGAAGGTTTCTTTGATAACTGGTGGTTGCTGGTTTCTCTCACTTCTGGCTCAGGCTCCATGCCACCATGGTAGTGGAGGCCAGTACACCTGACTGTAGTCTGGGAAAATTTGGGTGGGGCACACATTCAGTGATCTTTTGATTATATGAATGTTCAAGGGCAGAGGACAGTGTGTGCCACAAGCAAGTGTTTGCATTTTTTCAAAGTAAGTACTTCGGGTTTTTTTGTTTGTTTGTTTTTACCTCTAAAAATTTGTGAGATTTGGGGTTCAGGAAGAATGATTTTGGTGTTTAAGAAAGGAATTCACTTAAGAACTTGGCTACTGAAATTGTTGCAGCATACGTGCCAGCACATGGTACCTTTGAGAATTGTGCAACTCATTTGTGATTTACAGCAAGGAAACACTAGGGGCCACCACAGAGACAGAGTCTCATGGGATGTCACCTGATTTTGAGAAAAGAGGATTTTGTGGAAAAGGACAGTGGGCTGAGGAGGCTGGGTGCCTTTGGAGTTAAAGCTTGCGGTCTTCTATCTGTTCTGCCTCTTTTTCTCAACACGGATCCTGGAACTCTGATTCTGTTTCTTGGCAAAATTGACTGTTTTTGAATAATATGCTTCCTAAATGCTTTCACAACAATTTCACACCTCACAGAAACCCTCAGGGCTTACAAGCAGGACTTCACCCCCGGGATCACAGAGATAGCTTTGCACAATCTGAGATGGCTCACTGAATTCTTTGAAAAAAAAAGAAAAGAAAAAGAAAAAGAAGAAGAAGAACATATGTTTCCTATTAGTCTAGATGGACAGGAATAGTTCTTCAGAGTTGGAACTGAGAATTCTGTGTAAACCCTTAATATTGAGAGTTCTAGAGAGCAGTGATCAAGTTTGAACAGTGACCTTCCAACCAGAATCATCTCTTTCTGTGTGTGATACAAAGCATCTGACTGTGTTTATGTTTGATTGTAGACTGGCCAGACTCTGATTCATGCAAAAGCATACCATACAGGTGAGAGCAGGAATGCAAGAATTAGAAGCACTTTCCACCACGCTGTAGGTGTTTTTGAAAGAGCTTTAAGCCTTTCTGGTGGAATGAAATTGCATTTCTTGTCATTACATTATACCCCATGTTGTGATTTTTCTTAAGGAAAACCTGAAGCTGATGCATTGTGAACATGCCAGGTTCCATGAGTGAAAAGAATAATTACATTCCAGGAGGCCAAACCGTACTCTGTCAGTAGGGTTCTGTGTTAAAAATGCCAGAATGAGACAGGCGATTGAAGGCAATTGCATTTACTCTGTTTGGAACACGGGAGCCTGTTGCAAACAGGAAAGACATCCAGTCTCCAAAAGGAAAACAGGCCAGCCTTTTACCCCTGACTAATCCTGGCTGAAAATAGTTTGCTGGATTGGGTTTTACTGAAATAAACATTAAAGTTTGAATTATCAAAAATACCTTTTTTGCATTGCAACATTAATTTTTATGCAAAAGGACTTCCCCAATTTTTGTCTCTGGTCCCAGAGTTTTCAAAGTCATACAACTTTGCAGAGTTGGTTTTTGCTAAAGTGCATGATGAATGTTAAAAATAGAAAGAGTTGAGGGGAAGCATAGCTGAGAGGTGAGTGTGTGCAGACTTGCTCTGCTGCTCACTGTGCAGTTCGGGACGGGCAGATGAGGTAATCTATTCTCCTAATGCCCTCCCTCATTAATAGATGGGACCTTTGCAGACTCACACTGCTAATCTAATAGTGTATCAAAACCAGAATCACTGACCACTCGCATGCTGTGGTGCAAATAAACTTAGACAAAGAAAAGTTTCCTAGGAGTAACGGATGCTATAACTCTGCTGTGGGAAGGGCATGGTTTTAACAGGAAGACGACTATTTTCATATAAGTTTACACATCATGAATCTTTGTGTTCTATTATGTTGCTGCATGCCATGTGCTTGATATGTAAGCCTGCAGACAACACGGCTGGAGCCATGCCAGGTAAAATGAGCACATTCTTTTGGAGAGGTGCTCTTCAGGTTGTGGTGGTGGCTACCGAGCCCAGGAGTAGTTTAAATTCTAAGGCCCAGTCCATTTGTATTTAATGTATGTCTGAATGTTATCACTCTTCTGTATATGATCATCAGCCTTCATCACCATTTTCACTTGCTGGGATTGTTGAACCAAGAAATGGAACGGTGACCCCATGTGTTTGGTGACCATGACTACAAGCAACACACACACACACAAAACCCTTCTGGAAGTTATGGTAAACGAGGGTGTGTCAGGACGGAGGCCTGCTTTACAGTAAGAGGTTGTGGTGTAGTCCTCCCCACATGCCAAGTTCCCTTTGCTCCATGGGAGAATGCATACTGTCAATCATTTCTCATTGTGACTGCGGCAGACTAATCAGAACCTGGGGTGCAGATCACTCAGGATTCCTGGTGGCACAGCCAGGGGAAGATGTTTTCATTGTTTGGTTATGTTTCTGGAAGAAAAGGATGGGTTCCTTTCTCATCCAAACATCTCTACCCTTTACCAGATTACATGCTGACCGGCTCTATGGAATCTGTCCTTAAAGTCTGGATTGCATGATGGGGACAGTGCCAGACAGTGGCAAAGTTTTGAAAAACAAAGGCCTCAGTAGGCAGAGAGGTAGATCTCAAATGAATCAGAAACAAAATGTGGTGAGTTTTTAAAGCACCCAAGTCGTTCCACGCATGTCTTTTCACTAAAGCAGTTTCTAGGTGCCCACCATTCTATTTCTGCGGTCTTGCTTTTGGATCAGCTCTTTGGTGAGTCTTGAGTTGCTGACTGGTGAGCACTCCCGAGTCTTTCTGAGATGATGAGGTGCCCAACTTTCAATTCAGAACAAGTCTTAGAGAATGAGCTCTCTCTCTCTCTCTCTCTCTCTCTCTCTCTCTCTCTCTCTCTCTCTCTCCTCCTCCCTCCCTCCCTCCCTCCCTCCCTCCCTCCCTCCCTCCCCCCTACAGACCATTTCATAAGATGTTCATATGTTCATAAGATGGTAGCATAAAGTGTATTACATCGTGAAAGTATACAACTATTCCTTAAGGCTCCACAGTGATGGTTCCAAAAGAATGTGTCATATGCTTTGACCCTATGGAAGTCTCTTTGCCTTTAAGTTGAGGGGTGGGCAGTGCCCAGGAGTGTTTCCCAGGGAGCTTTTGAAGTGCATTCTGAATGACATGAGAAGCTTGGTCCATTAGTGCTTATGCTGAGAAACAGCCTGTTCCTTGAGTAGGGTTCTGTTTAGGATCAGAACCACCTGGCCCATTTTCCTGCACAATTGAAAGCATTTGTGCTGGGAGGTTAAGGAGTGTTCGGAAGGGAATTAGGGACGATGTGGGTTGCCACTTACACTTTGCTTATTTTTCCTGGATGAATTTAATCCAATAGCAAAAAAGAGTTTTGCAAAACTTTTACCCACCCACAAATTTTCGTGAAAATGTCACTGACCAAAGACAGTTTTGAATTTTGTATGAATTGACTCATTTCTCCACAGGCATTTTCCCTGGCAAAATCCAATGTATTTGCTTTGGCTTGGATATTAGGCAGTTTGCTTTTTAAGTAACATTGGATTATGAGCACAAGAAAATAAACACAGAACTGGCGCCATGTACCCATTCCTCTTTATGGCCTGATGTATGGGTCATGGGCCAGCTTTGGCCATGCAACATATTTTTTTTTTGAGGAAAAGTAAATCTGATGTAAACTTTCCCACCTCCACAATCTTTATTTTGTTATTTTTGATAATATTTGGCATTGATGTGATTATCACAATTATTATGACCACAAGGGACCTTAGGAAAATATTATTTAACTATAATGATTAGTTAGCACACCAGAACCTTTATGTTGGCAGCAATGTATAAATTGTCATAGCACCAAGTATTGATAAGGGTGTGGAGAATGATATGTGTGAATGTGTGTTAATTTTTCTAGAAAAAGTAAATTGGTATAACCACCTTGGAGAGCAGTTTGGAATTGTATAGTAAGGGTGAAATGTACAAATGTACATATCCAACAAAGCCTTGTCTAGGTATCTCCCCTGAAGATTCCTTCACACAGCAATCTTCATGGAACCTGGGATGACACACCCACACACATTACATCTGTGGAGATATGTAGCTTGACGTCCACAGACAAGGCAATCCAATTGGCTATGGTT
This sequence comes from Cricetiscus sungorus, assembly GCA_030556225.1. NCBI lineage: Eukaryota > Metazoa > Chordata > Mammalia > Rodentia > Cricetidae > Cricetiscus > Cricetiscus sungorus. The sequence continues at coordinate 126,199,028 of JANBXA010000007.1, read as the reverse complement.
TATTCCTATGAAATAACTATGGAGGAGTTAAAGATTAGTAAAATACACTCCACATGGTAAATCTCATAAAATAAAGTTGAGTAAATGGTATGTGCAAAATGTGCTATAATACAATGTATGTACATTGAAACCGCAGAAGAATTATAAGGATCTGCAGATAAACAATTATGTGGTTGAACAAATCCTATGGGCAGGGTAACCAGTAATCTTAGAGTAGTGGATATTTCTAGAAGGGAAAGACATATGAAGAAATAGGATGTGGGGATTTTGCCTCTTGTCTTTCTGAGACTGGGAAGTAAAGACTAAAGAATGGAAAAGCTGTTTCTTCTGTCTGGGTTGGTCGTGTTGGTACAGGTATTGCAGAGGCTTCTTACGAACCCTTTCATTTCTACTTGAGGTGGTCTACATCTTTGTATTTTTATCCCAGTACAGTAGGAAATTGATTAGCTTCCTTCCGCACATACCATTTTTCAGATGAGAACAAAGTTGGGAAAAATTGATTTTTTTCCCCAAGATTATTGTTTGGCAGCTCCCTGTTTAGGGCCTTCTGGGCAGGGTGGCTACCTCTCCTGACATTGAACTCACTTGGAGTGTTTTTCAGAGCCCTGGTCCCTGGTCTGCACTGGAGAGTCTGGATGTGATGGGTCTGGGTAAAGTTCCTGTAGGTGGTTCTTTTGGGTATCTATGCCTGTCAACCAGGCTCTTCAAGTTTCTAAATTCTGACCTTGAGCTCTAGATGGATAAAAACCAAACATGCCACTGAGTTCAAGCTTGGAGAAGCGGTGTTATCGAGTATATTTTCATCTCTATTGTTGTCTGATAATGACCAGGGTAGACTCACCTTTCTTAGAAAAAAGAAAAACCCACAGAGAGGGGAAGGAATTGAGTGGCCAAGGGCAGTAGCTGCAAATTCATATCCATCTTATATGCTCAGGGTTACTAGTAGTGAAATATTGACATGAGACATGTCCTGAGCAGCAGGCACAACACTGTCATCTTCTGGGCTCCTTGAGTTAACAGTGACACTGAGAAAGCAATCATATAGTCCCCAGTTTTAAAGGGGGAGAGTTGATTCTGTCCAAATACAGGCTCTCCTTGCCAAAAACAATAGTCTATCTTCAAAACATTTCTGAAGAGTTGCTATGTTAAAAAAGACTGAATTTTCCCTTTTTATAAAATCTGCCTGATAAGATTAAATAAATAAAATTAACATTAATATCCTCTTTGTCTCTTGAGGCTGAAATACCACCAGTGAAACATCTGGTAAAGATCAGAGAGACTACAACTTCCAAGTCATATCCCACAAGGCATCGGTCTGTCAAATATTAGATGCAAACTCAACAATTTCAAACAGTGAAATCAAATCTCAATACTTTTTTCCAGTTATTTTTACATGAGATATAAGCAGATTTATCTATGTATATACATGTTCAACATACTGTAGATATATATGGCATCACAAACTGCAACCCCTCAGAATAGGGAACAGTAAAACCACAGAAGTTACCATAGGAGGGGGGAAGTGACTACCATCTAGAAGGCCTCTGTCAAATCAGATTTCACGTTCCTAGGTTGGAAACCTGCCATTTGGTAGTGGTTTAATTCTGTTTCTCTGCAGAAAGCATTTAATCCACTGTACCTGGGGAACTAGGCTTTCTTGAACTTTGCCCTGAATATATAATTCATAACAGATTTCAGCAAACGTTTTGAAGAAAATCATGGTTTGTGTTTCGTTATTCTGTGATTTTGGGATTAATGGAAAATAATAGATAATGAGAGTGTCTCTAAGAGGTTAATATTTGAGGATTAATCCTCACTAGGCAAAATCATTAACTACTTGATGGGAATGTTCCTTTTAGTTCACATTTATTTTATGGTTCATCTCTAATTTTATGCCCCGAAATACCATTTTTTTTAAAATTAGAATTCTGTAAATCTTTCCGCAAATGATTAGTTTAAAGGAGTATATGTCAAAGCTTTTGGGTTTTGTTCGTGTATAGTTTTACAAATGTTATTTTTCTTAGCTTTTTCACACTTCAACAGTGTGGAAAATTTATTTGGCAATTTATTAGAAAGGTCTTTAGTGACCTTTGGAATATTTCTTAATTATCCCTTCTTTGAGTGGTCATGTTGACATCTTTGAGTCCAGATAGAATTTGATCCTGTAGGATAAAAGAACAAACTTGTTTATAAGTTTTTAAAAGGCAGTCTGTCTGGTTCTCTGATCTCTCAGAGATATTTCCTTCAAGTTCTAGAACAAATGAGTTGAAAATGAGTTATTTTTTTTCTTTCTAGGTAGTTAATAGTTCTTGCAGTCATTATTGAGCCAAAGCTTCTAGACCATCGTAAACAATGGCCATATTAACCTTGGGCAGTGGATGTGTGTCTGGCAGACACAGGACTTGGGCAGAGCATGCCTGATTTCACATTCACCCAACTGTGGCCAGCCAGGTGGCTGTATCCTGTGTAAATAGTGTGGAGTCTAAATCACTGTCATTACTCACATAGACTTTGGAGAGAAAGTTGAGTGATACCTGCCTGCCCTTATTGGATAGCACGGTGTTTATATTGATTTTCTTGGGCTATCGACCTGCTCTTCAGTAGAGACAATGGCTAATTCTTTAGAAGAACTTTAAGACCATTTCAAGATGATTAATCTGAGAAGTGGTTTAGAAGTTGGAAAATGAGATGACTGGGCAATGTGCTGAGTAGATTATCCACAGTATTCCAAACAAAGAGGTCCCCGTTCTCTTTCATTAGAACTTTACTGTAAGCCAGGGCATGGAAACCCTGCTCACATCGCGTGTGTGCTGACACGTGGACTCCAGGAGTGTTCTTTCACTCTTCTGACCACTAAATGCAAATGAGGAGTTACATCCTGCCCTGGAAGCCAGACAAATCCATGGGACATTCTCTTGAGGAATTCATAGTTCAAGGCTGACCCATGAGTATGTTTCATATACGAAGCAGGGGTGGTGATACGAGCCTGTGAAACTATTTCTGTGAGAAGCAGAAGAGGTCTTCTGCTCTGTATGTAGGGACTGAAGTGCCTTCTGAAGGACACCAGCATCTTGTAAAGAAAGGAAGGAGGACATTTAAGTAGAGGGAACACAATTCCCATGAGAAGAAATGATCTAGTTCTAGACACTAGATAAGAGTGGAATGGGGGGGGGGCTGTAAGGACCATCCCCAAAGGAATTCTACTGTTCAACAAGGACATTGCTCAAATTTGGTCAGTTACAGACTTACTTAGCATAAATGGAAATCTAGTAAATAAAAACAAAGCCCTTAGACACTGTCTTTACAGAGGAAGCAACAGTGTTGTAGTGTACATGAAATGAACCATCGACTCTAGCCATTTCCAACATCCCTTAGGCTTACAGATTAACTTTTTATTACAGGGTACCTATGGGCTGGGCTTAGTTGACAAAGCATTTTCTGCAGCAGTTGAGGAGCTAAGTTGAGATTCCTAGAAGTCACATAAAATCCTTGGTGTGGTGGTGTACTCTCACCTCAGTGCCAGGGAGACAGATGGATCCCAGCAGCTTACCATGAACTCCAGATTCAGTGATCTTGACCCTGTCTCAAAGTAAGAGAATTGAGGATGGCATCTGATGTGTTCCTCTGGCCTCCACATGCACTCACACACATGTGTCCAAGCACCCCACCTCCACACACCCCCATATATACACACAGTGTATCAGACGGTGACACGCAGACTGTTTTCTTTTGCTGTATGAGCCACTAGGGAGCCACATGAGTGGGAACAAGGGAAAGCTTTTCTGTTGTGGACTTGGAAGGTAAACAATTAAAAACCTGGGCAAGGCTAGAGAAGGAGACCAAGACTGTTTGATCAATTATGTGAAATGATTAACATGTGGACAGAGGCCATGTACATTATCCTGTGCATGAGTAGCTCTCCTTTAGTTAAATATTTCCTTTAATAATCTGTAAAGAGACTGAAGTACTGTTAAACAAAGCTGTGGCCTGGCGCTTATTATGCTGAGCTCGTCAGCCCCTTTTAAACTTTTTCCTCTACTGCCGAGATTCATTTTAGATTTTTTTTTTCCCCAGCTCACACTAATTAATAGGGAACAGAGCTAAAAGCTTAAAATGTTTAGTGGAAAGAAAAAGAAACTAAATCAATTATTCTCATTATGGCTGTTTTTACTAGTGAGTCTGTTCAGCCCGTGGACCACTGTAGACCACAGCCCTCTGTAGATTGTGGTGGCCCATGAGAGTTGTCCATTTGTTCCTGGAGCTACATTCGCTGTACTTTACTACTTGGTTGGGCTGCCAAGGCCAGATTATGTCTCTGTCAGGACACAGGCATCGGGTCATGTGATTGGTCCTGGCTCTCCTTACTCTTACAAGTCATGCGGCAGCTTCTCAGGCTGATAATTCTAGAACAGTTTCTGTGCTTCAGCGTTCATGGCATTTCGCTGGGGACCCAGACTTCTGAGCATGCGCTTTGATAGGAGACTCAGCTATACTGTTCTGCTTGGCCACACCCTCTCCATTGCCACGCCCTCTCCACTCCATTGCCAGGACGTTTTGCTGGGAAGAGTTTCAATGCTACATCCTTAGCCAGGGAGATAGGCTTGGGCTTGAGTAGAGTTGTGGAGAAGGGGAAATGGAGGACTCAGACATTAAAAAATTCTAAAGGAGAAATGTGTTCCCATTTTATGCGTGGTGGCTCCCTTTAAGGGTCTACGCTGCTTGAAGGACTCTTTGGCACACACCGTTTGTCCTTGGCACAGAGTTGAGGCTTGCTTTGGGGGACAGTGTAAAGGTAAATCCATGCGTATGACAGTAAATGGCTAAGAGAAGTTTTAGTGTGTTGGCTTTCCCAGAAGGAACTGAGGTTTGACAAGGAAGGAAGGAAGGACATATTAAACTCCTCCCTTCAACCTTCAGGGACATGGAGGGGATTGAAAATGATTGTGCTGTGAGCTGTAAGGTTAATTTAGTCCTCACAGTGGGCCTCAAACATAACCTGTGGTTCTTGTGACTCGGGCTCTTTCCCGTGTCCTACACACCCATTTACCATTTACTGGTCACCTTTAGGTTCTACCATAGCTCAATAATTAGTACACAAAACAATTAATAACTGCACACACACATGCACACATGCACAGCACATGAAGCTTAGCTTGTAAATACATTGAGATTCGTTAGTGTGTTGTTTCTACTTGTGTAAATACTTGAAAATTTCCATAATAAAGTATTAAAAATGAGTAAAATATTTTGACTTGACTTTTTGGAAAGAGGAGTCTGATCCCTTCACCTCTTGGGTAAGCTGTAAAAGTGAATTGGCCAGTTTTTTACAGTCTCTGAAACCACCTTAAGATGAGTGCTGGGCAATGTGATGTACTTGTCTGCAGTCATAGTGGACTGAAGCTGGAGAGACTGAAGCTAGCCTGGGGTGGGTAAGGAGGTGGTGGTTGAGAGTGGTGGTTAAATCACCATTAGGCAGTGATTTAAAAAGGCAAAAGGTGAGAGGGGAGTATTGTAAGATATGTTAAGATGATCTCATGGTGCCTTGAACAGTTTCAGATCTTTGACTTGGTAAAATGAAAGTTTATTTCTCTTCCAAGCTGTAATATAGTTAGCTTTTCACCGTAACCCAGGGTCCCTCAGGATAGGGGCAACAGCCAGAGCTTAGAATGAAAGAGAAGTTAATGATTTTAAGTAACTGCCTTTCAAAGTGATGTATTTCTTTCTCCAAATCACTGGGCAGAGCTCAGTCACACAGCACAAAACAGTGGCAAGGGAGGCTGGGAGTGTGGTCTTTCCGTGGACTCAGGAGAAAACTTGGAAGTATTGATGAACGCAGAGTGAGGTATCAGTCCATGGAGCCAGAAGATTCCCCTCCTTCCCTCTGTCCCATGAAGGGCTTTCATAGTTTCTTAAAGAGAAGGGCCATCTCGGTCATTTTACTCTTGATTTCTGAGTTTCCTATGAGTGTTGACCATGTCTAATCATAGTGGTTTGGTTTGTCTGATTTTAAAGAAAATTTCTTTTTTCCTCATCAATGCTAGCTTTGAAAGTTTGCTTTTCAATTTGCTAAGTTTTTCCCAGCCCAACCTCCACCTCCCAACCCCCACCCTTTCCAAAGATTCCATTGGCATAACATCAGTACTGCTGGGAAACCCTCCTTATCTCAAATGGATTACTCAGTTTCCCCTACCTTGTCCAAATTACATGTTCTGGGTGCATAATTCGATATTGCTCATCATCTTCTAAGCCACGAGGGAATGCAGTGTTTTCCTATCCCACAGGCACTCACCCTTTAGGGATATCTGGTCATTATCGAGGGCAAGGTCACAGATGAATCACCAAGACAGTCACCCTTATGCATAGAGATTTGGGTGTGACAGCCACTTTGCTAAGACCCTGAAGCAGTGTTTGCCATCTGTTCATAAGGTTGCATATTTGGTACACACAGTGTGGTCATAAATGTTCTTCTGTTCTCTGAATGCTTGCTTTTGGTCATGAACTGGCACACACTCAAGGAAAGAATGGCAAGGCACCTCTATGGACACTTTTGGTCCATTTCCATAAATATATTCAAACAAAACGAAATTGCCTGGCTCTTTATAATATGTCCTTTAGTGTGTTTAAACTTGCAAAATTATCCCTACAGATGACAAATTGTAAACAACATGCAAAACCACAGCCCTGGTTCAAGGCCTATCTCAGGGTTCAGCTGACATTCACCCTTCTTAGAAACGTTTAAAGTGTTTTAGGAAAATGCAGCTAGGCAAACAAGCTTATCGGCAGCAACAATAAAAAAAATTATTGATTCTAATTAAGAGGCGTCACATATGCAGAAACAACGCGCTTTTGTGTGGTAGAAAGCTTCCTGCTCTCTCCATGCATGGAGAGATTTCCAGTGGCTTTGGATAACCGTGCTGACAAAGTTTCAGGCCCTGACCTTCTGACCCATCTCAAGTGATTCAGCTGTTCTTGTCGAAACTTGTCTAGGGGGTTGGTGGGAGGTGTGTTGGATCCATTTGCAACAGCAAGGCGAAGCCCTTTTCTGAAAGCCAGGAGCAGCATCTTAAATGGAGGTGGGAAGCATTTGTGTCCCCAGGGCAAAGACCGAGTTTATTGAAGCTGTTTCCTCCATCTAGCAAGCATTTCCCACAGCAGTCTAGTATACTGACTGACCCACTGCTGGTGAGAACTCCAGCTTCTTCAGCTGTCTGGGTCAGCCTGATCCTGTTCCATTGTGTGTTCCTGAAAGGTTGCATTTAGATTGTGACCCTGATTTTGTGCTGTGTCCACAGAATGGGGTCTTTATGACGGAACCAGTCAAGGAAGGCACTGTACAATCTGAGCAAATAATGGAGAAATCACTCTAATTGCTTACTCTATTGAGGTGGTAAATCAAAATCAACAACTGTGCCACCCGCACTTTCCTTGAATTCAGAAGTTACGAAAAAAAAAAAAAAACGAATTTCTAGACCATAGGGTCAAGAACATAGATCTTGGTGAATCAATGGGCAATTTAGTACTGAATTAAGAGTACATATTGACCATTTGTAGTGTCAATGATTTATTTTCAAGGAGTTCCATCAAAGGCATTGCTAGTTGGCTGATTGTATATTTCCTCCAAAGATTGCCTTGCTAATTACCATCAGCGAGTAATAGGGATTGCCAAAAAAAAAAAAAAAAAAAAAAGCAAGCCCATTGTGTCTCAAAGGAATGATGCTGCCAAGTGTCTTGACGGGAGTGATCAGCTCCTGCTGTCCATGTCAAACAGCTGTGCCTGTGAGTGAAATTTTGAAGTTGGATTCTCACTTAGCTGAGATTAGAATAAGCTTAATTGAAGGTGTCTGCCATGGGGTACAGTTTCAAACTCTTAAATACAGAATTCATGCATTTCTTAAAGAACAAAACATTGTGCTGACCATCACTAAGCTGCTTTGTTTTGTTTCCTCCCCTACTTGACAAAAACGAGTATGATATACAATTCAAAAGCAAAAAGGAAAGAAAAAAGAAAACTGCTATAATGTTGGGAAAAAATAGCCAAGATTACTTGTATAGTTGCTTCACTGAAAATATTTTAGATATTTAAATATCTGGTTTACGTAGTGCAGAGTTGATCATCTAATTATAGGTATGTATGCTCTCTGTGGTCTTAAAGAGTAATTCTTCGATGCAAAAGGGGTCTATGCTGATTGCCTCCTCCACTTTACTCATGTGACCACTGTACTGAGCAAGCATTCCTTTCTTGCTAGTCCCTTGGCAGGAAGTGGGGGTAGAAGAACCTGCAGGATAGATCTCACCCCAGGTTTGCTGTCTTCCATGAACTCATACTCTAAAGGAGGAAGGGAGTGAGTAACTTGGCTGTCCAAAAGATGAAACTTCCACTTGGGGTGGGGTGGGGATTTTGGCCTGTGTGTAGTAGTAGATGCATCAAGAGTGCCTTGAATGGGGTGAACAGAAAACAGACAGGAACTTTGAGGACTGGATCATTTAGGACCTTGCAGACCCCTGTAAGTCTCGAGTGCTGTGTTGAGAGTAGATTGAGGATATGGGAATAAAGATGGGGAGCCTAAACTTCCAGGAGTGGGCCCATTGCACTAGCCTTCTGACTGATCATCTTATGTGTAAGAGTAGAAATTGGGATAAATCTGAACACATGGCTAGATATGACAGAACTTTCCAAGGGTTGGGCATAGGCTATGTGAGCTGGTAACAATCAGAGGTGACTCTCCTCCCCCCCCCACCCCCAACTATAGCTTATGTGTCTGGAAGCTTGGACATCCCCTTTAACTGAAATGGCGGGGGGAATTACAGTAGAGTTGTGAAGGATGCAGAGTTGGGGTTTGGGCTTTCTAAAGAGTCTACAAGACACTCACATGGGGAGTCTGTACATTATAGGAAAGTCTTGGCTGGTAAGAGGTTGGACTCACTTGCGTGTAGATAGTATTTAGAGTTAGGAGCCTGGCTGGATTACTTCAGGGAATTAAGGAGCAGAGTGATAGCAAAATTTGTCTTATTCTGGTTTCTTTAGCAGGCTGTGAAAGGAGAGATGAATGAGAGGGGGAGGGAATTCCTCTTTACCACATACCTTGCATCTACATCTACTTTGTCCAGCACTGTTGTGTTCCCTAACTCCACCTTGTTCCTGAATGCATCTAGGAAGATGTTGAGGGGGTCAATAAAGGGAAAAGAGATTGGAATGAAGAGGCTTTTCTAAGTTAGCCTTCCATGGAAATGCCTGCTTTTGTGTCTAGACCGGGAGCCAAACAAAGCAAGGGGTATACAGGCGCTAAGAGAAGTAGTTCATCATGGTCAGAATATCTTGGAATTGGAGGGCATGTAGCTTAGTTCCTTGAGTAGCATCTACTGTGTAGGCTGTGTAATCCTCCTGATGATGCTGTCATCAGGATGGCAAGGGATCCAGAACGGTATATGTTTAAGGCATTTTGTCTTCCCAGGATGAGTCAAATCCCAGGATGCTGGATTTAAATACATTAATCTCGATATCTTTGTTCTAGAATGGGTGTTTTCATTTGCCTTACTTACTTGGACTTAGAGACGGCATCCTGATGAGGGCTCACGTGGAGTGGCCATTGGTAGGACTGTTTGACAGGCTGTTGTCAGGGTCACAGTCTAAATATTTAGGAAGGGCTTTTATGTTGCTTTTCATAGTGAAGCCCCGTGGATCTGAGGAAATTAGATTAATTTAAGATCACCTAATTTTGTTTATTTTCCCTATGGACACAGCTTAATGAAAACCCTTTTCCTGTACCATGTGTTGGATTTGTTTATTGTAGAATGTGACACAGAGAGAGCAAGACCTTGCATTTTAGCCTTTCAAGAGTTTATGATGTGCTTGTGTACGGCAATAAACGTAGCTGGCTCCAGCTGGGTACTTCTTTTGTTTGACTGTTATGTCATGTCTGCATCCAAAGAGGGGCTAAGGCTCTTGTTTTCCTCTTTTATATTTATTTTCCCCGTGTTGCCTCCCATCTCCCTCCACCTTCTCAGCACCAATTCTTTCCCTTGTCTTTTCCCTCCACGCACGCGCAGCTCTTGAGAGGCTAGCTCAAAGAAAGTGAGGTTGCAGTGGTGCTTAAGAGCACTGTTTTCCACGGGGATGCGGTGGGGGAGCGAATTCATTGCTTCAGAATGGTGACAGGCAGTCATACTTTTATAGACTAGGGGGTTTATGTCTATGTGTGGACTGACCTTCTTTGTTGTTGTTTTTTATTTATTTAATTTAGAATCAATTTTATTTTACACATCCATCTTAGTTCTCTCCCTCCCAACCTCCCATGCCCCTTACCACCACCACCACCCCCACCCATTACATCCCCCATCTACTCCCCAGAGAGGGTGAGGCCTTTCTTGGGGGATCATCAAAGTCTGTCACATCATATGGGGGAAGACCTAGGCCTTCCCCCATGTATATGGGTTGAGAGAGTATTCCTCCATGGAGAATGGGCTCCCAAAGTTCGTTCGTGCACTAGGGATAAATACTGGTTCCACTGTCAGAGACTCCTTAGACTGACCAGGCCTTCTAACTGACACCCACATTCAGAGGACTTGGTTCGGTCCACTGCTGCATCCCCCAGCGTTACAACTGGGGGTCCCTGTGCTCTAACTTGCTCAGGTCAGCTGATTGTGTGGGTTTCTCCAGCCTGGTCTTGACCCCTTTGCTCGTCATTCCTCCCTCTCTACAGCTGCATTCCAGGAGTTTGGCTCAGTGCTTAGCTGTGGGTGTCTGCTTCTGCTTCTATCAGCTACTGGATGAAGGCTCTAGGATGGCATTTAAGGTAGCCTTTCCACTATTGCTTAGATTCTTAGTTAGGGTCATTCTTGTGGATCTTTGGACATTTCCCTAGTGCCAGATTTCTAGAGGTATCTTTTCTTGCTCTCCTCTATGGGAACTGGCTTTTAATATTTTTTGTTAAGGAATACAACCTTACTGGGTGGATCAGAGCATCATAACATTAGGACTGTTGATGTTTTGAGTGTTTAGACTGGTTAATTTTGTTGGTGAGGGAGTCTCTTGGACATTGGTCACTGTGTAACAGCATCCCTTGTGTCTGTCCACTAGATACTCCTTTGCCACAGAACCTACATAAAAATATACTCGGTATTTCTTTATGCTGGTGGGAGGTGTTGCCTCTGCTTGACAGCACTGTATCGGGGAAGATGGAACCACAAAGACTTACATGTAGAGATGGGTACAGACTTTCAGATCTCAGCCAGTGCCTGAAACACAAAAAAAACAAGCTGCCATGACTGGGGCATGATACCCCGCTCACTTCCTCAGCCTCATTAAAGACCTTGGCCATTTCCACTACAACATCTGAGAACTAACCTACAAGAGGTGATCGGTTATCCTTCCAGGGTGTGGCAGGAAACACACTGTAGACTACTTTAAAGCAATGTTTTGACAGTGCAGTTTCCTTTTCATAGAAGTAGGAAGTACAGATGTCAATGGAGGCGTGGTGCCCTGTCCTAGAGCAATGATGGTGTCTAGAATTCCCTACCTCCCTCCCTCCTTCCCTACTTTCTTCCTTCTCTCTCTCCCTCCCTTCCTCCCTTCTTTCTACCTTCCATTCCTCACTCCCTCCCTCCCCCTCCCTCCCTTCTTCCCTCCGTCCCTCCCTAGTGGTGTGGGATTGAACTCATGACTTTGTATGTACCAGGGATGAACTTTACTATTACGACACATCCTCAGTCCTAGAATTCATTTCTAAGGGCTGTTTACAGGACATACATAGTACAATATTTGAAAGCCAAGATTATATCTTTAGATGACAACAGTTCTCACCAGCTTTTGAACATTCATGGGGAAAAGTACCAAAAATGTACAGAACTTAGGGACCCAATTTTATAAGTTTACTATATGTATCTGTGACTGCCCCGCCTCTTGGTTCTGGTTATGAAGGTCCCAGTTCAAGCTTCCTTCCTGAGTCGCTTATGGAAAGGCTCTACTTATGTATACATGACCCTGGATAACAGTTCCTTAGTTGGAAAGGGTTCTTGTTCCAGTACAATCCAGATTCAGTAAGAAAAGCTAAGCTTAGTGTGCAATCTACCATGGTGTCAGGACTAACATTGCTTGCAAAATTAAACCTTTTTTTAAAAAAAAAAAATCAGCCCTGTGTAAGCAGTTTTAAAACAATCAGCTTTCTGGATCATAATCAGAAAAATAGTAGACATAATTACCAGAAGTGGCATTTCTTACCCTTGTAACAATAATTCCTAACTTCAGAGATGCTCCAGATAACTTGTGCCAGCCACACAGTAGACTCCAGGTAGGACTGGCTTCTGAGACACTTAGAGCTGGACCCACGGACACGTGAGAGTGACTCTCCATGGCTTCTGCTGAGCAATGAAAACCCCACCCTGTCCATGACAGAAGAGTGTTAAGTGGCAGTGGCTGTATTGGGGTCTTTGCTTTGGACAGGAGAGTGGTCTGAGACAGACTTGGGGAAGCTCTGATCTGCTCAAGATTGTAGTGTCCTTCTTGTATTTGTTCACAGCCCAAAGACTCTGCATGAGTGGAGGTGGTGGGAGTGTCGGCTTTCATCTTAGAATGCAGGGTCAGCTCATGGGATGCTTTTCCCTCAAGGTTTAACTAGCTAGAAAGTACTGACTATGAACCAGGACCAAGGGTGGTAATTTTTAACCAGTGTATTTCCCAGTCAGCCTCCTATAAAGTTACTCTGAGGCATATTTACCTCATTCTAAACACTGCTGATTTCCAGCATCCCCATTCTCCCCACCCCTGCCCCAGACACACACCCGGGCCCACTGTTGGGCATGAATTTGAGGGAAGCATTTATTTTGCATTCCCACTGGTGGTGTGAACCAGAGAGGCACAGGTCCCAGGCTTTATAGAGCTCCATACTGTGAGGAGTTTCTTTCTCAGTGTTGAATGAAGAGGCTCTTCATGCTCGAAACACACAAGACCTGGCCCCACCTCAAAGACGGTTTATAGCATTTTACTGCTGCAGAAGAAAGGGTTCCTCTGACTTTACAGCTTTGGTCGAAGGGAGACCTCAGCATTCCGCAGAGAATCATTTCATCTTGTTTACCACAGTGGGGCAATGGGGGTATGTCCCCTTTCGAATTGGGTTACCCTAGAAAAGTTCATTTGTGGCCCAGAAAAATCTTATACATCTCTAAATTGTATTACCAAGGAGTATTAGAAGTTAGATTTTTTTTTAGTGTTTTTTAATTATTCAGGTGGTTTTAAAAAAATAATTTTGTTGTTGTTGTATACTTCCATTAAAAACAAGCCAAGAGGGAATTCTCTGCTATACTCTCCCATGTTTCAGAAGGTATGTCTTCCTTCACAGGAGACCAGTTTTGTGGCTCCACAATTCATGTGAGAAGGTAAGGTTAGTAACTAGGACAGTATATAGGGTATAGCATTTCAGCCCTGCCCCATGACCATACAAGGCTGATTAAAACCGAACAGGAATGACCTGCAAGTGTGAGCCCCATCTAATCTGGCCCCTGTCTCAGTAACTGTCAGTCACTATCATGTACAAGAAAGGAAGTTAAGCAAAAGAACACCAGGGTTTTCCCACTCTGTTTGACTTTATCCCTTCTAAACTGTCTTCTGACATATATGATTTTGTCTTTGCAAAACAAGCCAGCAGTCTGGTTGTTTCCGGTTTGCACACTGGAAAACTGAGGCTCAGCAGAGTTATAGGAGGAAATTGCTTAAGCTATGAAATTGTGGACCTTTAATATCATGCTATAAATGTTACCGTTTTCACTAAAAATTCAAAGAATTTAAAGGTATAAGTGACAATCATGCAGTTTAAATTGTCCATGAGGTAAAATAACATAAATATAATGGTGACCACATTTTACATAAATTTTTAATATATTAAGAGGGAATGTTTTATGTCCTGAAAAACAGAAACCAAAGCCAATTAAGTTTGTAAAGGACTTAGAAACTCAGACTCCATCTTTCAGTGGAATTTTGTTGTAAGTTGAATTGTGTATCCTCCAAAAGATACCTTGAAATCCTCATTCCCAGTACCTCAGAGTGTCACATTTTGGAATAGGGTCTTCACAGATAGAATCAAATCAAAATGAGTGTAGTAAGGTAGGTAGCCCTTAATCCAGCACAACAGTTTTCTTCAAAACATAGCACTTGTGGGATGCAGAGATAGATAGACGTGCCCTTGGATGATGGCAGTAAGAGATGGAGATTGTCACATGACTGAGTGGGAATGGAGGCCCAACTTCCTTCACTCCAGTGTCCTGGCCTCTTCCAAGCCTATTTAGGCACTGTTTCTGCTTTTGCCTTCATCCTGTGACTACAGAAGCCATATTGCAGGCTTATGAACTTAGTCCCAGAGGAACAGAAGCCACTGAGCTATTCCCAGAGGAGCAGGAAGTGACAAAGCCTGTTTTAAATGATTGGTTGTCATGTAGAAAATGGATCTGGTGAACAGGATGAAAGGAAAACCAGGCTACAGTAGAAAATCTCTATGCTGGTCAAGCCCATGGCTGGCATCATATAGGACTTGGCCACATGAATCTACATCTGTCCCTTTGTGCGCAGATGTAAGTTAGCACTGTCTCACCTGTGCATACTTTCTCAGACTGTGAGTGAGAGCAGGGTGAACTGGGTGTCTTCTGGGGACAAGTACTGATCTGCTGAACCCCAGAGTTTCAAATGGGCTTAAAGTTTGTTTGTTGGAAAGCTAACTCTTGCCAATTTGTGGGTTAGCCCATTCTGACCTGGACATGGTGTTTTGCATGGGAATTTCTTCAGTGCCTTTGGCACACTATATGAGTGCTAATCTGGACGTGAGTGGGTGTGCTTCTAGAGAAATGAATTCATGAGGTTGTCTGTATTTAAGTCATGATCCCTAGAATTTTGTGTCCCAACTTTGATTTTAACTATGAAAAGAAAAAAGATGAAGGTGGATGCTACGGCAAGGGGTGGGACAGGAAATTTAAATAAATTTAGAGAACAGATTGAGTTTAGAGCTGTCAGGAAAGTTCTACTGCTGAGTTGTACAACTTACAGTTAGAAGGAAGGTAAACGCCACAGAGGCCCCTGCTCACATCTAATTATTCTCCGGGGGGGGGGGGGGGGGGTTGTTTACTGGGTTCAGCTGCCAGCCTATGGGATGCTTTCTTCAGGGGTGAGGGTTAGTTGATGCAGTGAATTGTTACATTTCTGTTTCACTACCTATTGATCTTGCTCATGGAAAACATTAGCCATATCTCTTGTCTGTCTCTCATCTTCCATTCCCCCATTCATTATTCCCAGTGCACCCTCCCTGCCCATTAATAATTCTTGACACAAAGGGACAGGTCATTAGGAACCAAGGTCAGAGAATGGCAGGACTCCATGTTACCACAGAATTTTAAAGGCAATCATTACACAGACTTGCATAAAGGGATTAGCATCTGAGTTAGAGTGTCTTCCTTAGTGTTAGTAGGAAAGGAAGGACTGATGGAATGAATTTTGTTTTTGTTTTCACATTTCTGGTTTCCTGAAGCTGCTCTTCAATCATTCAGAAGGCTGTTGGGCGGAAGAATCTGTGGCTCCTTCAAGTGTAGTGCTGAGGTCTGGGTTTTCAAAAGTTAGGAACTATTTCTGATGTACACACACCGGTAAGGGTGATACAACCAACATCCGTGTAAGCCAGCAGAACTGGAGGGAGCCTAGAAATGATGAGATGATAAAGACACTTTAAAGCTCAGAAGCCTGTGTGTGTGTGTGCGTGCATATGTGTGCTGTGTACATGCGCGCACACATCTCCCTTAACAGAGTAGTAACTCTGATATCGTTCTTTCAGTGGAGGCTGTAACCAGGTTCGGTTGGGTTCTTGAGACCCCCCCCCCCCATAGAATGTTGACCACAATCAATACAGGGGAAGAACATGTTGATGGCATCGATCATGGTGCTTTCCATTCACCAACAGCAGCAGCTCAACATGTATTCATGGCAAATGCTTTGGTCAGAAAGTCTCAGAATAAAGGGGAAGCTAATGGAGGTGGCCAAAAAATATGTCTCATCGTCTCTCTGCCTCCTTACGGAGTTTGAACAGATGACCCCAGTAGAGAACCAGGATGGAACATCAGGTTAGCCTATTCCTTTTACTCCCATTCAGACCCAGGATTTCCTGGAGACCCATGTTTCCCCTCTTCCTTCTTCTAGGGCTGATGTCTTTACTCAAGCGTGTCCACTCACCTATTCAGTGTCAGGCCTGGAAGAACATTTTTGTTTTGTCTACTCACTAAGGGAATAGGCAGCCTTCCGTTCAGAGGATGCTCCTGCCTATTGACACTTGAAGAGGTGAATCGTCCCAGGCCTGGAGGGTTTGTGGTTCTCTGTTGAGAAGCCTTCCAGTGGGTGGGGCATGCCTTCTAACTCACTCCACTGTTTGGTTTTCTAGGTTAGTTCATAAGTTTTCTCCCTCCCCCTCCTTAACCACTGGTTATGTTTGGAAGACTAGATCATACATAGCATGTATAACTTTTCTAAACATGGGGAGGGAAGAACCCTCTTCATAAATAACTCCAGAGAAAAGGTGATTTTTTTTTTTAGCTTAGCCTTCATCCACTAACTTTAAATGAAGCTATTTCTTGAACCAAGCCCCACTGTTAAAAAATGGTTACTGAATTAAAGAAAGGGCCATTGAGAACTTGAGTCCCGGAATTATTCATAGTCTGAATGTGTTAACTTTTGTTGGTGGGATGAGTTAACAATACAAATGGCCTTTTAGTTGAAACTATTTTGGGACTAGGTGTGGGAGTGATTCTGGCTATGTCTCTAACAGCCAGTAGGGGAGAAGGAACCAAACACATATATTTACCTCCAGCTAAATAGAGTCAATTAGCACAAATCATCTGGTTATTTTAGTTTTATATAAAAACACAGATTTGAAGTAACTTTTGATGATTCAGAGAAAGAATTAAGAAATGATCTATGTAATCCTCTAATTAGCAAACTTACCTTTGTTTTTCTTCGGCTTTTCCCTGATTTGCATTCAGATGGATTGGTGTTATAAGAAGTCATAAGAAGATGGAGAATTGTATTGCAGCCTGGGTTGCTGGCTATGAAATAAATTGAGCGAAGGACCCAGATTTGGAGTTAGTTAGGTTTGATATCTTTGACACCAAGAAAGCTACCTAACTCCTGAGGGTTGGCCTCGTAATCTGAAGAACGGAGTTGACATACCTGACCCGTGAAGTTTATGGTGGGGTTAGGGAACTAATGGAGATCTCTGCTGCCACACAATGTGTAGAAGTTCACTGGAGTATTAGCACTGCTCTCCTTTTGTGTGGACAGGTTGAGGTTCAGCTCAGGTTAGCCAGAGCATGGATGGATGTAGTTAGTGCAAAGCAGATTTATAGCTGATACTCCTTTGTCATCGTGGATGAGGGGAATCACAGGAGTGAATGGATGTATTCAAGAGGGCAGGATCGATGGTAGGAAAAGATTAGGTTCCATTAAGTCTTTTTCTCAAGTCCCAGCCTTTCTCTTTACCCTATAGCATGACCCATGATCCAGTAATCCTCACTCTTAAATGCCATAAAACCTAGCAGCCACTTTGGAAATCTCTCAACTGACTTCAAACCTCCAAAGGATCTGGATATGTGGGGATTTCCAACTTCTTTTTCGTTAAGGCAGAGTTGGAGAACATAAAACTTTCAGATTCTGTTTTTCATATGAGACCTCTTTTGCTCATATCTTCCTGAAATTCTTGCGTGCTCAGAATTTGGGTGTCTCTGTGGTGTAGAGTGAGATGGTAATAGGTGACAAAGTTGACATCCAGAAGTAGAATGTCCTGCTCAAAGCACATGTTCATTTAAAACAGGACAGATGCTGGTCCACTCCACCTTTGTGGGAAGCCACACTGAATGCATGTTCACCCAGAATACCAGTTTCTCCCATGCTGCATCAGCAAAATACTGCACGCACAAGTCTGCTCATGCTTGCTAACGTAGTAGGTGAGCGATACTTGGAATACTTGCCTTTTTAAGGATTCGGTGACCTATCTTGTTCTCTTGTATTAATTTCCTATCACTGTGACAAAATGCCAAAGAAAATTATAAGAAAGGAAGACTTGGCTTCTCATCAGAGGTTTCAGCCCATGGTCAGTTGGCTCTGTTGCCATCTGGGCGAGTGGGAAAGCAGGCATCATGGGTGTGTGTGTGTGTGTGTGTGTGTGTGTGTAAGGTTGCTGCTGACCTCATTATGGATGAAAGTTGAAACAAAGACCAGCATGCCAGTATCCCTTTCAAGGACACATTTCCAGTGGTCAAACTTCCTTGCACTGGGCCCTACCTTCTCCCTTCCACCTTTCCCCTCCCGCACCACAGACTGATAGCATGGGGCACTTTGAGAGATATTGACTATCCAAACCATAATGTCTTTCCTAGTTCTCTGCTCATCTTTCTTCCTGCACATTCGTCTCCATTTTCCTGTCTATCATCTGGTGTTGAAGGTTGAGCTTTTAGTTTGCTTAAAGTTGTTTATTGAAGTACTTATATCTAATCAAGAGACCAGATGTTGGCAAAAATGACACTTGAAAAACAAAAACAATATTACACAAAATAATTGGTCAGTAGCATATGGAGAATGGGGCTATATAAGGTAAGGACCCATGTTACAGGCAGGTTTTTCCCGCCAGCCCGCCAGCCCACCAGCCCGCCAGCCCACCAGCCCGCCTGCCGCCGGTCTGGGCCCACAGCCACACCAGCCCCAAATAACACTCAGAGACTCTGTATTTGATACAATCCTGTTGGCCAGTTACCATTATTGTTTATGGGCTAGCTTAATTATTAACCCATTATTAATTATTAACCCATTTCTACTTATCTAAGTATTTCCACGTGGTCATCTTATCTGGGAGCCACGTCTGGCATCTTCCTTCCTCCGAGGTCTACATCTTGACTCTCCTAACTACTTCCTCTTTCCTCCTCCTAGTCTCCTAGCCCCGCCTATCTAGTTTTCTATTGGCCAACAGGGCTTTATTAATTAACCAGTATGAGAAACATATTTACAGGATAACATCTCCCATCAGACCCAGGAATGATCAAGTATTGATAACATTTCCTAGTCAGCTTGACCTAATAAAACTAAAGAATGCATCTTTGACCTTAATGGACTAAATTCACGTGGAAAGTGTTTCACATTCCTGGTAACACCCTAGCTCCTTTGTGGACCATAGGTATGCCAGTCAGCATCAGTGCTGGATCAGGGTGGCAGCTACAGGTGCCTGGGTTTACAGTTAATTTTCTCATGACCCGTCTTCGGTCTGTTCACATCCCCTTGTAGAACTATTGGAAGGACAAGGCAGGGCGAGCATTTACTCTTGTCAGATTCAAGGGTTCTTGGTAACCAAGTGACTTTGGACTCAAGACCAATACCCTGGGTGGCTTATGAAAGTCCTACCAGGTCTGAGAGAGGGCATTGCCTGCCTTCTCAACATTTCATACACTGAACAAGTTTGCAAGAGCATCTAAGCTTGAGGAAAATATGATCAAAGTTATGACTTTCTTAAGTATTTTCCCCACAAGAACATTCATTCATTACATAAGCTTCCCCCTCATCCAGCATAGTATAGTGATGAATCTGACCCAATGGCCTAAACTTAAATCATGGATCTGCTGTTTACAGATCCAGAAGCCAAAATATTTGTATCTACTCATACTTAAGTTTTCCTATCAGCAAATGAAAACATTACATATAGATGAGGCTCTGCTGGCCACTTGAGAACATGAGCCCCACTCTCCTTCTCTGACCTGAGGAGTAAGTATTAGTATTCAGGCATCTGTGCTGGCCTATCCTTGGTGTTCTGAAAGGATACACCCTCAGCTGCAGCCACTAAGAGCACCACCTGTACATATTCAGCTATATTTACTTTTAAAAAGGCCCTGCCCACCTCCCATTTTCTTTCTCTCTTTACTTCTCTGGCTATTTCTCTGTCTCTCCTCAACTCCTTCCTCTCTCTTCTTCTCTCTTCTCTTCTGCTGCTCCTGTCCCCAGAGGCAGGTGCCCCTTTCCCCCTCCCCTCCTTTCCCATTCACTTTTCCCCAGTAAAACAACCTTGCACCCAAGCTCTATTGCATGGGGTCTTTCTGTCCTGCGTCTCGTTTTTAAATTACAACAGGAAGCATACACATACTGCTGTAGTGTGTACTTGTGTAGTTTCATGACTTTCCGGGGTTAGGGTGAGTAGCCTTTGTTCATTATTTTCATTGATTGATTGTGTGTGTGTGTGTGTGTGTTGGGGGAGTGTGATGGGACTTGTGCATGTGTAAGAGCCTTCAAAGTCCAGAAGATAGTCACATACTCTGGGACTGGAGTTAAAGGAAGTCACTTGTGGGTGCTAGGACTAAACTTGGGCTCTTTGCAACAGTGCTGTGAGTTCTTATCTGCTTAGCTATCACTCTAGCCTGGTAACATTCTTTTGTTTTAGGTTTCAAGGATTAGAGGGAAAATCCTTACTATTATTATTCACACAAGCATAAATACTAACTTCACTCCTTATATCCCCATAGATAGTATCACCCTCTTTGTCTATATGAGCACAAAAGCACAAAGACATTAAGTTAGTTATTGGACGACCTTCTGAAGTCCGCAATTGCCTGAGATGTGCTTTTAGCTGAACCCTAGAGCTGTAGGTGTGTTAGTTAGGGTGAATGAGGGGCTTTCCCCAGTTTATAGGTCAGTGCTGGGCTCATTGACCATACCAGAAATCGCATCCCCAGCCATGGCAGTTACAGTCATCACACTCCTCTCTAAGAAAAGGACCTTAGAGGACCATGTGCTCTGCTGGTCCTGAGCTCCCGTTCCTGATTCAGTCTGGGGAGATACACTCTTTTGTTTTCTTCTTAACTTTAATTACTGCCCACTGCTGACACACAGTCTGCTGTGATCTACCCAGGCCCAGTTAACGAGGTCCTGCTTTACTGTGTGTGACTTAGATTGGTGTTCCCAACAGGAATGGTTTTGAAGCTAAACAAACAAACAAACAAACAAACAAAAAACCAACAAAACAAAACAAACCCCCCCCCCAAAACAAAAAAAACACCAAAAACAAAACTGGGACCAAACACACAGGCTTGACTCTGTTGGAGGTGGTGGTGTCACCCAAAGGCAGCGATGCTCGCTGGAGGATGGCAGGGACAGTGGGAACTTGTGGAAGAAATAGGGCAATGCAAACCAGCCATATCTCAGCTCTGTCTAGAAATAGGTTTGGGGGATTTCAGATGTATTTCTTGGAAACTCACTTTGCTGTAGGTAAGGCATGGGGTAGAAAATTCCTCAAGTCTCTACAGCCCACAAAGCTCACCTCTCACTGAAGTAAAACAGAAGGGGCCAGCCAATCAGCAGAATTCTTGGATACCGGAGTCCTTATGCCAAGAGTAGGTTACAAAGGAGGACAGTCTGTTTCGTCCTTTCTGACAATCTGTAGCTGGAGATTTACCCTTGTCACTGCCATCTGAGAATAACATTTTTAATGATTTTGTTATTTGTATATTTTATAGATATTCTTCCCCAATAATTTTGAAATTATTGTATAATTTTCTTTCCATCATATTCAGATATTTGCATATCATGGCCCATGTGTGTAAATGCATGCATAGTTCCTTATTAACTTTTACACACTTGCTATTCAAATCTGCACATTTTTTTCCTCCTGAAGTTTTTGAGGAAGGAAAACAAAAACACCACCTACTCTTCAAGATTATACTTTTCTGGAATTAATTTGTTTTTGAAGGTACTTCTGCAGTTAAACCGTGTATTTCATAGGCCATTCCTAACTTCCTTCTCTGTCCTTGTTGTCCCTGAACCATGTATATTTGTAGAACCCGAGTTTCAGGGACCTCACCACGGTTATGATGGGGGCAAATACTTGGGTGACTAAGAGCCATGAAAAGGTAGCCTGGGTCAAAAGAACCCAGGGCTATTTCGTAAGACAAGTGCAAAGCTAATGCACCCTTTGAAGTGCATGGTGGTAGACAGCATTTCCAGTCGCTTTAACACAGACAGCAGATTTAGATGTCTCTGTCAGCACTGAGTACTTGGTTACCCCATCTCAAGAGCTTTCTCTTCCCATTTCTTCCTGTGGGGTGAGGACAGGCCTTCTGTGCCTTCGGACTGGCAGGCTGCCACGTGGGATTTGGCTGGGAAGTACCTGAAAAGATGAGTTCGTATGTTCACATTGGCCCTGGTTTAAAAACCATATAGCTGGAGCTCAATAAACAATTGTGACAGCATTGGGTAGCTTGGTTTAAGAAGTAAGATAATTGTCTGTGAACGTCTTGCAATCTCCAGTTCCCTCTCAAATTTAGCTTGAGGGACAGGCATAGTACTCTCAGGCCCCTTAGGACCTGTGTGGCATGGAAAATAAAAAGGGGATTGCTTCTCATTGCAGGGCCACCAGGCAGGTGAGAACATTCATTCTCATTCCCATAAGTACTTGGTTTGCTAAATGGTCAACTGTAAGTTTAGGAGTGTCTTATTTGTAGGCTGGCACTTGGCTCACAAGGAGACGATCAAGTCAAAAGGTTGTTATCAGCATCCTGATGGGAAAGATTGTGAACCAAAAGTTACTTCCTCTTCTCAACCATTCTTTTTTCATTTCCCCTTTGATCTTTGTCCCATTGGGAAGTGGGTGCTTGGCAGTTTTAGGACTGATCCAGACCCCTGTGGCTGTGACCCCACACTGAACAATATCAAACCAGTCGGTTGATTTCAGCTGTGGGCTGGTTAAGGAATGAGAGGTGGTGTGTGTCTGAAGGTCAGCGAGTGCCATCCTGTGCACAAATAGCCACAATGAGACATGGACAATAGATGATGAACAATTGAACAATGGATGATGCAGGTATGAGTGAATCCTGAGCATGGTCAGAAGGCCGACAATTCTGTATGTGTTGAGTTGGGATGGAAGGAGAGAGGTGGCAGCTTTGAGGAGGAAGTGGCAGACTTGGAACATGAATAAAAAACAGTAGCTGCCTCCTTAGGACGTGTCAGCCCCCTGGGAGTGTGGACCCTGAGTGTTCCATCTCAGGTGCTGAGTGGATACCTATTTCACCTACATGAATCTACAATGATGGGCAGTTTTGCACTTTTGTTCTCAGCCTCTTACCTTCTTGTCCCACCATTTTCCCCTCCATCCTTCTTTGCCTGCTTTTTCCCTTCCCTTCTCCCCTTTTGTACCCCACCCAGTGTCCTTTCATATCTAGTCACTTTTTCTTTCTTTCTGGGTCTCACTCTGTAGCCCAGGCTGCCCTGAAACACAGAAGAACCCAGGCTATCCTTGAACTCGGCCTCGGTCCTGTTGCCTCAGCCTTCTGAGGGCAGTGATTACCGTGTGTGATCCACATACTAGGCTTTGCCACTTTAAGGGCCTTGTTTATACAAATAGGGTTGAAACCCTATCCTGCCCTGTTTGCTGTTCTCTGAAGCAAGGCCTTTCAAACCACTTCCTGGTACTCAGAGCTGTAGAGTTTCCACTGGAGGAGCTAGACCTCAAATCTGCCTGGAAATTGTTAATTGTTTTCCCATTTTGATTCTGAGGCTAGCAATTCAAAATCCATTTTCCTCTTTGTCTTTCATCTTGGAACATTCTTGTCATGCTGTAGAGGCCCTGCAGACTTTTTGGCTGTGCATATATTCAAGGCTTTCACTTGAAATTAGGATTTGCTAATGTGAGTGGGGAAGAAAAGAATATAATCATGTAGCTCCTAAGTGAGGGAGAAAAAGGCAGCCTCTGCATTCAGTACAACCAGAGTAAACCCGTTTATCCCTTTTACCTGTTTTAGGTTTCTTTCTTAACCTGGCTTATTGGCTTCAATATAGTTGTTGGTTTTCCTCATTTTAAACCTTGCCATTTCTTAGGATTCACCAAGTTTGGTTAAATGGTGCAGGTTGATTGTCAGCTTGTAGAGGCCATGGAGATGAGAGGAGCATCTGGTGTAGGGTTGCAGGATCCAGGGTGAGCGTGCCACAGATCATCGCATAGTTGGTTAGTCTGTGAAGAACAGCAAGGTTCTGTGGGAGTCGAAGGCAAAAGGAGATTGCTTTGCACAAGGACCATGCAAAGTCCGTGATCCCTCACACCCAGGCAACACTGTCCAGTTGTCCCCCTTTCTTACCCATCAGCACACTCAAGAAGAGATACACAGTGAAAATACGACAATTGTTGAACTCCTTCCATCATTCTTCTCTAGACTTACCCACTTTCCAAAAGCTTACTTCACCTAGTTGACTGGTAAGGATTGAATTCTAGAAGATCTTCTTGCAGCTCAGTGCAATAGCTGTTTGGCATTTGTGCTCTGTTGGGTTCTGGTGATTTCATACCAAGAATGGAATCCTAACCTCCGAGAACTCCCAGTGTAATATGAAACTTGGAATATTACATGTTCAGTGAGACAGTGGGAATATGGAGGAGTTTGCTCTGGTGCCGGAGAGGGGGGAGGAGGGCTTGCTGTGTTGTAGTACAGTTGGAGGCATGGCACAGGGGCATGAGGCTGGGGGCAGTGAAGCCTTAATAAGACTAAGGATGGAGCCAAGGTAAGTCCTGGACTCTGCATTCAAAGAAATGGGAAGTTTAAAATACGTGTTTGAATAGGACTCGTTTAGATAATGTCTAGAGATAATAGTGGTCAGATGGTCAGGGACACTAAATGTATGGTCCTGTAGCTTGGGTACCATACAATAAAGGATGGAGGGAAGTAGATGAAGTAATATACAGAGTAGGGATACATGGCAGTTGGCTTTTAGAGGGAGAGCTGTTACAGTTCTGTGAATGCTGGAATAGAAAAGCTGTCATCACTTAGGAAAGCAGCTGTGCATGGTACAATGACAAGGTGGCAGCAGAAGGCAACCAAGGAAGTCTGAGAGACCATAAGAAGGCAAAGGCCAGACTCTGAGAATGTAGACACACTCCATTGTAGGACTCCTGGACCTCCTGAGCAGATATGGCTGAATTTAGACAAATGCTCTGCTGCCGAAGGGACCAATGGTCCAGAGAAGCAGAGTATTCCTGGACTGAAGATGAGGAAATGTTAGAACACCACAGAGGAATCCGCAGTTCAACTGTGGGCAGATTACAAAGCCGTCTGTGAAACTGAGTACCAGACTGACAGTAATCAAGGCGGGGGAGGGGGATTGTGTGTGTTGTTGTGGGGGGTGAACAAGGAGAGGACCTCTGTGTCTGCTTTACTATCATGATGTTAGTTCCCTTAAGTCAGACTTGAGAAGGAGGCTTAGCCAGCTAGAAAGTCAGTGTTGACGTCTAAGAGGAAAAGAGACTTTGGCAGGAAAGTAAAGGTCAGAGTGGAGAGTCCTGAGGAGAGCTGTGATGCTCTGACTCACTGTGAAGCGAGATCAAGACAAGAAATAAAGTTGGCATCATCTCTCTGCATGCCGTTACCTGTTTAGCGGATGATTGGTCAGTGTGATGCCAGCTAGGCCCCACTAGGGACGAGGAAGGTGATTGTCTGAAGTGTGAAAGGTGGAAGACAAGGTAGGGAGAGGTGAAAGGTCAGGGGATCCACCTCCAGGTATGTTCTGCCACCGAACTCGGATTGGCCCATTACTGCCTTCACTGGCAGGCTGTCTTGTTGTTAGTTCATTTCTGTTGAATATTTAATCTTGCGCATAAACCCACACCAGACCATTTTCTTTGGACTTCCACAGAAATGTGTTCCATAAAGGTTTGCATCGCTTTGCTTATAGAATGTGGTGCTTCTTGTCACAGATGGGCCCAGCCCTGCCTGCATCTTTCTGTGTTATTACATCAATACGGACACAGAAGGCGTCTTTGGAGGACGTGGTGCCAAATATCATAGACCGTTCCTGTGAGCGGATTGAGATGTACAGATTAACAGCCGCAGCCCTAACATGGTGTTCTAGAAACGGCGTCATTTCTGCAGGAGGAAGGAGCCAGGGAGCTTGTTAGGTCACCAGAGCCTGGAGCCTGCCGTGCAGCTTTACTGAACGGCTTCTGTTGTTTATAACGTTCTGTAATGTGTGATAACAAAGAGCAGTGTGGGGTAACAAAGAACACTCTGTTACCACGAGTTATTTTAACCACCGCCCTTCACTGCTCAGCCTTTTCCCCCTTCTTCCTCACAGCTCTGTTTCTGGCTCCATGTCTCCATCACCCACTTCCACCTCCTCCCCAGCTGCTCCTCCTCCCACTGCTCTGCTCCTTGGGTGAAGTCCTTTCCCGTGGCTCTTTCCTTTACCACGGAGAAGCTGCTGGAGGCGCCTGCATCCGAGCACTCGCGGTTTGCTCCTACCATTCCAATGGCCCCCACACACTTGAATTCCTTCCTCTGGGTCTTCAAGTTAGAGAAGAGATGTCCTAGGAGCTCTTGAAAGTTAAGGGAAGCAAAGAGGGAGAGACAGAGACACACAGAGAGATAGAGATAGAGATAGAGAGAGAGAGAGAGAGAGAGAGAGAGAGAGAGAGAGAGAGAGAGAGAGAGAGGGAGAGAGGGAGAGAGAGACACATAGAGACAGAGGGAGTGATGTGTGTGTGTGTGTGTGTGTGTGTGTGTGTGTGTGTGTGTGTGTGTGCACGCGCATGCGTGTGTAGGGGAGAGGGGGAAGCATTAATTGCTGGTATTGAGGCCTTTGTAGTTGTTTTTTCTCAAAGGCCTCTTGCTTGTTTTGTGGGTGTTTGTTCTTGTGAGGCTGAGGACTGAAGTTAGGGTTTCCCCCACACACAGCAAGGGTTTTATACTGGGTGATCTATGTCCCCAGCCTTTCTTACTGTCTTTCTTAATGTAATTGGCTAAAAGGCACTCAAGTTTTATTAAACTAGACCTGGAGGGATCACTGTGTTTTGTACATAGTCACTTGACCCCAAACCCTGACTGTTGCCTGCGTCTAAATTGATCCTGCGTGAGCCCCTGGAGAGAGCTAGGCGGCCGTCTGCAGTGGGAAAATACCTAGAATGGTGAAATACAGATGATTTCACTCTCTAGAATGTTTTCAGTATGTGCTGGGTTCTGTTGTTACCTCATGAAGTAGCAAGTGAAATCAGAGGTTTGCTAGAAATGTATGGCAAGTGTGGTAAGATCCCATCAACTTTATACTGATTTTGCACACATTGACAGGTAGTGAGTTTCGTGGCTCATCTCTTTTAGGATTTTTTTATGGGGGAGTAATAGAAGGTTTGGTTTATAAAACACACATGAGCTGCTTCTCTGAATTCCTTTTCTCTTAAACCTTGCATGTATCTTCAGTGTCATAAATTATAACAAGAAAAATTAGTGCAGAGTTCAAAGAAGGAAACCCTGAAGTTTGTCTGTGTGGCCTTTATAAAAGTTCTATTATTGTTGTTATTTCTCAATTTCTTGACTTTGGCTGGACAACGTAAACTCTGATAATTTGTCCATTTCAAAAGTTCGAGAATATTAAGTCAGACTCAAGATTGGGAATAGGTTTATAGTATTATTTTAAGCTCATGTGTCCAGTTGCAGCTGAAGGTGTGTGATAGGATTATAACTGTAAGGCTCAGTGACAACAGTAGAGTGTCACTTGGTTATGTCTGCTTTTATTGCAGCAAGGACTAGTAATGGCACATACTGGCTTTTTTCCCATTGCTTGTCTAATGTCACTGAGAATTATGGACATACTTGTGTTTTTTACACACACGCACACACACACACACACACACACACCTACCTTGAATCAACAGCATATGGTTCTATTCTTTTCCAAATGGTTCACTTTCAATGAAACAAGTTTTTGTTTGTATGTTTGTTTTTGATTCCTGTGTTTTAAAACCAGGAGCAACAGAGGAAAAGGTGTGCAGATAACTCAGTTTATACACTCCATCGCTTTAGACCTAGGTGTTTTATGGAAAACAATGGCATTTGCAGAGGATGAGGTGCAAATTGTAGGCCATAAGTTGACTATACAGCACTAGTCCTAAAATTGAACTCTTTTTAAATGACCAAGGGCTTAGGAGCAAAATGAGGTGTTGTGAAACAAGTAGGAAATCATGCATATTCTATTTTAAGTCTGTTTCAAAAGTGAATACTAATATTGTTTTAATTGCTCTCGGATGTCTGACAAAATTATGCTTTTGAAATATGCAAGTGAAGAGTCTGGAGCTGCAAAAAATAGTCTTTTTGGAATGCTGGACAGGGATGGGTGATGCTAATCAGATTTCAAGGTTCATCTTGACCCACTGCCTCTCGGGACACTGATCAAAGTTCGTGAGTCCTTCTGATGCGGAGTTATTCATTAGAGTTCTCAGCACATAATTATGGATTGTCAGAAGATCTCAGTTTTGTATAATAAATGAGTAGCATGCCTGCGACTTGCTGAAGTGTTAGCTTAATAACCTCCTCAGATAGGTTCTTTTCCTTCTCCCTCAAGATTGGAGCAAACTGCCTTGTGTCTTGCCCACCCCACCTCAAATCAAGATGTAACGTTTAGGGTTTTGATTTCTTTAAACGTTTAGTTCTAAGGAGGAAGAAACACAGCTTTGTATTGCATTGCCTTTCCCTTTGTTCTCCATTCTTTGGAACTGGAAGTGTAACAGATTTTGTTTTTATGCCCAAATCTTGGTAGGAACCTACAAGTTTTTCTCCTACCACACATGGTTATATACAGCAAGATATTAGTAAATTGGTGCTGATAAGCAGCACCATGTTGCAACCGCTGCCTGCATGATACTCTCACTCAGGGATGCAATTATTTCCCTTGGTTTTGACAAGGTGTCAGCTGTGATGTGCACAGAGCACAAACATATCCTCAGACACCAGCGTGCATCAGAAATGCTTCCAGAGGGAAACTCAAGGATGCATCTGGAGCTCCCTCTCTGAGCATCCTCTGCCTTTGGATTCTTGTTGATGTTTAGATTATTAGCTGATTATGCACATCAAGTAGCACTGAAGAAACATGAATCATTCTATTTACTGATTGTAATTAACAATGGTTTCTAGGGATATTGTGCCTTCGTTTCAAGTTGAGGGTTTGAGAGAAGAGCTGTTCATTATCAGTTATTTTGCTGGTATCTGTGGTAGAGACACTCACACATACGAGCTCCGAGCGGGAAACCATGGCGGGGGGATTAGGAGAGCCCTGTATCGCACAGATACTGCATGTAGCTTGCTGTGGATCCAGTGATCCACTAAACACAGCAGAGCTGATGTTGTAGTTGGTGAAGTGTCTTGTGTCACAATAGGTTAGTGGCTGTAACAGAGGCAGCCTTCTGCTCCTTGGCTACAATGGCAACACAATCAAAGTGTAATTCTAGATTGTTTCTAGGGTTTTCCACAGCTGAACCCCTTTTTCCCCAGGTCGTTGGCTAGAGCTTAAGCACACAGCCCAAGGTAGATGCAAAGGCAGATGGGAAAAGCACTTCTGGCTGACCCTGCCTCACCCTTGCCTAACCCAGCTTCTAGTTGTACATTCAGCAGCTCAGCAGGGGTTGAATGGGGGAAAACTCAGAATGCCGGGAGAGAGGAGATAGATGCTTAATATTTTTGAAGAAAATTTAAGTGCATCATCTTTTGTCTGCCAGGGGTGCCCTGTGTCTCTCTGAAACTCTCAGTGATAAGCTGTGACCTTAGTGATTGTCCTGCATTAAATAAGAAAATATGATCTTTATTGTTTAACCCAAGAAGAGCTAAGCAGTTCATGGTCACCACAATTGAGGGGTGACTGTTACTTTCTTCCATGGTGAGTGGCCAGCCAGTCAGTGTAGACAATCTGTGTGTCAGAGGAATGACTGCTCCTTGGAGGCCGATGACAGCAGGAGCCATTTTGCATATCATTTTCTTCAGGTGTGGATGGGAGGTGGCACTTGTATTAATGGATCATTAAAAATACTAATAAAAAAACAACAACTGCAGATGCCTGTTTGCTACCCACATACCCACCTTTCTGTTTTTTAGTTTTATGTCTTTTCTTTTGTGTACATTTGCTTATTATCAGCCTTGTTTCATTGAATTTCTCCGGTGTGATAGGTGCTTGGCATGGTCACAAGTATTTTGAGGATATTTTCATTTTTAGTTTTTAAGTCTTTAAATAGAAAATGAGATTGTTCCTGCCTTAAAATGTGTTTAAAAAACTAATTCTGTTTTTATTTATAATATGTGTGTATCTTTGTCAGTATATGCTGCATGTGTTCAGGAGCCCAGGCAGGCCACAAGAGGGCATCTGGTCCCTTGGAACTGGGGTGAGAGGTGGTTATGAACTCCCTGATGTGGATGCTGGAAACAGAACTCTGATTCTCTGGAAGACCAGCAAGTGTGCATTTCTGTATTCCTCTGATTGCACAGCTTGAGCTCTTACAAAGATTGTTCTTGAGGATAAATGTTTTTGCCTGCAGTGACATTAGTAGGGTCTCAGTGGCAGAGGAACAGAACAGGAGTTTGAAACTGCCCTGACCCCCACCTAGGTGAGACACTTGCTAAATAGCCTGGTGAGAAAATCTCAGACATGCAGTAATGGTTTGTGCTGTGCATACGTGCAGATGTTCCCTCCTGTGCAGTCCCTATTTTGGTGCTTTTGTCATTTGTAGATGCTCTAGGAGTTTAAGGCTGCATCTCTCCCAAAGCATGCATGCACACATGACATCCTAGGTGGGTTTCTTTTTTCCTAATTCAGCTTTGATCAGGATATTAAGCAAGTCAAATTCTACTTTTCCTCTCTGAAGAGAGAGTAATTCTAATCACATCCACTCACCACCTTTGTCGGCAGTTGTTGAGATGATACAAAGAGGGAAAGCATTTATTTGTAATTTGCATCATGTGTGTAGATTTAGTGTCTGGGATTTGCTCCCAAAACAACGTGACCCCATCTCAAAGGACCAGAGAAGGCGACAAGCTAGAACCAAACCACAGTGGAACAGGAGTTTAGCGAACCACATTTCAGTGTGTAAGATGTCAGTTTCATGAAACTCTTTTGCATTGGAGAGTTTGATTCTCACCGAATTTAGGCTCTGTTAAACTTAGTTCTTGAAGAAATAGAGTCGTGTTTTTCATAAAATGATCTGAAAGAAATAGTTCTAAAGATTTATCTTTTTAGTTATGCCAGTGTATATACATCTGTATGAATGCATGCCCTGTGTGTACAGGTGCCCTCAAAGGCCCAAAGGGGGCTCGGATTTCCTGGAGCTGGAGGTATAGGTGCTTATGAGCTGCCTGACATGTATGTTGGGAACTGAACTCCCTTTGGAAGAGCAAAAAGTGCTATTAACTGCTGAGTTCACTTTCCAACTCCAAGGGAGATTTTTTATTAAGAGCTTTGTAGTTTGTCTAGGGAAAGGGTGAGTCAGGTTCATTTCAAACTACAACTCCCCCCTTTCCTCAGTCTCTGTCCTGTCCCCATCTGAAGAAGCTAAGCCCATTCTTAGCAGCTTCTATGAAACTTAAGTATAGCCTAAAGTCAAAACTTCTTTGCCAAACTTTAAGCTACAACAGTCTGTTATAGCTGAGATAGAAGCCTTTGGAAGAAAAGGCATGGCCAGTGGGAATGACTGTGTCAAAGTGACAATGGTATCTCTTCTTCTGCCTGGCCTCTTGTGGTGGCCAGATCTCAGGATGGATAGGACACCTGACCCCCAGTGATAGATGCCTTCTGCTTTGCCTGTGGTGATTTAGTTTCCACCAAAATTGCTATGCCATAAGACTTTTGAATTCACAGATTTGTAAGGGACCTTGAATTGTCTAGATCTGTGCTTGCCTGTCCCTTGGTGTCCACAGAAGGAAGTTGTAGAAGGAGCTGGGTCTGTCCAGGATGCTTTATAGCTTCATTTTAGCCAAAGTGCTGCTATTTTTCATCATTACATACTAGGTAGGACACTAGATTATATTTTCTAAAAGGATGCATATTCTAAAAGCTAGACATATTTTTAATAAGACCACTCATATGGCTCAACTTTCCTCCAGTCCAGGTATTTTTTTCTACAGTGTCTTAGGCCAATGATAATTCATTTAATTTCACAACTCTACCAACGAGGAGCTATCATGTCAGTCAGGATCCATGGAGAGACTGACACACACCAGTCATCTTAACAGGGGATCTACTAAGAGGATGCCAAGAGCTATTGCGAAAGAGTAAAGAGAGCACCAAACTCCAGGAAGCAGCCATACATCCTTGGGACAGAAACAAAGGGAAGAAACTGTAATTGATGCATGGATAGTGGATGTCATGGATCCCTGTGCTGATAAGATTGGTTGTCGGAATGTTGGAGGAATGACAGAATGAAGTCCACTGTTGTCACTGGAAAGAATCCTTGTTGGATGAAGCTGGCAAGAGCAATGCCCTTGGAGGGGTTAGGGCAGCATTTCTCAACCCATGGGTCATGATCCTTTGGGGGCTGAACCCTTTCCCAGGAGTCTCCTAAGACCATTGGAAAACACAGACATTTAAGATTCGTAACAGTAGCACAATTGCAGTTATGAAGTAGCAAGAAAATACTTTTTGGTTGGGGTCACCATGACATGAGGAGCTGAAGTAAAGGGTCACAGTGTTGGGAAGGTTGGGAACCCCACTGGGTTAGATAGAGGTCTCTTCAGTTTCCCTCCCAGACCCCCAGTGTCTCTCCTTTCATTTGCATTGAGCAGTCTAGCACCCCTACGAGTACACAGTAGACCCTGGTAGCCCACCAAGGATGGGGAAATGTTCAGCCCTTCTTACCATCACCCCCTACAGCACAAAAGTGAGGGTGCTGGTGAAGCGGGGGCTGACTGGCCAGTAGTCCACACAGGAATGCACCTTCCCCAGGGATGTTTTGTTCTGTTGTTGAATCCACTTTAAATGAGAGGCAGTGCCTTCTGCAGTCAAGAGACCAAAACTCCATCCCCTCCTAGGAGGCCAACTTGTCTTTCTTTCCCAAACTTGCTTTGCTCTGGGTCGAGTATACTCAGTCCCTTCAACCTGCCACAAGGACACATGTGGACCTCTTGGCTGTCATCTGTTGGACACTTGCCAGCCTTTCAGCATGTCTTCTAGGATGCAGTTCTTAGTTTGTCAGTGTCCCCTGAAAGCATTCAGAATATGCACATTTTCTGTCTTAGCAATTATACTTCTAGGAATTTATCCTTAGAAGCTTTCATAGTTTGCATAGACATTTAGCCATAAGGTTATTAATTTCAGAATTTCTTAAAACATGGACATGTTCAAGTATAGGCAGTTGGTTTTGAATGTAGAGTACTCAGCAGGTATAATAAATAATGACGAAGATGGCAATGTAACACTATGGGAGGAAGAACCACTTTTTTTTAGAGTAAAAAGATGGGTCATAAAATGGCACCCACAGCATCATTGAGGTTTGTAGTCTACATCCACATTTAAAAGCAAAGACAGCAGATATGTACCAGTGCCTAACGTACAGTGACCATTTTGAAATGGAGCTATTATGGGGTGTTTCATGTTTTTTTTTTTGTTGTTGTTGTACATTCAAAATAGGTTACAGTTTTCTTAGCCGTAAAACTCTTTCCTAGCAAGGAAAAATCAATTTGATTTTCAGTTCAGGGGTAAAGATGCATAGGTGTGATCAGTAAAGCTAAACAGTAATAGCTGTAAGTACACTTTCACTTTCATGACAAAAACAGTTCTAGGAAAACAGCCTAAAAGGGCATTCTCTCCCCTTCTGTTCTCTTCTGCAATTGTATCACTCCATAGTTCAGTCTATAATCATTTAAAATTCATTATATTTTCTCCTATGGTGACCACAATGGCTCTTACAATTCTTGATATTGAAGTTTTTCCCAGGATTTCCAGATTAAAAATGAATTGCTTAATCTACTTGTTAGTTCATAACTTATAGTCCATAGGAAATAGCCATTTTAAGTATAAAATTCTACAGTTTGACTACTATATAGTTGTGAAACTTTTATACTAGTCAGCACAAATTGTCCCATCACCTCAGAAAGCCTCCCTATGTCTGCAGTCAGACACAAAGAAAGGGCCCCAGGTAGAGCTTCAAGGTAGAATTTCCATTGCTGGAATACTGGGTCATAAAATACAGAACAACAGATGATAATCCAGTTATGTGTGAAGCTCCATATATATAACAAAGGCGGTAGCTGGGTGGGGGCCAGACAAAGGAAGAGTTGGATTGTGGGTGGAAATATATCTGAATTACTTATGATCATGAAGTTTGAAGACAAAAGCCTTCTAGAAATCATGAGCAGAAAGTAGGTGTGTCTAGCTATTGAAACTAATTTTCAGAAAAGAAAAGATCTAGATATTTGGAAGTCCTAGGTGAAACCGTGGCAATGATGTCATGACTCAAGTGGGGTATTTCATCCGCCAGCCTGTGCTGATTAGAGAACCACACTGAAAAGCCTGGCTCAGGAATTGATTCTGGTGTTATGATACCGAAGGCACCAGGCTTGAAGTTAACTTAGCTATAAACTGACGATGACGAGCGTAGAACGATAAATAAGAGACCCAGAGACAGATACTGGGGTTCAAACTTCAAGCTGAGGATCAAAGAAGCAAAACAGCCCTACCTCAGGCTGAAAGGGCTGATCCTGTCTCCACGAGCTCTCACCTCACCAAGCCTCAGACTGCTGCCTCTCTTTGGCATGGCTGGAGAATCAATCTCCACATCAGACCCTTTGCCTTTTATACCTCCCTAGTGCTGGGATTAAAGGCGTGTGATCCCAAGTGCTTCCATCATCTTTGTGTGAGCTGCTTCTCTTTGGGACTGGATCAATTTTGTGTAGTCAGTGTGACCTTGAACTGACAGTGATTGTCTACCTCTTAATCCTGAGTCCTGGGATTAAAGGTGTGTACCACCACCCCTGGTTTCTATAGTTAACTGGTGTGGCTGCTTTGCTATTCTGATCTCCAGTGGCTTTAGTAAATCATAAACAGTGTATCACCACATCCATTTGTCTCCCCCCCCCACACACACACACTTTCTGATCTACACTTTTAACGTTAGGGAACCTGAAACCCATTTGGAAAGACCTGGCAGCTAGAACACATAACAAGTCCCTAGGCAATTTGGATTTGTATGGAGGTTTGTGAAGTACTGTCTGAAGCATCACACATCCATCCGTGTTAAGATGAATGTTTCTAGCTCAGCTGTAGTGATCATACTTTATCATGGCAGATGAATGGATCGCTGTCTCCTCTGTGGGATGGGAATCAGTTGGTAGGCACTTAAGAAACAGGTGTGCAGCAGTTGCAAATTACCAGGCTGGGTTCCAATTTGTGATTGGCAGCTATTTTTGCACCCCCAAAGGGAAATACATACTTACTTAAGGAGCCAGAATTCTCTAGGGGGGGAAAAAACTAGCGAAAAAGCATTATAAACACATGCATTGCTCTCTATAGCTGAAACACATGGTTTTTACATAAGAGCTTTTTTTATTGCTAATTTGGACTTTCTGTTCTCTTTGGGGCAGTGAGTGAACTATAAAATGATGAGTGTGGCTTGCTTAGGCAGCTCATGTATATCACAAGTTCTGTGTTTTTAATTCTTTCTACTTACATAGAGAAAAATTAATTAAACCGTCGCCACTAAGGCACAGCGACAGAACAGGGTAGAAATAAGAACTGTGCTCTAGAAAGCCAGCCCTCTGTCCTGTGTAGAAATCTCTGTGGTAAGCATGATGTCACAGGAGTTCATGATTGGCTAGACTTAGCAGCAAATTGTAAAAGTGGGAGCAATGTCGTGTTTTATTTACAATGAATGCATTTCTAAATGATAGCTCTACATGATAGCTCAATTATGGCTATTTAAAATCTCCGTGGAACTTTTGTCAGAGAATGTCTCCCTACCCCAGATCAACTTGTTACTTCTCAACGATTACCAATGATGTGAAGACACTCTGACCCCATAATCACTGGAGGAGAATGGACCAGCCCACCACACAGAAACACGAGATGCTGGTCCTTGGGTGCCCGTGGGCTCCACTTCACAGGCTGGCCTTCTGTACAGATGTTCAAGTCTTACAGTGACGTAAATAACATGGAGTGACTCTTTTTAGAAGATTTGTGCATGAGCCCAGGCTGAGAAAATGGTCAGTTCTAGATAATGTCATCAAGGTGACTTCTGAGAGAGAAGATGTGTAAGCTGGTAGAAACCTTCCATATCACAAGAGGAAAGAGCCCTTTGGACAGAGTGGCAACAAGAAGGAGGGGTTCCACAGAGGATGGCTGCCTACATCTCCCCACCTTCCTTAGTGCTGAGCAGTGGTGGGACTTAAAGGTGGGACAATGCTGGGCTTCACCCCAGCATTGCACAGGCTTCAGCCTGAGGCCTGTCTTCTTATAGAGTGGTCTTGATTCTGTATTGCTTGTCTTCTGCTGTGTTGTGGATGTGTTCTTACGGCTTTGTGAGTGTTTCAGGTTGGCGCTTTAAAAGAGACTTTTAAAATGAGTGGTGTCCTTAGTAATTTTGTCTCATAGAATAAAACTGGCATGTTAGGAAACGTGGGTTCCAAGGAGAATGGAAAACGGGAAACTCTTTTACCTCTGGTGGTCTTGGTCTTGTGAGCGGCTATATGGTGTAAGAGCCCTTAGTAGGCAGGGATGGTGGCTGCTGTCACTTGGGCTTTTGTATAACATTCTGTTTCTTAATCTTTTCAAAGTTAGTGTCTGAGATACTGAGATAGTATGGTGAATATTGTTGAGGATTTTGGGTACCAGTAATAACAGCTCATTTCCCAGCATTATTCAATCTCAACTCTGTCATACCTCATTACACAGCAGGTACTTAGTTTCGCTTTTGGAACAGTCACTGATAATACTTGCTGTTCTCATAGAATCATTTAAGATTACATCAGTAAATTCCTATTTATTTTGAAAAATGTATGTGGTGTGTGTGTGCGCGTGCGTGCGTGCGTTTGTGTGTGTGTGTGTGTATGTGTGTGTCTACAGGTGGGAGAACACCTGTATTTGGGGTGTGCACGTGTGTGTGCCTGTGTGTGTGTTTATGAACGTGTGTGCATGCATGTATGTACATGTGCATGCATGTGTGAGTGCTCGTGTGTGGGTATACAGGTGGGAGAACATCTGTATTGGGGTGTGCGCATGTGTGCGTGTATGTGTGTGTGTGTGTGTGTGTGTGTGTGTGTGTGTGTGTGTGTGTGTGTGTGTATACAGGTGGGAGAACACCTGTACTTGGGGTGTGCGCATGTGTGCGTGTGTGTTTATGCACGTGTGTGCATGCATGTATGTGCGTGTGCGTGCATGCATGCGTGCGTGCGTGTGTGTGTGTGTGTGTGTGTGTGAGTGTACAGGTGGGAGAACACCTGAATCTGGGAGAGTCTTGTCCTCTACTGTGACTTACTTGCCTATTCACATCGACTTGGCCCGATGGTCACCTAACAGATACTGTCTATGTCTGTTCTCTTAGAAGGTATCTGTAGGATTTGAAGCCCCTGACTCCCAAATGATGCATTGTCTCCCCATTGAAATTCAAGAAATGCCATGTAACAATTACTCTTTCCTGTGTGGGAGCTCCTGGTGTATTAGCATGCTTTGAAATTGAAAGTCCTTACAGATCTCTTTGCATAATATTGGCCAAAGCATAATAAGCCATAAGTGAATTTTAAAGGAAGAAAAAAGATCCCAGGTGTAAAAGGCAAGAATAATGATCAAGGCTGTGGTTTCCTGTGTTTGGCCGTGTGCGTGTTTCTGAATGCTAACGTGAGACACATAAAACACACACACACACACACACACACACACACACACACACACACACACACACACACACAAACCCAGAATGGCTGCATCGGGGAGCCTGTTGCTACCTTTGACAGGCTTCTCTGTAAATAACTGGAGACTAGCTGGCAATGGGTGACATAATTGATGACTTATTTATTTAAACATTTAAGTGTTGTTTACTATCTCTGGGGTATAACTGTGACTATTTGGAGGAAATTAAAAATCTCACCAGTAGCTGTTCACTTAAGAGTGTGTACAGTGAGTTCCCCTTCCTTGCACACATCCCCTCCACTGCCCTTGGGATCTTTTTAGTTTCAGAGTGTGTGGAAAGACACTAATTGTGTAGGGACAGATACCTGAGAGATTGAATTTAACAAACAATCTTTTAGTGAATCCTTAAGTGTTCATTTGTCTTCTCTTGTGCAAAGCTCAGGTCATCCTGAATCACTAGCCACTAAATTGTTATACCCACAAGAAGAGTCAGCACACAATTGATCACTTTGGAGGTTTTCTATAAAGAGGTTAGCCATTTGAAGAATCTGAAAATACTGTCTCAATCGTAAGATCTCACCTCCTGATGCTAATAAGATAATTTAATACCCATGCCTGATGATCCGACTTAGATTCCCAAAACCCATAGGAGAGAAGTGACTCTTGAAGGTTGTTATCTGATCACATGACACCCACCCCCCAATAATACACACACACACACACACACACACACACACACACACGCACACCAAAGTTTAGGAGGCTTGTCTTCAATGGAGTTTCCAAGGAAAGAATGAAGCAGAGTCTGTATAGATCCAGACTTTTGGAGTTACTCGAGTGTCATGATTATAGAGATGGAAGCTGGGACAAATGGAGTGCC
Source organism: Cricetiscus sungorus (assembly GCA_030556225.1). Taxonomy (NCBI): domain Eukaryota; kingdom Metazoa; phylum Chordata; class Mammalia; order Rodentia; family Cricetidae; genus Cricetiscus; species Cricetiscus sungorus. The sequence goes on along the minus strand of JANBXA010000007.1, from coordinate 126,160,527 downwards.
TGTGAAATGGTGACTCTGAGCCTTGGTGCTGTGTGTTTAGGTCTCTCCTGCACCGTGATGGTGATGTAGGTGAAAGCTGTCATCCACAGGTGTCCACTTCAAATGGAAATTTCCAGAGTTTTATCTCGAGTATAACTTGAGTCTTTGGGGTTAATTTTTCACCCTTTAAAATTTACAGTAGTATTTTAGAATGATTTCTAAATCTTTGGTTAAAAAATACTTTGGCAAAATAGCAAAACAGTTGTAAAAGGGCCCTTGACAAAATGTAATGGCTTCTTATTACTATAAGCACTCAGTTACAGACAAGAGGAAGAGGAAGAGGAAGAGGAAGAGGGGACCTCTGTACATATTTTCTTTTTCTGAGTGTCTTTTTGCTTTAACTTGGATGGAGGCATGTAGTGAGAAACAAAACCAAATGATAAAATCACCCCTCACCCCAAGACAGGGTTTTTCTTTAGCTTTGAAGCCTGCCCTGGAATTTACTATGTAGATCAGGCTGGCCTCGAACTCACAGAGGTTCACCTGCCTCTGCCTCCCAAGTGCTGGGATTAAAGGTGTGAGCCATCACTGCACGGCAAAATCAAACATTTTTGAAGCTCTGAAAAGAAAAAGAAAATTAATGGCCTAATTAAAGGCCTAGTATTTGACTGCTAACTTGACATTAAAAACAAACAAAAAAACCATGGCAAACTCAAGTGGGGTATGTGTATGGGGTCATGTGCTCCTCAGTCTCTCAGTGATTTTACATGCAGACCCCCTCTTTCCTAAGTCCGCGATTCTTTGTTGTCTAAGAAGGCGATCCAAGAGCTCTTGCACCAGGAGGTAATTCTTGAGGCCAAACAGGACCCTAAGGAGCAAGTGTAATTCTGGAAATCTGGAAGACAAAGTAGCCAATTAATTCTGCCAACTGTGACCTTTAGAGGGGTTTTAGAGACAGCCTGGGTCTCAGAACTCTCCTCTACTCAGCAGGCTCCTTACAGACTCAAGAGGGCATTTTTTGTTATGTTTTGTTTTAATTGAGCCATCTCCAAGGCCCTCAACCCTTCATAAAACTGGGTTTTATACTATTTCTGCTAATCCTGTACATTTATTGAACTAACACTACTGGCTGGGCATGAATGAGCCTGTTACTTTGCTAGGCCCTAGTTCTTCATATATAAGATGAGGATGTTATACCAACCTTGTGTGGCGCTCAGAATGCTGCAGCTTCTTGATATTTCATAAATGTTTGACATAGGCTTATTGCTCATACGTGCATTGTGAGGAGCAGTTGAGTAGGCATGATGTCCAGCTATGCGCACATGGTAGAAATGAAATCAGAAAGAACTTGCAGTGGTGAGAAACATGTCTCTCGACAGTGTTCTTTCCAGGTTACTGGAGTCTGTCTCCATGCTTGGATGGCAGGGGTATGAATAGACCACGGTGGGTGACAAGCAGGGCCTCTGGGGCTGTCTCCTTGGATACCCACAGTCTTGGAGCCGCAAGGTTTTCTCCAGTGTTTTTGGTTTTGTTTCTGGTTTTACAGATAATGTATATAACATGGAAAAAGCAGGAAAATATAAAGAAGAAAAATCAGCTAAGCTCTGTTCCAATGCTCTTCTTACTGTGTTAGCTGTTTTGCTTTGCCTGCATGTAGTTTCTTGCTCCATTCCTCCTTTGTAACTTGGTAGGTATAAACACAGATTTTAGGTTATGATTAATTTTTCAATTAAATAATTACACAGCTTCTTTTTCTCTGATTATAAATTCACACGTGGAATATGTCTGATGCTGTACAATATAAAACGAGAAATATGGCATGTTTCCTACAACACCCTTGCAATAGAATATTAGGAATAGGTTGTTGTAATAATTTATTACTTTCATTATATCTTACATTTTTAATTAAAAACAATTTTAAACATTTTTGCTTAAGGTTTTGCAATCTTATTAATGGCATTAAATTTTAATTAGAACACCTCTGTTTTCTGAATCCATGTTTACTATTCACCCATTTACACTAACACTGCGTTTGAATTGAATTCTTTTGTTTGTTTGTTTGCTTTTTGAGACAGGGTTTCTCTGTGTAGTCTTGGCTGCCCTGGAACTCACTGTGTAGACCAGCTGGGTTCCCAAGTGCTGATTTAAATTCTCCCCTTTTCAATACTTTCTCTACCAGTTGGCATATTTTTGAGTATTTCTTTTAGGAGTTATAGTCAGTATCCATGTGCAGCTGGCTGCACCTCTAAAATCCACAGGGTCATAGCCACTGCTATTTTGCTTCCACTTAGGGAGTGACAGCCCTGCCCATGCTGGCGCAAGAAACCCTAATTAAACACAGTGGGCCACACAGGAAGACATAGAAGTAGGAGGGGACTTGGGGAGAGAGGGACAAGCCTAAGAGAATGATGGGATGGAGAGAACTCCAATAAAAGAACATTATACATACATACATAATACATAATACATAATACATACATACATTATGAAATTAGTTAGTTTTAAGAAAGCATACACAGCACAGTTTTTTTCCCATGGCTTATTTCTCAAACTTTTTCTGTTTCCTTGACTCCCCTGAATACCAGACAATGTAACATGCGTTCTAATAGGCCTTCATGAAAACCCAGAGTCAGATATTATGGAGGAAAGCTGAAAGATCAGAGAAGCAGAGCAGCCCGCCACCACCTCTTAGCTCTAAGAAGTCCTCAGTCTGAAAAGAGACAGAGCTCCTGTCTCCTCCCACCTGTATCCTCCCTCTTCCCAGCCTTCTCGTTTCCTGTCTGTCTGTCCAGACCTCCAGACCGCTATGCCTAACTAGTGGCTTAGTGCTTGCCCTCTGATCTTCAGGCAAGCTTTGTAGAGTATAAACAAGTTATCACCACAGCCTAACAATCTTACTTTTAAAAGTGTAATTGCTGTTGCTTCATTTTATCAGCATTCATACTTTGGAATCAACTTGCTTTTAAAAACTTTTTACCTGAATTTTTATGCTTTTGCTTTTTCCCTTGATGAGGTTTGTTTTCTCTCTGGAATTCAGTGTCCTACCCTTGTCTTTATTATATTTTAAGTTTTGCCTCTTGTCTTTCCCCCCCACCCCGCCAATGGTCTTTAGGAATTTCTTTTTATGTTTTCCTGACATTATCTGGCACAGGAAGTGCCCACCTGTATTGGAGACATCTGGTTCATCTCACTGAACAATGGCAAAGCTCACTGAGGGCTGGAGGTTCAACATGTTAACCAGGGAGCTCTCTAGATGCCCATAGGCTAGTGCTGTTCCCCAGGAAGATGCCTGCTGCTGGATGTTTGGAGAAACTCAAGGAACAAGGGCCTCTGGACTCTCCCTCATACCAGCACAGCAAAGCAATGTGAGAAACACACTTTCTTGTCTCTTGAATATTTCCCCAGACAACTCTTAGCACAGTGGCTTAGTCTTCAGGTGCTGCTGGAGAAATGTTTCTAAGGACCAACTCTAGTATCTCAGAAGCATTATGAACAAGGGTGATTTTGAAACTTAATGGTATTTTAATAGCTGACACAAATGTTCTCAGAGGCTCGGGTGAAAGAGGCAAGTGGTGACTGGAAAAGGGTTTGGCGGGACAGCCTGAAGCGATAAGAGAACTGCAGCCACTTTCTCATCATGACCAGGAAGTCACTGGGAAAGAGCAGCATTTGTGTGCTCTTTCGGGAAAGTGTAGGAATGATCATGCGAAGGTGTAGGTGTAAAGATTTCACTAGACCCAAGATAAATGATAAGTGGGTTTTATTGGGGAACATACACAGATAATATTAAAGAGTGCTTCTCTGCCCTTCCTATCAGATTGGCTGACCCAAGAGAAAAGACCACGCCCCCCCAAAAGCCACGCCTCAAGCTTCCCTCTTTCTGTTTCTGTCCACCTGAAGCCCCATGCAAAGGGGGTGTGGCCACGGTTACAGGTTCACGAGCAAGACCACTACAATCATGAGATTAACAAGAGCAACCTGGGAATGTACACCCTGCGGGAGGGGAAGTTCCCATCAAGGGGCCTTCCTGCCTGGAGACTTGAGAAACCTTAGAGGCATTTACATAATTTCCCAAATCATCCATGATGATGAGGGTGAATGATCTTTGAAGATCTCTTCCATTTATGGTCCATGCCAGAAAGCTGCTGATGGGATAAACCTTACCTACAAACCAGTATCATTTGCTCTTTTATTAAACAGAACTGACTTGCTATTGGTGGTGGGGATATAAAAACAAAAATAGTTCTCACCTTAAAGGAAATAAGAGACTTTTTGCTGGCACCATTTTGAGTGACCATGAGGTTAAGATCACAAATTTAGATTACCCCCAACCATGTTCCAATGTAGAAGGTGTTCAGTGATGCTCTATACAGAATGAAGGCAGACATAAATCAAGATGATGATAGAATACACTGGTGGGTCCATCAGAGCTGTGGTTACAGCAAGATGGAGGAAGATGAGTCTCAGATGCTATCTGGTAGCATTCTTAGCTTGGGTTTGGTGGAAACAAGTGGTTTCCTAAGTTAATAGTTTTCCAAGTTTTTTGTTTTTTGTTTTTTGTTTTTTAATCTATTAGTTACAGGATATTAGTTCAGAACCGGAGGTGGGCAAGGGATGGTTATTCAGGTAGCTAAAGCTAGCCAAGGTTAGCCTCTGGGTCTCCAGCGTTTCAGTGTCTCTGCATCACTGAGGTTTTAATCGGGAAAGCAGTCTTTGCAGTCAGCTTCTTTCTAGGAATTCTCGTTCATGGTGGCATGTGGATTTTCCCTTTTACTTTGGTTGGGGTGCAGTGTCTAAGGTTTTCTCTTCTTCATGAGATTCTGGAAGATGGCAGAGTTATAGGTATATTTATACTAATGTTTGCCGTCAGGAAGTATTGTAGTTTTCAAAGTTCCATAAGTGTTTTCTGACAATGTGTTTTAATCTTATTTTTAAAAGTCTAGTGTTTTAAGTCAGTGTTCCCTCTGCCCTTTCTAATTGGAGTTAGAGATCTCTGCTACCAACTCTAGCTAAGATATGATGCACTTAGAATTTTTAGTGGATCTACGCATACACGCAGTGCAGGCAAACCCAGGCATCTTCAACAGACCTTTCCACCAGTATATTCCCTGCTTGTCAGCTGAGTTAATTAACATCAGGCTGGTTTGTAGTTTTAGAAACATTTGGATTTTTCTACTTTTTTTTTCTGTCCTGAAGGAGCTAAACATGGTGAGATCTGAGCACTCTGTTTAGTAAGCCTGTTTATTAATTGGTAGAACATGACATGTATGCTACTTAATATATTAAGACAGAAGTGTTGGGAATTTGTATAAAACAAACCAGTTTGATATTAAATTTTGAAAAACTACAGAAAATTTCTCGCTTTGGCTGTTTGGATGTTGGTATAAAAAGACTCAAAAGAAGAAAAAATAAAAAGTGAATGATTTATACAGTGTGTGAAAATAAAATAAGTGCCATAGTATTTAAAAATACATAAAACCCATTCTGCTTGTTCTTGAATCATCCTTTGTTTGAGGTCTCTGTGATCCTGCTTCTGTTTGGACTTCATTGGTGGCACAGCAGGCACTTGGGCATGTGTTTGTTGGGGAGTCAAAGAAGGGGTGCAGAGCTATGTACCCAGAAAGGGGTAGTATGTATAGTCTGTGGCCTGGGGAACTATAGAAGAACGAAGCAAATATCCAGTAAATACTAGCCAAGCTTCCTGATTTTGAGCAGGAATGGGATCAAATATGTTGACCTTTTGTAATACACAGAATCCATTTTCTTCTCTTTCGGAAGCATTAGGTAGCGTTCAGGTGTAATTTCCTGACCTTTCTCTGATGTCCCAGATGATGGACAGTCATATTCCAGTAACATCTGCAACTGGCTAAAACAGTGGTTCTCAAACTGTGGGTCATGACCCCTTTGGCAAAATACCTATCTTCAAAAATATTATGATTCATTACAGTAGCAAAATTAATTGTGAAGTAGCAATGAAATAATTTTATGGTTGGGGGGGTCACCACAACAATACTAAGGGGTCTCAGCATTAGGAAGGTGGAGCATCTCTGCTTGAAAGCCCCTGGGACCCAGGGTAGATATACATGTGCCAGGATTGTGGGACCCATGTAAAGTGCCGTCTTGCTGTGTTTCCCTGAATTAGCTTCCAGTTTCAGTCTGAAACCCACATTCCTAGATGGAAAAGGGAAGTGACATTGGTTAGTTTTGTACAGCATTCCCACTCAGGGAAATCTTTGCACACAAGTGGCAGTTTTGTGTGGTAAAGTCTCATCTCCGCTGTGTAAAAGCTGTAAAGTTTTGGTAACCATATCCATCAGTTACTTTTATTATTTGTGGACTTTTTATCTCATTTAGGAAAGTTTTCCTTATTTTAATATCAAAAGATATATTCTCTGGTGTTTTCTTTTAATGTTTTATAATTTTCCTTTGACCCTTGTAGAATTTATTTTGTGTATAATGGAAAGTATGAATCTAGATATTTTTCTTCAATAAATGTCAGTTTTCTTAGCACCATTAAGAGCTGCCCTTTTCTTACTGAGATAACATGCATACTATATCATTGTAAACTATTTCTAATTTTTGACTTATACTGTTCATTCCTTTTTGGTGTTGATCTCATTGTCAGTGATTGAGCCTCTATCAGGTTATTTTTTTTTTTTTTTTTTGGAAAAAAAAAAAACCCAGGTCTTTTATTTTATACATTTGACACTTGGCTCAGGACATGTTATGTTTTACAAATGTTAATTTTTGATCTGCTCATATTTATTTCACTGTCTGTTAGCAAATACTTCTCTCTCTCTGGATTATAATCCCATTTTGCTTTCACTTTAATTAGTTTCATAGAAAAGTTTTTAGTTATGATGACTTTGTGTCTCTGCAGCCTATTGAATTCTTGTGCATTTATTTCTACTTGGTTCACCTTGATTTGCTAGGTCAGTGGTTCTTAACCTGTGGGTCATGACTCTTTGAGGGGTTTGATTGACCCGTTCACAGGGTTTGCCTGAGACCATCAGAAAACACAGATATTTACATTATGATTCATAACAGTAGCAAAAATACAGTTAGGAAGTATCATGGTTGTGGATCACCAAAACATGAGGAACTATATTAAGGTGTGGAAGTATTAGGACAGTGAGAACTGCTGCTAGGTCATTTATACTATTCTCGAGTCCTTCGTTTGCCTGTGTACTTGCCTGATGTGGGACCTTCAACCCATTGCTGTGTTCTGATGGTGAAGTAATAGTAAACAGGCTATTTCTCCCCCAGTTTCAGTGACGATGCTTTCAATCCATGTTTAGGATCTTGGGTTGAAATTGTGAATTAGAGTTGACACTTTGCAAGGTTTGTCTTAGTAGAGAAAAATATTATATTTAAATTTGTAATTCACATGTGGGACATATTCATGAGCATGGCGTGATTTTTAATGTAGACATATATGATTAAATGGGCAGTTCTGGCTCATCTACGATCTTAGGTATTTCTCACCTTTCATGATGAGAACATTCGGAATGCTGTCTTCTAGCTCTCCATGAAATACAGCATACAGTACTGAGGATAATCACCTTCTCTGTAACAGAACACCAGGATGGAACCCATCATCTAGCTGTGACTCGTGACTCACTCAACAGCATCCTTTCTCTCCTCCTCTCTGACTTCTGCTAACCAGTACACTCTTCTCCACTTCTCTGAGATCAGCTGTTTTGGATTCCACATGAGTGAAATCATGAGATGGTCATCTTTCTGGGCTTGGCTTACTTAATTTAACATTTTTCTTCCAGGATCCTCTTCCATGTTGTCATTAATGATGGGATTTCATTATTCTTTACTGGCTATGAGTATTCCATTGTGTATATATAACTCATTTTCTCTCTGCAGTGGCATATATATATATATATAGATATAGATATAGATATAGATATAGATATACATATATATGTGTGTATATATGTATATATATATATGGTAAGGTTAAATCTGCAGCTTGGCTGTTTTGAATGGGGTTCAATAGACAGGGAAGTGAGTACACACACTAAAGAGCTTTTTAAGTCTCGGTTGACACACTCACTTTTTTCCTTCTGCTGCTAATATACTGGAATATACAAGCAGAGTTTGAGATGTTTGATAATCATTCCCTTGTGGGCTAAACTATTCTTGGCAGTAGGACTTGGCTTTCAGTCAACATGCTACTCGGTGGCTACATGTTGCTCCTCTGGTACAATTTATTATGCAACTTTGATATCTCTTCCATGCTAAGATAACCACATTGCATGTTCTGTAGAAGCAAGAATTCACTAAGGGAGGAGCAAAAGAGAAGGACAAATAATGAGCAAAGGAGGACATGCCCTTTACCCATTGACCTTTCTTCTTGAGAGTACCCTGAGATACGTACAGCACATTTCCAGAGGAGCTTGAGATAAAGTGACTGAGAACCTAGCCTTCATTGCCTTGTGCAGAAATGGAACTCAGTTTGCTTTTATATATGAATGCATTACAGTAATGATCTGAGAGGTATAGATGGGCTTATTCCAAGTGCTTAGTCAACATTCTGACAAGGTTTAATCTATAATGGTATGCACCTTTACTGTCTGTCTCACTTTCTTGCATATGATGTCTTAAGTTTTTTCATTTTATGTGTATGAATGTTTTGCCTACATGTGTCTGTGTGGCATGTGTATGCCTGGTGCTCTTGGGGATGAGAAGAAGGGCTTTGGATCCTCTGGTACTGCAGCTGTGGATGGTTGTGAGTCATTATGTGGATGCTGAAAATCAACCCAGGTCCTCTGGAAGATCAGCCAGTGCTCTTAACCACCAAATCATCTCTCCAAGACGATGCATGGGATATCCTAATTTTCATAGCAAGAAAAGGGCAGAAGAGAATTATTCCCACCCCATTTTGTAGGTAGGAAACAGATTCAAAGAGGTAATTGGCTCAGCCTCAGTCATACAGCAAACAGGTGATTCCCAGTAAGCCAGTAACTCTGTTTGTCCCCCCCCCCCCTTTTTTTTTTCTCTCTGAGTCTTAAATTTTCAACACGAGGAAGTTAGCAGTGGGTCCTCAAGTAATACCTTAAACAACAATTACATCTTCTACTTTCACATGTGTTTTGCTCCCCTGATTAGGCAATAAGCCTCAGGGCAGTGTGTAGTTTGTTTTGTTATGGCCTTGCTTTGTCAAGGCATTACTTACAGGCATTAGCTTTCGTGGATTGGCTCCTTAGAGTGGGTACACAATGAGATAGTCCCTGTAGAGTGGAAACCACTTTGTGTCCAGGTGTGGCGCAGGGGGAGCCTGGACCTTTAAGGCAAGAGGATCAAGAAGGACAAGGAACGAGGACTTCTGCCCCAGTCCTCTCTACCCAAAGTGCTTCACTTCAAACACCGAATAGAAAGAAGTTCAGCTGTGCCACACACAAGATGTTGTCTTGGGACAAAGCAAGAAAAGCAACATGAAACACTCGGTGACAATTGTTATATTTCTCACGGTAGCATTGTATAGAATTCTGTGAGAACACACAGCACAAACCTGGGCAAAATCAGCATGCTGATTTTTTTTTTAAAGATACATTTCAGGCTGTCATGATATTGCCCTTCACTGTGCCTTAGTTAATTCAAATATTTGTTTGGACAGTTACATATTTTTGAAACTTTAAAAAGAACTGACATTCAGTATATATATATATATATATACATATATACATATATATATAAATAAATAAAAGAATCCTTAAAGGAGAATCAATATCACATTTTTCACACTAAACTTTGCTAGTATATACCCAGTGTAATTCAGTCTTTGCAAATGTTCAATTAAACCATGTTGTGACTGTTCACGTGCTATTCTTAAGCTAGAATAGAAATTCCTCCTTTTCATTTTTTCCTTATGGTGTAGCGTTAATTAAGGAGCATCCACAATAAAGCTAGATGATATGTAGATAAAAGGAGATCCGAAGAATACAGAAGAAATTTTATATAAAATGCTTGCTGTGCATGAGTGCCTGCGGTTTGTCCCCCAGTGTGCGCGCACACACACACACACACACACACACACACACACACACACACACACACACACACACACACACACACACACATATATATTTATAAGCTGAGAATGGCAGCATGGGGCTGGCATGCCAGTGCTAGGAGAGGCAGAGACAAGACAAGCATGTCCTAGGAGTTCATTGTTCTGCCATGCTGGCTGAAACAGCCCACTCCAGATTAAGTGGGGGATCTTATCTTAAAAAATAAGGTAGAGGATGATAGAGGAGGACATCTGAGATGATTCTATGATGATTCTATAGCCTTCACAGGTGCATGCTTGGGTGAGCATACCTGCCCATGTATATGTATATGTATATGTATATGTATATGTATATGTATATGTATATGTATATGTATATGTATATGTATATCTCTATCTCTATCTCTATCTCTATCTCTATCTCTATCTCTATCTCTATCTCTATATCTATTCTTTCTCTGTGAGTGTATGTGTGTGTGTGTGTGAGAGAGAGAGAGAGAGAGAGAGAGAGAGAGAGAGAGAGAGACACTTTGAAATATGCAAAACTAGGCTGCAAAGAAAGACAATGAAGGCAGGCAGAAGATGTGAGGGATGGGTGAGGGTAGTGAGGTGTAAGAGTAGGACCTCTGGTAGGACTGAACCTTTTGATCTTGGCAGACACTAAATGACTAAAGAGCAATAAAGGAGGACACTTTCTGAATATGACCTATTGATGAAACGAGAATGAGTACCTCTAAGTGGAAGGATACAAGAGTTAGATCTATTATGAAGGGACTGTTATCTAAGGTGACAAGAAAAAGTGGGCTTGGGGGAGAATCAAACTTTGTTGGACACTAATCACATGGAAGTAGTCCTGGATAACTGAGAGCATAAGAAAGTGTGCCACGAAGCTTCCATTGTGTGAGTAGTTTATGGGAAGTGGATCCATCCCTGGTGCCTGGGTACTTGGATGCAGCATCTTCCATTGAGGTACCTGCTTTATGCTGTAGGAACTGACAGATGGCATCAATGAGTTGGTCACACTGGTCAGGATTCTTCAGGAAAATAAAGGAGGTAGAATTCAAGGTAGCCTTCAGGGTGGAAGGGGGCACTCTGGTTCAGATGTACAGAGTTGACATTTTACTGCTGAAAGTAGCACCAAAAAGTAGATGCATTTAAGTCAGTGGGAACACATGACATAAATAAGCTAAACTCCAGAAACTTAAAAGTCTTTAATAAGAGAAAAGACGTGCATGGCTGCTTTTGTCCTGAGTGGTACAGGAATTGGACAGGGTCAGGATGAGGATGGTTAAATCTCACTGAGCTGACTGGTGCCTGGCATGAAAACTTAGCATCCTGAGGCCCTCCAGCAAAGACACCTCTCCATGTCATCTCTGTTGTCTTCACCAGGGTGTGGAGGTGGGAGGGTAGAAAAGCTGATTTTTCTCCCAGTAAGGGACACTTAGCTTTTTCAAGACCAAGGTGGTGTCGTCGTCGTAAAGACCCTTGTGACAGAGCAGCGCTGCAGGATGGACTCTTGTCATGAGTACTCCATAAACATTCTGATGTCACTACTCAAAGTTCAAGGGCAGACTCAGAGCACCCCAGAAGTGGAGGCAGGAAAGGACTTGTAATGGATAACAAAGAGAACTTCTTACTGACTCCAAGGCAAGTGTTCAGCTTTCAAAAAAGTTTAGGCTGCTCTCCATTTAGAAAAGTGACAATATAATTATAAAATGGAGAGAAGGTTCTGGAATGTTCCCAGGGCTCAGATCCTGTGATTGGCAAAGACTAGAGTCCTGATGTTCTCCTCAAAATACTGAAGCCAGTTGTGAATTCTTCTGGTTGTGTTTGTTTGTTGTCCTGGTTTTTAATGAGACAGTAGAGGCCAGCCTCAAACTTGCTACATATTTGAGGATGGCTTTGAACATCAGATCCTCCTGCCTCTTGTTTTGCAAGTGCTGGGATTACAGGCAGGTACTGTCATACCCATCTGCTAGAAATAAAGTGATGTGACTAAAACTGTGGGAACACTCAGGACCAGCTCAATTATTCATCAGATAACCCAGTGCCCACTCTTAAACTGGCAGCATAGCAGAAGGGTCAGGCTCTTTATGTGGAAAGATATGGTTAACTCAATCTCTACCATATCTTACACAAAATGAAACAAAGTAAGGCATACGAGGTATGAAGAAACAAATAGATAGCCTGATATCCAAGAGAAGTGGTCAGTAGGGCTAGGTACTTGCTCTCCAATTATGGGACAGGTTTTAAAAGCACACGCTGAAATAGTTAAGTGGTGAATGAAAAAATGGAGGGTAATGTGAAAAACAATGGGGAAGTCCAACAGAGAGGTGGCAACTATTTGTGTTGTTGTTTGTTTTGGGTTTTGTTTTTGGTAGGGGCTGAGAATTATGCCCTGGAACTCTTAGAAAATCGAAGATGTTACCAGGCAAAGGGAGACACTATTGAATAGGAAGCTTGTTTCCAAAGCCATTACAGCTGCTGTGAACTCTCTTCCATGTACTCCTGCCTCTTACTGTATGTATGTGTTCACATCTGTTAACTACCGGATAACAAAAATTAATGAAAAAACCCAGATCAATTGAGAGGCCTATGGACATTTCCTAAGGTGGGGAAATCAGAGGCTTGTCTGTTCTTGAAGTCATTTCCTTTTCTCTGGTTAGGAAGTTTAGGTGCTGGTGACATTTGTGGTTTTGTACAATGTATGTATGCATCGAGTGATGCTCTCTTTGTTTTTCGTCCCTGGCTTGCTTTGGAGAGATCACTCATTCAAAAGGGCAGATGAATGTCTGAGTGCCAAGCCCAGAATAGAGGCACACACCTATGGGTATTTTTAGAGTATTGTGTTTTCTCTACTGTTACAGCTTTCTTTTTTCCTTTTACAAGGAAAGAAGATCAAGGTTCATAGCAAGGGCCATGTGGTTTTTGCATAAGCCCATCATCAAGGTCTCTTTTCTCAAGTCTTCTCAGAGAAGAACCATTTTCCTTTTTTTCTAGCATTAAAAGTACTGTCATGTCTTTGCCAAGAAGTGTCAAAAGGTCATTTTGGTATCATTGAAAAGTTGAGTAAACTATTTTTTTTCTAGGCTGCATTCTATTGTTCCCTAGGAAGTCAGTTTGACCTTTCTTACTTTTTTATTTATTTTTCAATTTTCTTTCACTTGAAGAGGAGTGAACTGGCTCACACAAAATGTGACTTTACATCGTGCCTTTCAGTCAAGGACAAATAATGAGTCTGAAACAGGCCCCAAATGCCTGCTGAACTCCAGCCTTTTCTAGGAGGCGAACAGTGCTGCTTTTGTGTGAGTGATTATCCATTCTAAAATTGCTCATTGTTCCTCTCCTTCTGTGCCTTCCTGCTCTGCTCTTTCAAGGGCTATGGTATCTTTAGCACATGTATTGCTTAGAAATGGGCCCAACCAGAGGAAAATGCACTTTGAAATTAGTTAGGACCTGCTTCAGAATTAGAGGCCAGGGCAGAGAACAAATAACAGAGCCACTCGTTCAAAAATTGTTAAGCATCTTAATAAACCCGTTCAAACATTGTTAAGCATTTTAATATGGCAGTGGCAGAGCATTGAATCAAGCATGGAGCCCTTCTCTGGGATGGGCCCATGGGACTACTTGGCTTCTACACCCCCAAAGCAAGCTCTGGAGTTAGTATTGTCTTGTTTTGGCTTCTGGCTCTTTAAGGTATTCCTGAACTGTCAAGAACCTGGTAGGTTTTCTAGCATTATAATCTTCAGTTTAGAAAAAAAGAAAGAGCCCAGTTAGAGTGGGAGATGCATGCCCAGGCTGTAAAGCTGGACAATGGTAGGGACTGTAGAGTACATCCTTGGTCATTACAGATATAGATGATGACTGTGGCCTTTCCCCTGTCAGATGACAGACAAGTATTGTCTTTTAGCAGGTTAGCTTTTGGTAATAACACAAAATTGCTCTTGGGTAATTAATAAGGTTTGGTTTTTTTTTGTTGTTGTTGGTTTTTTTTTTTTTTTTTTTTTTTTTTACAAATTCTCTTTCTAACCGTTATTTCTCTCTCTTTAATTTTATGTCCTGGAGCCTTCTGATACTATTAGTATTTCACAGTCCTTGTGTGTGTTTGTGTACATGCCTATGAGTACCTTACCAGCGTCTCCTTCCTTTCCTTTTTGCTGGATTGCTGTGTGGGTTCTCTTCAGCCTTCACGTGTTTCCAAACGCTCAGCTTCATAGGTCCCACAGGGAAGCTGGCATTTGAGTCTCAGTGGAGCTCCCTTTCATTTTTGTCTCTTTTTTTTCCCCAGGAGCGTTTTACTTGACACCTTCAATTACAAATGGCAAAAGGGAGATTTTTAGTGACTCAAAAAAAGCTGCCTGTCAGTAGCTGGTGCCATCTCAGTCACCCTTAAAACTAATAGCTTAAGAGGCAGTCCTGTGTGACGTTGCACACATGGATGGAGCCAGATGAAAATCCCCAAGGGGACAGATCCATTCCCAAACCTTCATGGTCGGCTCTTGGACTCAGCTCCTTTGAGCTGGAGGAGGTCTTAAGCAAGTGTTAAAGGTTTCCCTTGACAGGGCTTATGCTGTGGGAACTTCTGTTCTGACCCTGTAGGATGCCATTGCTATTCTCTATGGTGTGTCCTATAGAGCTACATGGAAGGCCTTCAGAATCAGTGCCAAGCTTGGGCTGCAAGGGACAATAGTGGGAGTGGTGATTGTTGGCATGCCCAACTAAACAGATTCCAACATTAACCGTACACAACCATCCTATCCATCGCCAGATTTCCCATCTCAGTAACAAAAAAAGGAATGTCGGTTTTATTTTCTTGATAGGTCACTCAGACTGAAAACAACACAACAGAAACCCTTTAATTAATGCAGCCTTGATGTTCATTTTAACTGAGGTGTACCTGTTAAATTTTAAAAAGAGGGCAATAAACTCATGTCATGAAAGCTTTGACTGTGTGAGCTTCCTTACACTCCCAAGGAACCATCAGGTTGGCCACTTGTGACTGTGATACCATCATGGAACCATAGAAAGTGTCAAAAACCTCAGTCTGCTTTTCCTCTGAAGGCCTGGGAAGACACCATATGACAGCACATCTGTTTCACTTTGAAGGTGAACCTTTTGCAGGAAAGTCCCACGAGATCTATTAACAGGGTTTCCTAGTCAAGATTCCTCATTATGGAATGTTACTGGTTCAACTTCCATGGATCTCTGGAGAAGAAATGCCCAAGGGGCAGCTCCTGTGTCTTGATCCTTGGAAGCCCATTGTCTGTCTCTGAACGTGGCTTACGGAAGGTCTTCAGTGGTGAGATGGTAGCGCTGGGGATATCTCTGAACAGGATGGGAAGGGGGAAATGCAGAGGCACACTTGATTTCATTGTGCCCGAACCACAGATGAATCCAAGGCCAGATTCTGCTTAGTCACATCTGACATCTATAGCTACATTCATTTCTCAGAACAGCCCAGGAAAGAGAAAACAGACTCCTGGAAAGTCTATTGATGTCAAGGATTATGGCTCTATATACTAAGAAGCAGGAATCCTAGATGCCCTTTTTACTCTTGGTCCAGATTGCACAAGCAATGGAAGGGGAGAGAAGCAACCCTGTCATTGCTGTCATTGCCTTCTCTTTTTCCAGACTGGAAAGAGAAGGGTTTTTTGTTTCTTCTCCTCCTCTTTTTTTTTTTTTTGGACAGGGTTTCTTTGTGTAACAGCTCTAACTATCCTAAAACTTGCTTTGTACACCACACAGGTATCAAACTCATAGAGATCCACTGCTTCTGCCTCCTGAGTGCCACCACTGCCTGAAAAACTCAGAATTTTTAAAAAAGGAATTAATGCAATATATATATTTTTAAAAAAAACCATTGTGGTGGTTTGAATGAAAGTGGCCTTCACAGGTCCATAGGGAGTGATACTTTAGGAAGTGTGGCCTTGCTGGAGGAAGTATGTCACTGGGGGGTAGGCTTTGAGGTTTCAAATGTTCAAGCCAGGCCCAATGACACCCTGCCTTTTTGCTGCCTCACTCTTTCTCCGTGGATAGAGCAAGCTGCATTTGTCACTGCAGATTGCACGAGCCCTGCCTTGACTGCAGAAGACATCCACACCTGACTCATCAGGAGATTTATTTTTACCTTTCCAATTCAGGCATTTTCTTATAACTTGGGATATGTTTGTTCTGTGTCTTTGAAAACTTAGGGGCATCCTATGAAGTTGATGGAAACATGCTTCCTGTACTGTTTGCAGGCTCTGATCTGCTGGGAATCTGCAGAGATTATGGTGGATGGGGGGGGTCTGAATTTATGGAGCTGGTGTCCTAGCAGGGAATAGAGAGTGCTTCCCAGTGGTCCACTTGGAAAGCTTGGGGCCGTGGGAAAGCTGGATGTGCCCTCCTCAGCCAGAGCATCTTCTTTAAAGGCTACAGACCTTCTGACGGCTGTGTTCAACTGTGTTTTCTCTTTGTTCCTCCTGCTCATGCAAACAGTGAGCGTCTGATCATCGTTCGGGAGACTGGAGGGTAGAGTGTGCTCTTGAAGTATCTTCTGGAGGAACTTGACTTCTGCATTGACCTCAGAGAAAGTACTTGGAGGCTTTTATTTGACGAACAAAACAGAACAAAACAGAATCAAAGCCTGAAGCAAACTTACCTAAAGACCTTTAGTAACCCTCCTTTATCTTTACGCCAGGAACAGAAACAAGCCAGTCAGTGTTTGATGGTCTGTGTAGCCAAGGTGAGACAGAGCTTGAAATGCACATTTGAAATCTAAGCAGTTGGTCAAGGGGGTCATTAATTCACTCGGTGGCACTTGGGGCCATGGTCCTTTTTCCTCTTGGGCCTTTAGAGTTAGTTGCCATCCACCTTTTTTTTTTTTTTTTTTTTTAATGAAGAAAGAAAAGGATTAAACAGTGAATCTCCTCCTGCTCAATTCTTTTCAACCTTCTACACCATAAAGGGATCTGGAAGATTCCTGGAAGTAAGCAAAAGAGGGAGAGTTTATCATTTTAAGAAGGAAGTAAGGTAGAGCATTGATAACAAAACAAATAGGTATTAATTTTTAAAGGTAGTATTATGGTGTATATGGGTATTTGTGTGCCACGGAACACGTGTGGACATGAGAGGGCAACATGGTACGGTTAGCTCTTTCTGTGGGTTCTGGGTGTTGTGCTTGCATAGCAAATGCTTCACCCATGAAGCCATCTCTCTGGCACCCAGAAGTAGTTTTGAAGAACCTGAAGTGTTGTGCAGAGAAGGAATAATGATGATGGCAGAGAGTGCTGCAAGTCAGGAAGAGGCAGTCTAGGTATGGGTGACCCAAAGGTTCTAAGGGGTGTCTAGTGTTCTGAGCCCAGATGATTGAGAGATGATATTGTGCGCCTCTTCACTGACCCTCATGTTATTTAATACTAGTTAATAACTAAAGATGAGATGGTGTATAACCATAATCCCAGCACTTGGAAGGAGGGGACACAAAGGTCAGAAGTTCAAAGTCAGCCTTGAGTACATAATGAGTTCAAGACTAGTCTAGGTTTCATGAGATCCTGGCTCAGCAAAATGAAACAAAGCAAAACAAACAAACAAACAACAACAAGAACAAGGAAAAGTAGCTTTAAAATACAGCAACAGCTGTAGAATACACTTTGACAGTTTCTCACTAAGTTAAATATTAAATACCATGTAACCCAGCAACTTTTCCCTAGATTATATCCATAAAATAATTAAAGGTTTAAATATGTTCAAATAGAAAGTTGATCATGAATATACAAGGTGGCACTATACACAATAGCAAATAAATAAATAAATAAGTAAGTAAATAAATAAATAAATAAATAAAAAGAAATAGCCTAGATGTCTATTGATAAGTAGATGGATAAACACACAGTGATATATCCATTTAATAGACTGTTACTCAGCCCTGAAGTGGCATGATGTTCCAATGCACACTGAAATATAGATGCATCTCCAAGTCACTGTCATAAAAGAAGTTAGTTAGACCCAAAAGGCCACATGTTACATCATTTGATATCTGTGATATTTCTAGAATACCCAAACCCACACAGATAGTAAACACATCAGTAGTGGGCAAGAGATTGTTGAATGGGTGAAGGGTATAGAGTATGGCTATGGGGTTTCCTTTCAGGGCACTAAAACAGTGAGTGGAGGGTGCTATAAAGAATTATGAATGTATTTAGCATTTTTTGTTGTTTTTTTGAGACAGGATTTCTCTGTGTAGCTTTGTAGCCTGTCCTAGAACTTACTCTGTAGACCAGACTGGCCTCAAACTGAAAAATCCACTTGCCTCTGCTTCCCTAGTGCTGAGATGAAAGGAGTGGGCCACCATCCATGGCCTGGCTTGTATTTAGCATTTTATCCTCTCAAGTTAAGATGGTAAATGTGTTGTTTACTTACTGCAAATAGAAGCAAAATATGTCTTTGTGGTGGTTAGAATGAAAATGCCCCACCCCCAAGCTCATATATTTGAATACTTTGTTTCTGCTTGGTGGAAATATTTGGAAGGATTGTGAGGTGTATGTATCACCCCAGTAACAGGTTTGAAGTTTGAAAAGCCCATGTCATAACCATTCTCCCCACCTCCTCCTCCTCTTCCCTCTCCCTGCCCCCACCCCTGTTCATGGTTGTCTCGACATGTTGTGTTCCAGCCAACCATTGTCATGGACTTAACCATCTGGAAATGTGAGGCCCCATTTGTAACCATCTGTAAATTGCCTTGGTCAGGATGTCTTTTCAGAGCAATAGAAAAGTAACTAAGACAACACTTAACAATGTTCTATGCTGAGAAACATTTGTACATAATTTTATGGTCTGATTTGGTGCTTTATTTCAGGGTGGATGAGAAAATATTTCATTTGACACTTACTTGGATCCACATCTTCTGCAAGGAGGGCTAAATTAAATTAGTTACAAATGAAGGGATGAAGGAGATGCATTTATAAATGAGTCTCCCCCATATACACCTGAGCTTTTTGACCAATAATTCAGCCTCGTGTGTGTGTGTGTGTGTGTGTGTGTGTGTGTGTGTGTGTGTGTGTTTTTCCAGATCTGTGATAAGAATTGGTGTTCTAGTCTTTAAGAGAATGTCTCTGAAGCAATATGCACTCAAAGTCTTTGGTTTTTTCCAACCCTGTCATTTCTCTGGGTGACATAAGAAAGTGCTAGCTCAACTTCTTGTCACTTCTTTCAGCTCCTCAAATCCATGTACTAATAAAAAGTATGTTTAGGCCTGTCCTGAGAGGGGTATAGCTCCATACATTTAAGTTGACATACAGAGTACTCTAGCAGACAGATTTAGAAAATATTGGGACTCAACAATTTCCAATGGTCCTCAGTGTTCCACAACTTGTAAGTGGTGAGGCCTCCCCTTCCTCTTCACATGTACATCTTTCCTTTCTCTTCCTCTTCTGTCACATTCCACGTTAGAAATGAACAATGCTGTGCCTTGCTTATGGGATCTTTAAATGTCTTGATAAGCACCCAAGCCAACATATCCAAACAGATGTCTTCTGTTTGGATCCCATTGTCAACTTTCATTCTGATCCAATTTCTTTGGGGGACAAGGAGAAGGAGAGCTTTAGACTTCGCAGGAGATTATCAAGGGATGCTTCTAAGCAGGTCCCTGAATCTCATATCTCTGCTAATCACCTGGTAGTCTCCTTCATGCCAGAGGGAGATGAATTATTCTTCACCTGGAAGAAACACATCTCTACAGTGAAGTTTTGCGTTCCCTTCTGGTACACAGGCCCTAGCTCCAGGTTTTGCATTTTACCTGCAGGTATGAAGGCTTACATGATTCTTTTTTCTATCTCTTCTTACATGGAAATCCTTAGAGGATTCCTATGCAGGAAGCACACTTCTTTGTGTCTGTAGGCATGCTGGACATGGGGATCGATGGGTGAAAGAGAGATGTAAGGAAAGGACCACAGTTTGGAGAAATTCAGTGCAGGGCATTGTGTCAGGACTTTGGTGATGTCATAGCTTTTAAGAGCTTGTCTCATTAACATAGGTACTGGAGTCGGAATGGACTCAGATGAGCAAGGTCCTAGGCAGCTCCTTGTGAATGTGTGTGCGCTGGAGAAAGCGAGAGCAAGAGAGGGAGGGAGAGAGAGCGCAGTCCTATTGTAGGGAGAGTGAGGATGGGGCCTAGGTAGTCAGGCTAGTAGAAGGGGATTTTAAGGGAGGCACAGGGGTTATTTATTGTATGGTTATGTCAGCAAGCAGCCACACCCCTGGGGAGTCTCTGTGTCTAGGTTTTCCAAGTACTTCCTGTCAAGAAGGAAGCTACTCTAATGTCAAGACAGCTACTGGTGGGTAGTAGCAGTAGTCAGGCCCAGAGGTATGCTTGTGGCTTGCGTCTTAAATGATTGGCTTGTGTGCTGCCTTAAGCAGCGTTCATCTGAAACCTCTCCTTGCTAGACCCCATCCTGTGATCTGAAAGCCTACAGTGCCTAATGCATTTTCAAGACTACTGATTCATTTCGAATGGGAAGAGGTGTTGATTTCCATCTTTCTCTATCTTGGTGGCCATCTCTAAGTGAAAATACACAGTAATCTCACCACCATCCAGAGGTGGCTTCTAAGAACTGTGCATTCCCCATCTTCAGCTGAGGACTGAGATGTTAGAAGTAGCAGAATGCTGGGCAGTGAGATGTCTGTTCAGGGATTCTTATGTGTGTACAGGTGAGGAAGGTCCAGGCTGCCTAGTAGGTGGCTAGGAAGACACTGAATCCAGGGAGAAACATTTCTGAAGGGTTTGCCGTCAGACTCTGAAAGGACTGTGGTCTTAAAAGATGCTTTGAGATACTTCAGTGTTTTCTCCTCATCAGGCCATCGCCTCTGGAGCCATTTAGTGCAATTCAGAAATAAGCACACAGTTAACTACCATTATGTGGTGAAGCAAGCTGTTTCTGACTGTGCCTGCTAACTTTTACTCTATTTAGAGTATGACTTACATTATGTCCATGCTGAGCCATGATGTGACTGTGTAGTGGCCCCTTGTAATATCAGCGTTTGAGGTGGGCTATTCACATAGATCTTCAGGGTGCTAAGTTTTCATCCAGCTCACAGCTAGACACATGGCTTTGCATATTCCACTAAATATGTTTTGTTCTCTTGAATTCCATGAATATATTGTGAACTAAAGAATGCTGTCTGCTCTCCGTGGTTGATTTAAATGTGAATTTTGTTTAACCCTAACTTTCTCATCGTGAGATTTGCTGGACGGTCACCATAGGCTCTTGCTTCTGATATTATCCCTCCTTTTGTCCAAGGGGTGGATGACTTTAGCATGAACATTGAGTGTTGTACTGAGTGGACAGAGCAGCAGTTTAACTTGGGTCTCTTTGATCACGGGTTACATTAGGGAACATCTTGAGGCCTCTTCCCTCACTGTGAATTTAAGTCGTGGCCATACTTGTCACCAAGAGACTCTTGGGAAAGTTGGAGCTAGAGACCAAGACCTGTGTGAGCCTACCAGATAGAGATTAGCTGGGGTGTGGGGAGTGTAAGTACTCCTGCATTAGCTGGTTCCAGGGTTGGCAGTGTCCTTTCTCTGGGAAATGGTAAAACTACCAGAAATCATATACTGTCTTCTTAGGAGGGGCTTGGAAGTCTCTTCTAGATAAAGGAGGAGGGTAAAATGGGACGAAGAACATCTTTTCTCTCCCAATAGAGTTTATGGAACAAAAATTACCTGTCCTTGTGTATGTTATAAGGAGGGCTTCTCTGCACAACAAAGGGTTTCAGAGAAAGGTCAGGAATGTTGGTTTCAGACCCAAACCCAATGTCAAGTCTGACTTCAAGCATTACCTGGCTCTGTGAGAATCAGGTCAAGTGGCACAACAGGTCCACTGCCTCTTTCTGTGTCAACGTCGCTGTATTAAAATCTTCCATAAGGTAGGATCTTTTGATTTCAGAGTCTGTTCATGGGTCACTTCTATGTTGCTGGGTCCCAGCATGGTGCCTGGGTTGTCACAGGCATTCTCCACAGATATTTGTGAAAATATCTAGCAAATGACAAGCTGGAGAGTTCTTTACAGTGATAGATACAGGTATCGATATAAAAATCTGTTTTTAATTGGAAGCAATAATTGGGCTCTGAGACAACTGATATGATGAGATTAGGATTGGGATGTAAAATAAGCATAATATAAAAAGCATAGACTTTTAAGGTTTAAAAGGACAGCAAAGGAAGACCCAATCCAGCATTGTGTCTTAAAGTCTACAGTCTCCTGTAATTTTCCCATTAATGGTAGTTGGGGCTTGGGATAACTGCCAAGACCTATTTTATTTTCACATTGAGCTACCTGTATAACTTTTAATCCTAATTTTGTCTTATGGGGATACCTAAATGAGATACTGCCTTTTTGCATGTGATCACCGTCCAGTTATTGCAAGAAGAATGTTCCCATCTGTTTGAGCAGTAAAAGGATGCAGTCTCTTCCTCTGCTTCTTGCCTGCGGTGCTAGCCTGTTACCTGAACTGTGGATAGCACAGTGAATCACTAGAGGTGAGGGTAAAGTCCAGGCCCCACCTGGAGGAGAAAGGACTCACCATGCTCCTGTCACTCTTGAAATCACATGTGCGTTAAATACAGCCTATATTAGTAGCTCATCGGGACAATACTCACTTTCATCAATCCTAGCCAGGATTTTACCCCTGAAAATGATACATTCCTCCACTACAGCTGACACAGTGTTTCTTCAGCTTCTTACACTGTTGCTTATTTGGACCCAAGAGTAGGAATTATAACAAGTTTTAACCCCCTCCTTCTTAGTACAGATACAGTAAGAGAACCAGGAAGATGCATTGTTGAAACCCAAATTTTGCTACAACAGTATGATCTAAGGAAACATGAGCTTAAGCTGATCTGGCCAATTTTGAATAAAATTTGCTGCCTTCTGGTGATTACACTTTTCCTGGCTTCTCAGGAACTGCCTAACAAACCATTTTTGATTTTGCTCAAGATTCCCCAAGGTGACCTCTATTCACCTCCTTTGTGTGAATACCTGAGTGACATTTGCCAGTCCTGTATCTTTTGGCACATCTTCTTTTTTCCATGAGTCCTCAAAAGCTGACTGATGGGACTCAAACCCCAGTGTTTGCTGTGGTAGGGACTCAGAATGTCTCTGGTTGTGATTCTGGGGCTATGTTTAATTTCACGCTAAGCCTGTTTTCGGATTCTTTCCAGGCCTTGACTATTGGGGCCAGAACTTAACACCCCCCCAAAGTTCTTAATATTGTATATATATATATATATTAAAAATCCAACCTGTTTTTATAGTATAAATTCCAGAGAACATTTATCTTTCTGCAGCTTTCAAGCTATACAAACTGCACAGAGCCCTGTGTGTGTTAGTTTCTTTCATTTGCAAGAGTTTCCTTAAGCAATAGGGTTTATTTTGAGGATGTAAATGGAAATAATGACTCCTCCCAAAGCAAAATGCACAAAACAAACAACAACAAAATCACACCAACAACAATACAAACACAGAACTGAGTTAGGAAACAGTGAGGATTCAGAGCTGCCTTCTCTGAGGCAGTTATGGCCATGCCGTAAGCACCAGAAGCCCTTCAGAGACCACCCTGCCCCCAGCTAAAAGACTCGCTTCCTCCATTTGCCTTCCATAGTATTGTACTCTACCAAGCAGCATGTAGATGTTTTCCCACCTACTGATACTTTTGGTTTTATCAAATGTTTATCTGGGAACCAGGCAGTGCTGGTACACGCCTTTGATCCCAGCACTCTGGAGTCAGGGACAGGAGGATCTCTGAGTTTGAGGCCAGCCTGGTCTACAGAGTGAGTTCCAAGACAGGCCCCAAAGCTACAGAGAAACCGTGTCTAGAAAGATACCCCTCTGAAAAAAGTTTGTTTCAGACTGGTGTCATTGTGTATGGCTCAAAGCCCAGTGCAGGGGAGGCAGAGAGACAGGAAGCTCCTGAAGAGCATGGGTCGCTGGCATTTGCTGTACTGGAGAGCCCAGCTTGTGTTTTCCAGACCCGCCAGTGAACTCCTTCCCATTCTTGTCTTACAATGAGACTCTCTTCTCCCTTTTGTGTGGCTTGGGCACCCCCAAACTGAGGCATTGTGTGGGTACAGATTTATGGGCCTATCCTCTCTGCTTAGAGTAAAGGATCCCTCTCCAGGCAGTTCTTAACGCATGGAACATTTTGGTCCGTGGGTTGCTTCTGTCTAGCTGTATCTGAATGCCCCCCACATACACACACACCAAAGGAAGCCTCAACCCAAAACTTCTCCCACTGCAGTACCAAAACCAGCCTTCTTTCTCCACATTCTACCGTTCCTACCTTTTAAAAAATTAATTCTGACAGAACCACCTCTGGCCTCTTTCCAGAGACACGACGTTTTACTGAGAAGGGTTGGGAAGAGAGGAACAAATGGGTGTTTAAAAGGATTCAAATGCAGAGTTAAATTGAGACCTTGAGTGGGGTTGTGGGAAGGGTGGGGGCTGGAAAGCCGCAGAGCATGGAGAGCTGTAGCTGAGAACATTGAGGCTCTGCAGCTGGGGAGAAAAGTCATTTGGGATTCTCAATAGAAGAATGGCCACTTCTTTCCATAGTCCCCAAATTGCTGCTCTTGGGGTTCACACTGCTTTTGCACTGTACGTTTCTTCTTTTCAAGCTAATGATTTGGCATCCTGGCACATAGCTGCGTTCTGTATAAATATGCATTCTGTATAAATACGCGTGCCTTCAAGTCTCTGCTCACACTCAATTGCTTTTAGATTTTTTTTTTTTTTAAGGAGCACGGTATTAATTCCAGGAAGCCCTTGCTGCTCTTATTGTCACCAAAATCATACATTGTTTTGCACAGAGTACTGCCATTTGTTTATGTTTCCCCACAGTTTTTGTTTGGGGGAGTTTTGTTTTGTTCTAGCGGCAGCTGAAGTGATTTTGAGTGTTTGCAGCATGATGTTAATTAACCAAATGTTGCAACCTGGGACTCGGGAACACCTGGGCTGACTCAAACTGCTCAGAATCAGTGTGGAAATCTTTGGAACAGTGGAAGGGAAGACTTTGAGGTGAAAAAGACAGTTTATAAGGAAAAGTTCTGATTGCTACCCATTTTGCAGGCAGAATAAAAAACAGACAAGACGTTGTCATGCTCCCAGGCTACAGCCTATTCTTAGCAGCAGAGGGCTGTCCTATGTACTCATGTGTTAACCCACAGGCGTCCCAGACTATTTGAATGAAGGTAGGCTTGATTAATGTCTTGTTTGGTTGACATGTGAACTTAATCCCCATTTGTTCTGGATACTTGGATTTAATCATCTTACAAACTCAGATACTTGCAAGGGCTGCTGGTCATAGGACCTCTTCCATCATGGTGAGATTTGGAATCCCCAGACCTTTCACTTATTCCTACTTCCCTCTGGTGTTCCCAAACCAGCAGATCATATTGTAAAATGAACCATAGTTGAGAAGGAAATGAAGCACCTTTTTGTTAATAGCTGAGCACAGGCCTGGTCACCCCACAGGGACCCACGCAGAAGGGGCTCACTCGGGTATATCACACTGGAGTGGCCTGTGCAGCAGGCTTGTTCTTTCATCAAGTCTAAGGTGTGTGAGGAATAGAATTTTGCAAAGGGGCATCAGTGACATCGGAGGCCAAGGAGTTCTTGGCTTAGGACTAGCCAGCCCTGCATCCTTCAGGATGTTTGGCCCTTTTCCAGGCTCCTGCCCATCAGGGTTCCATATCAAACTCGACACTCTCACCTTCTTAGCAAAGAATGTTCAGATACCTCCAAACAACCCTGAAAGGGATGGTCCCAGTTAAGAATGCCTCTAAATATAGCAGCTGACTCTTAACTACTTTGAGTGTCCCAGTGAGACCTAGATTAAGTAAGACTTTTCCAAGGAGCCACAGAAAGTCTCTGGAAGAAGAATCTTTCTAATTGATTGAAAGATATTTTTGAAATTCCTTTAAATGTTTTCTGATTATTACATGTGATAATGACCTGGGAAAGGTTATAGCCTGATGCCCTGGACAGGCCCATTTTCAACTCAATAAAAAGTTTGCAGGAGAGGGAGGGAGCTAGAGAGATAGCTCAGAGGTGAGGAATGCATACCTCTCATGTAGAGGACCTGAACTCAGTTCTCAGCATCAGTGTCAGGTGGCTCACAAGGACTGGTCACTCCAGTCCCTTGGGAATCCTCTGTAGGCATCCACACTCGTGTACCTGTCCACCCACTCCACCTACACATAATTAAAGTTAAGATTACTAACTAAACTTTCACATGGGCAAACCAGAGTGTCTGAATATTTTTTATCATTTGAAAGTTTCCATATAGTTTGAGGGTCAGTGTTTTAGTTCAGTCTCTGTGAGCCTTGGCCCACATGTGAGGCTTGCCAATGTCCTGGAAACTGCAGCTTCTCAGTGACTCATCTCACACACCTGACTGCTGGTCATTATAGACTTTGGAGGGCGAATGAGTCTGAGCCATTGGGTCTGTGGTGGGCCTTCAGGCTGTGCATCTCTAAGAAGTTCCTAATTGGTGCTGATGCTGTGAGACCAGGAAGCAGGCTTGAGAAGCCCTTGAGGAAGATGATACCAGCTCTTGCCAAAGGGCCAGGGATGTAGTTATTCTAAACGTATAAAGCCTCACCTCCAAAGTGACAGATGACATCCACTGGGGAACTGAAGCTCTTCACTCCCTTTTCAGTCTTCTCATGGAGCCGTCTTTTCTCCATGTTGTCTATCAGTTCCATCAATGGCACTCTCGATGATCATGTGCCTGGGGAGTGCTCAGAAGTGTTCAGGGTTGTCAGTCCATAGCTTTCCCATTCTTCCTGTCCGTGTTTGTCAAATCTGATTTTGTTCATCAACATTAAAGATTTTAGGAAGAGATTTTACTCGTCTCATTGATTAGTTGTCCTTATTTCGTTACCTATCACTAGTGGAGATTTCTTCATTTTCATGTGAGTATAGTATTCCGTACTAAAGTAGACTTAGAGGTAACCTGGAAATCCCAACAATAGTTTTTTTTTTTTTTAAAGCAATGAATTAATGCTGACAGAAAGCCTTGAATTGTATCTCCATTTAGCAGTGTTTTGTTTGTTTGTCATGTGCTGTTTTGAGTCTTCTGAGGTATTGTGATTCATAATTTTAAAGTTACTGGTAGACAGTTGTCAGGCTTTAGAAACTTACAGACTCTTTGAAGACCGACACTACGATGAACGTCTCTATTTAAAATCACCATCCAGTAACAAAGGAATTAGTAATGGCTACCTGATCGGTTAAGTTCCAAAACTACTTAGGGTGCTTTTCTGCGAGATATGCAGATGATTCAGTTTGACAAATGGCCCCGGGCTGTCTCACACTGGAATCAGTTGAAGAAGGCTGTTCATCTTCTTCACATTCAGATATTCCAAGTTCGAGCCTCTGTGCTGGAGAAGTTCTGGCCTCAGACATGGCATTTACCCTTGAACTCACTGAGGCTCCCCTTCTCACCATGACCTTGACCACCAGATGACACTTACATTCCATCTGCTCCTAACTCAAGCATCCTGACTCGCTGTTACTCTTCTTGGCTCTACACTGCAGTTGTGTAAAAACCCCCAGCATCCCTCAGAAATTTTTCATGTCCTAAACAGAATGACCTACATCATCTTTGCTGGAAGGGGGCGGGGTGTGGTGAGAGAGAGCCTGTTGTTTCCTTCCAGAGCTGCTCTCCTATGTTATGCTTGAGGGCAGAAGGCTTGTGAGACCGGAAGTGCTCCTTACAGCCTGCCTTCTTCCCATACTCAGGTTCTCACAGGGACTACAAGGGCTGAAAGGAAGACAGGTGCTGAGGCACCAGTTGCGAAGGTCAGTCGGCTTCTCCTGGTTGTCCTTCAGTGGCTGAATAGCAGCACAGGTTTTTTTTTTTTTTTTTTTTTTTTGGTCTTTTTAGTCCTTGAAAGTTATTCCTCAGAGACGATTTGAATGTAAACAGAAATGAATGCATTTGGTGGACTCAAGAGACAGCTGGTGGCCTAAGTTCCAAATTAAATGAATAGTCTCCGCTGTGATGAGGTGTTTCATCTATCAACCCCCCGGAAAGGAAAGAGCCAGGTCTGCTTCCGGAACCTGTCTCATTGTTTCCTTCCTGATTTCTCCTTGAGGTTTGAAGAGGGTGGTAGGTTGGCCATCTACACCCAGTGTCTCACAATAAGAAAGGACATGGGATGGCTCCCCAAGCAGTTCTGCAGCTGTGAGAATTGGGCTGTCATGGTGATAGGTGACAAAGAAACGCAAATATTCAGAGTCGCGAGGGAGCCCTGTGTGTCACCTTCCTTGATGTGTCCCTGGACAGGGACATGATTAAGACACTTAAAGGCTAAATCTGTACATAAGAAATCAGGACTGAGGAAACTGTGGAAATGGAAACTTCTACCAATAACAGACAAAAGCATATGGGAGAAGCGAGTGGGCTACAGGACTGTGTCTGGTTGTTTACCAAATGATTTTCATGCTGGCCCCAGAGAGGGAGAAGTTGAAAGGGCCCGCCCAGGATTATTTTTTTCTTTCTAATCAGGGCTAAAGCAACCTGTAGAGACCAGGGAAAGTGTGTTGGAATTCATGCTTGCTCCCCCAGAAGTGGGTCCTCCTAACTGGCTGTTATCTAAGAGCTAAAAGTTGGGAGTGCTTTGGCTTGTCATTCCAGAGTGGCCTTTGTCATCTGGATGACAATTTTTCCAGTTTAATTAACAATTTATTCAGTCGTAAAACTACAGTGACTCATGTAATTAGAGGGTTCCTTCTGTGTCAACAGAGGCTTTTTGGAGCTTGGTAACAAGTTGGGCAACTCTGCTGCTTTTCAAATAAGTAGTCAATCACCAGGTAATATTTTTAGAATTTCAAAACTGGAATATGGCTGGCCGCTAGTCATCTGGAAAGAAAACGCTTGATTAATTACAACAAATGTATCCAAGAGGGGCAACATATCCTTGGGCCTCATGGGATTTTTTGCAGGTGGCCTTCTCCAAGCAGGTGAACAGGAAGGGAAAGAGGCAGCTCTCCTTCAATAGTGATTCCCTCAAAGCAAACAAAACCCCAAACTACTGAGCTCCCAGAGCTGAGCAAGGTTATCTTGCCAACGCTTTGCCCAGTAGAGTGATTTAAAAAAAAAAGAACTTTCATGTTGTTTTATCTTGCTGGATTTTGAGTCCTCCTTGAACTTGGGCGGCTGAAAGTATAAAATATTCTTCTGGAAGACACCAAAGTGGAGTTCCACAGCTGTCACAATAACTGTTCATTGGATGAGTGGTGTGTTTGTAAAACTAACCACTTGAACATTTCGTGAGCATAGACAAATCACAGAAATGGTTTGAGACATATTGCCACCTATTAAACGACCACAGGATAAATCTGAAATTTGAAATGGAGAATTGCAGGATTCAAATGAGTTGATGGCAACACTGTTACCTATTTTTTCTGTTCATACTATAATGCTGAGGTCCCAGATGGAAATACTGCCTCAGCCTCTCCCTCCAGGGACAGGAAGGTTCAACAGAGACTCGGGTATCTGGGGAGTGGCAGAGGCTTGTGGCTTGGTGTTTGGTGCTTGGTTAACTGGTACATTTAAGAACCTTGTGGCTTTATATGCCAGGGGAATTGTTTAGTTCAAACAGCCCTCGTGTAGTCTGCATGAGACCCTTAACCAGGCCCAGGGCTTCTACCATGTTTGTGGTTGCTAAACTGGAAGAAACCCCTGGATGGTGTGGTTGCTGTGGTCTGTGCTGCGATACCTCTCTTGATGCATTATTGTGGAAATGGAACTAAGGATGTTGTTGATAATAAATTTGTAATGCACATTCAGGTCATTTCATTTGATCATCAAACACTAGGTGGGTTTAGCCATTCCCATCTTAGGAGACAGGAAACCAGCTTGGCAGAGAGACCACCCCCCCCCCAAAAAAAAAGAAAGAAAGAAAAGAAAAATCAAATCACATTAAGTTACAGGGGAAAACCCCGACAAGGACCCTATCTCCACTCTGGTTCCTTTTCTACCACAGCTGCAGGGAGGGGGCTGGATCTGAGTAAGAACATAGTGCCCCCCACTCCACTCCCAGCCCTCACTGCTGGTTTTCATTTTTCTGCAGGTTACTAGCCTTGCTGGTCACTAAGGTGCTGCAGGTTACCAAGGAGCAGGGAGGGATCTAGCCTCAAGGATGGGTCCTCTGGACACCAGCATTTTCCTTCTTTTCCCTCTGTCATTTCACCTCTTGCCCCAGGAACAACTACCAAGAACTGTAGTGGTGATGGGTTGGGAGGTTGGAGTTCATGGAAGAGATTCTCAGAGATGGCTCCACCCATCATATGACTCCACCCATCAGGCATCTATCAAGCCTCACTTCAGCTTAGGTTCTTCCTTTCTCTCCAGCACACAAGAGTTTCAGAGAGCGAACGTCTTTCTTGTTTGAGTCTCAGATCATCTTTGGCTATTGATAGACACTAGAACCAATTTGGTCTACGTTTTCCACTTCTTTCTCAGTAGGAATCTTGCTTGTGATTCAAACTGTCAATCATTTCACCAAACCCACTCTTTATTTATAAACCTGTTTATTTCTAGCCATCTTGTTCTGCAGAAGTTGAGGTAAATTAAAGGAAACGTGAAATAGTAAAAATACAAATAAAAGTAAGTGACCAAGATTGGAGGAGAAAGACAATAGAAGAGAGTAAGATCCCAGAGAAGAGGAGAGGTTTGGTTTCTAGTTTCTTAGCTAGGAAGCAAAGCAAAAAAAAAAAAAACAAAAACAAAAACCAAAAAAAAAAAAAAAAAAAAACCCACAAAAACAGAAGCAAAATGTGAGCTGTAGTCCTGTCTCTGGATTTGTGTTGATGAGGAAGAGGAAACAAACCTTCAGACACTAAAAGAAAGCTCTCATGTGGGCCTCCTTTCAGATGGTAATTCCTTGTGAAAAGCACGTAGGTATTGTGGTTGTCAAGATGACCTTGGGTCTTTCTACCCAGCAGGGAATCGGGAAAATTAATACTTATAGGACACAATAAATGTTGCTCAAGGACAAGCCTTAGCAGGAGAGTGGGGGAAATAGCATTCATTCTGACAGAGGAAACTGGGCAGACAGCAGGAGGGCAGATCCAGCAGGAAGGAGTTGTCTTGGTGAGCCTCCAAAAGGGGTAGGATTGGGATTAAAGAATGGAGAGATGTGCCTTCAGGACCAAGGAATGGGATGAGCAGTGGCCAAAGTTGTGCGCTTGTGTTTGGGGTGAGGCAGACAGGCAGTATTTTGGGACACATATGTAGAATGTAAGGGGTGTGAAAGCAGCTTTTGGGGAAATGTGTAATGTCTGAGGAACGCCTGTTCTCTGGTCCAAATCTTGGGAAATACATTCTGACACTGAGTGAAAGATACACTGCAGAGGCAGGAGGCTGGGTGGGAGAGATCAGTTAGGGCAGTATTGTGACCAGCAAATTAAAACAGAAAAGTGACCGGATCCAGTAGATTAGAAAACATAGCAAAGGAGACTCTACGTGTGCCATACTAAAATAACCTAGCCACCTAGCCAGATGTGAAAGTGAAAGACCAACATCAGATACGAGGCACAAGGAAGTTGTCAAATACGCAGGGATAGAACTTCTGGAGCCCTGTAGCTTGCTAAAATATTATACGCCAGTGAAGGATGCTACCCTTAGGCATGGCTGGTCATCTTATAAGCATTGAAGTTAATGTTTTTCTATTGTGAGATGGTAATGAGGACTGGGGAGTAACTGAGAACATGACTGCCTGTCTCAACAGCTTACAATAAGCAGTTGGAGAGGTCATTTCCTTATTTCAGTTTTATTGGTGTGCGTATGTGTGTGAGGGTCCCTGCAGAGATCAGAAGGGACAATCCTATATTCTGGAGCTGGAGTTGCAGTGGTTTGTGGCTGGCAACAGAACTCGGGGCCTCTGGAAGAACGAACAGCAAGTATTCAACTGCTGTACTGTCTCTTCAGTCTTTGGAGGTCATTTGTACTCCTGGTGCTTTTGGACTGGGGGAACAACTACTCCTTTCTGTAATGTGTTCCATTGTCTGGTCTGCAGTCTATGGTTCTCTGGGCATGTATTCAGAACCTGCCTTGCCTGGCACACCTACTAGAGACTGTATCCACAGCAGCAGCCAGCCTTGCTGGCACTAGAGTTCACGAAAGCAGCCTTTTCATAGTCACTCATGCTTTGGCCACCATCACCACTGAGTCAAGGGAGAACAGTCTAGGAGACCACATGGCCTGTAGGTTCTGAAGACGAGGTTCCATAGCCTCCGGCGTTAGGGATTTTGGCCAGCTACAAGTGGGCAGACTGTGGTTAAGACCCCTAAGCAAAACTGAACTGGTCAGGCCAGTCTAGTGTCACACAGTTCCCCAAACTCTTTCCTGGTGACTTGGAAATGTGACAGCTTGCAAAGGCAGCAGTAAATTGACAACTGAAGAAGACAATGATATGGCTCTGAGAATCCCCGAGGACAGATACCAGGAAGGTAGGGACCCTGAAGGGTCAGTGAATTGTTACAACATTCCTAATTATCAGCTGGTGTGGACTGGGCTTTTCCTTGGGAAATTCTCCTTTAATTAACATGGTTCTCCTTTGGACAGCTCACAGGTCTGTGCTAATTCCAGAAACAGTGGAAAGATAGACCAATAGCTCTGTTTTAATTGAAAATGCAGTAATTAGTTTGTGCAGTCCTTCTCTTAATTATAGTGCCAATTTTTTTCTGTTTCTAAGCTTTTTTTGTGGTCATGATACCTTGACAGAATTAACGAAGGGTTTTTATGGGGGTGGGGTGGGGAGGGTGATACGTTCCACTGTTTTTCAACTCTGTGACTCATTTCGAATCTAGACATGGAGACGGGATGCACGCATTCTGAGCTCCTGGGTCCTTTGCTTTTCCTGGGCAGGAATACAGATGTGTCCTCTTATCGTCACAGAAGTACTTTGTATCTACTGCAGGGGGCATCTCTGTGGGTAACTAGGAGCATCTTTGCTTCTTTGTTTCATTTTGTTTTCCTCATATTATTCCTATTTATTTAGTTTGACATTTTTAAACACCAAGAGGACTTCGTGCCATAAAACCGTTTTAAAGTCTACCATTTAGTAGTATCTAATCTACAACCCTAAGGTGTTCAGGATATTCACAGGGTAGTGTAACAATTTCCTCCAGGAAGTTTGAAAGTGTCCATCACCCCTAAAGAAACTCACCGAGTAACTCCTGCTTTTTCCATCTCTCAACCCCACACAACCACTGCCCAGCTTTGTGTCTTCATGAATTTGCGGCCTTTGAATATTTCACATAAATATATAGTTTCTGAGGTTCACCCATGGTAGAGAATATATTGATCTTTTTATTACATTTTATGGGTGAATAATATATCATCAGGTGGTATGTGACATTCCTAAATACACATAAATGAAATGTTCACTCACCCCCAAAAGGTTCTGACAGACCACAGTAAGAGTGCATCAGCCCAGTGGTTTATTTAAGGAAACACAAGTTGACTTGTGGCAACTGGACTGGAAAAGACCCACTTGTATGAATGTTTGCCTCTTAGGGAATTTACTATAATGTGTAGTTGGGGGAAAAGGTCATGATTGGTATCTAGGGAAGGGCCTGATGGTCCTTTTCCCTTGGAGTGGGAATGTCAGCAGCATCTGTCACCACAGACTTCACTGTTTGCTGTACCATTCTCTTCTTTCATCCCTTTGACTGTGATGCAAGGGCCTCTGGGTCACCTGTCCCTGTGCATCTAGATAGGGTGGTCATGTGAAGCCCAGATGAATGTATTGCTATAATGCATTTTGATGACTTGCTCTCTGGTTGTTTCCAGCATTACCTATGTTATGAATGGTGCTTCTGTGATCATCTATGGGCTAAAGTACTTGTGAGTCACATTTCTTGGTCACCTGGAAATGCTGTTTTCACTAATTCCCATGGTGACAGATTTATTTTGTATCTCTGCTGGCAACATGTATGTTTCAGTTTCTTCACATCCATGTGCTTGCTGTTTTCCTTTTTTTGTGGAGGTGGGTAGCCATTCTGGTGTGAGTGAAGTGGTGTCTCATTGTGGAATTACATTTTCTTTTTCTTTGCTTTTTTGTTTGTTTGTTTGTTTCAGGGTTTCTCTGTATAGCCTTGGCTTTCCTGGAACTCACTCTGTAGACCAGGCTGGCTTCAAACTCACAAAGATCCACTTGCTTCTGCCTCCCCTGTGCTATAATTAAAGGTTTGTACCACCACCACCAGGCAGTTTCAGGGAGAGCTATATTGCATAACTGCATATTTTCTGTAGTGGGATATTTGAAAATCAGACAACAGAGTGAACTAATGGGGAGACAAGATCTTTCAGAATTTCTTTTTCTTTAATTGGGTATGTGTGTGTGTAATAGTGTGTACTGCATGCCACAGTACATGTGGCAGTCAGAGGACAATGTGCAGGATTCAGTCTGTCCTTCTACTTTGTATGTCCCAGGAATCTTGGGACATACACCTTTAGTCAGTTGAATCATCTCACTGGCCTAATATTGGTTGGGATTTATAATCCAGAGGCAATTAAGTTTGTAGAGTTTCAGTAATTTGATTTTTTTTTCATGTGTCCCAAGGATTTTAAAGACTGATTAGAGATGAAGAGATAGATATGAATAAGGTTAAAGAAAATTTTTGGTGGGAAATTACTAATTTATATCTTAGGTTTGGGTGCTAGAAATCATTAAGTCTGTTTCCATTTTCTACAAAAAGAATATATTTTGTCTCATACTTTGAAAGTGTCCCCTTTTTAGGTAGGGGCTGCATGACATAGCATGCAGAGCAAGTCCTGCTGCCTTTATGCCTCTTTGTTTACATGAGGGATAAAAGGGAGAGCACTTTCAGCCAAGGCTGCAGTCTTCCAGTGATTTGCCAAAAGACAAGCACAGGGGGATGGATGGGAGGCACCTGATGTATGCTCTCTAGAGCTTCTGGGAAACAATGGAGTTGTTCACATGGCCTCGTACCCACAGTTCTGGAAGGAAGGTGGTATTGTAGACATCAAGGGAATGGGTAGTATTCTGAAAGGAATGTCCCGTGTGTTACCATGGCGAAGCTGGAAGAATCTAGAGTGTCACTCAGCATGCTGTTAGCAATGTTATAAACAAGCAAGTTGAAGGTAAGATTCTTGCCAGGAAAATTACTCTGTGGATTAAGCAAGCTAAGGGCTGAGTCTTTCCTGAAATAGGTGAAGGAAAACCATCAGGAGAGAAGGAAGCCAAAGAGGAGGGAACCTGGGTTCAACCAAAGTGCAGCCTAGTCCTGGAAGAGAAGCACACTTTGAGAGCTAACAGAAGGGAGCCTGAGCCACTAGTGCCCAATTCCTATGAGTTCACAGCTTAATAGATGTACTAAAAAGAAAAAACGACCAAGTCTTGGGGACGGTCAGAGAGAGAAGCCAACAGTCTTGGCCGTGCCTTACACCAGCGCCTCCATGACTGGCAGGGCCCTTATCCAACTGTCCCTTTGACTTAACTCGTCCGTTATCATCATCCTGCACTTCCACTGGTTTTTGTGTATAGACAAATTATTAAAATATTATTCAAATAGTCTTGGGAAAGCAGGTGTCGGGATTGCAGAGAGATGCTGGCAGGGCCTGGGTGTGGCGGTGTATGTGTGTGTTCTTTTGAGACCTGGGTCACACATGTGTGCTGCCTTGAGAATATTCACTGAGTGTTATGCTCAGAGTTTATACTATTTTCTGTAGATGTGCTATCCTGCAGTAAATATCTTGTTGAAAGAGGAAAGGATAACGTTGTGCTTTGTTCACAGTGCCTTACGTGGTCTCAGTTGTAATATTAAAGCTGCTTGATATGAGAAGATGTGGAACCTTCGGTCTTGATATGTGGAGAAGGCAGACGGGGAATTGACTCTCAGTTGAGCACCTTTTTAAGGAAGTTGTATAAATGCATGATTGATTTGTTCTTTGCAACAGTCCTGTGTAATGATGTGTTGCCTTCGTTTTTGCTGACAGAGAAACTGAGGCTAAATAATCTAAAATCTTAAGGCTTATATCACCAGGGAAAAAATGTAAACACTTAAGGTTCATATCACCAAGGTGTAATGGAGTCAGAAATGCCCCTCCAGAGTCCTCTGTGGTACCGGGTGCTCTTGTTATCCAGCTGATATTCAAGGGCTATTTGCTAAATGGTGCATGGGTTCATTAGAAGAGGCAGAGAGCCTTGCTGCTGCTCCGGCAGCTCTGGATTGTGCTGGTTTTGTCTGGCATGTGTTTGCAGATGTGGCCATTGAAGCAGAGGTGACAGGACCCTCATCCACTGGGTTTCCCGTTCCTAGATGCTCTGAGCTGGCCTTCTGTTGGACAAGGCTGGAGGATCTTAAGAGCTCCTGACAGATTGACGGGCTGTTAGCTGGAGTGTGCCTCTCCTTCGAGGTTCCGCAAGGCTGTTCTCATTTAGAGCTGGTGTCTGAATGCCTCCCTGGCTGAAAACTGGCAGGAATAATGGTCTGGTTTGGAGGCTGGGTTGAACAGGATTCTAGTGAGCTGTCAAATGCGATTGCCGAAATGATTTCAGTATGAGCTTATCAGACTGCTGAGGAGCGGAGAACAAGCACACTGCATGCTATTTATGGCATTCACACCCCTGCAGCTTGGAACAAAATATAGCATGTCCCAGGCTCAGATTTAAATTAGAATATTCTGGTGTGTGTGCACAGATTAACTGAACAATAGATTCAAGGGACAAGAAGATCCTTAGACCTGGATGAGAGTACGAATATGTCTAATTTTACAGTGCATTTTGAAAAACATTTCAATCCCCAAAGGAACCGATTATCCTTTACCAAGGAGGCCTGTGAAGGGCATCCTAGTGCATCCAATTGCCAAGATTCAGTGAAACTCCTGCCACTGTGGAGGAACCACTGCTGGATTACAGCTGTTGAATTCTACGAAGTGTGTGTATGGCGGGGGGGACACTTGGTTGGATGCCTCTTCCAGTATTTGGGGGATTTGGAAATAAATAAGGGTTATTCAGTAGGCATATCCTTCAGCCAGGTTAGTAAAATTGTATTCTGAAACTGCTGTATGAGTAGAACTAACAACAATGACCGCAGTCTGGCAGGGTCTGTACAGTATCCAGGGGACACAGGGCAGCTTGAAGGGTCTGGGCTGCTGAGCTTTTCCTTACCATCGTGTGTGTGTGTGTGTGTGTGTGTGTGTGTGTGTGTGTGTGTGTGTGTGTGTGTGTGTACATGTGCATCCATCTTCTTGTGTGTGCTCTAATCCTGGAAACCCATGGAGCTTATAGTCAGACAAACCTGGGTTTGAATCTAACCCTGTCTCTTCCCAGCTGTATAGCATTCAATCTGTCCCTCATGAAAGAGTAACAAGTATCTAGAGGTGTGAGAGCATTAACTGAGAGGATGTTCATAGGGCCTGGGCAGTAGATTCTATTCCTGTCATTCACCTCCTTTTCTTCTGGTAACTTGTCCAGGAGGAAAAAAGTCTGCATTGGCAAAGTGCTGTAACACAGACTTGGTAAACAAATCTGCATTGGTAAAGTGGTGTAACACAAAATTTGAAAACAGTCTCTCCTCTGATTTTCTTTAGCTAGTATAATAGCTTGATCTTTATAAATAGGCTTGGGGTCTGGGGAGGCAGTTCAGTGGTTCAAACATTTGCTGTACAAACGAGAGGACTGAAGCTCAGGTTCCCTAGAAGGACGCAAATGCTGTGTGGGTGGGGCAGATCACCTGTATGTAATTCCTGCCTCAGAAGGCTGAGGCAGGTTCTCCAGCAGGAAGTCAAGCAATGTCAGTATGCTGGGAGATACTCTGCCTCCAAGATAGGGTAGAAGATCAACGGGGAGGATTCCTAAAATCAGCTTCGGGTGTCTACAGTCACACAGGTGCACCTGAACACAGACACTCGTGAACAGTGAACACACACACACACACACACACACACACACACCAAAAATGCCTAATAAGTATCATAAGATTTAAAAATGGATGGTAAATACTAGTTGGATGTTTCTAGCCTTTGAGGTATATTATTCACTACAAAACAACTCATTTTAATTAAAACACTTTATATAGTTAAATTTTTTTTAAAATTTCTCTCATTTATATATACATATTTTACATATGATAAATCAATAAATTAATTCCTCCTTTTTGGTCCCCCCTTCTCTCTTTCAAATGGAAGACACTAGAGAAATTTATGGCATATAGTTGTTTTAATTCTTGTATTTTCTTCAGGGCGGGGTCTTTGTCAGGGCTAGGGATGTAGATAAGTAGTGAACTACTTGTGTGGTGAGGGCCCAGGTTGTTTTCCAGCACTGTAAAACCACAACAAACAAAAACTCCCATGGGCTCTTTTCCCGTATTTATAAAGTTTTCAATTATGAGCAACTCATAAAATATCTTTTTAGCTAAATATATCGACTACAGTATTATACGCACATTCTGATGTCTATAGACTTTGCCCACCCATCCATTCCATACTCATCTGTTCTTTCAGTAAATGTGTGCTGAGCCTGGCCTGTCGCTCATTCTCTTTGAGTGCTTGGGGACCGGTGATGAATCCTACAGGCGCAGTTCCTGTGATGAAGCTATTGAATGAAAAAGGAACTAAGAAGGGAAGCACAGGGCATGGCTGCTCGTACGCACGGTGTGGGAGAAAGTTCATTATAAATCTGAGGGAAAGCACAGTCAGAGGCACGGACATCTGGGCGAGTCCAGAGTAAACATTATTAGACCCAGCCGGGCCATGGGGGTGGGGTGGGAGGTAAAGGGAGAGACCAGGTGCAGCAGCCCAAAGGTACAAGAAGGGGGTCAGTGTCTGGACTACATAGGGTAGAGCAGCCCAGATCCTGGGCTGGAGAGTTCTGGGTAGAGGCTGGGCTATGTTGAGATCATACTCTGTAATGGGTAGGAACAGAAGAATGGATTCTAGCAGAACCTGGCAGCCAGGTCTGCTTTGATATATTAAATAGGCACCTCAGTTCTTTGTGCTGGGTTTGAAACTTCACAGCTACTACCTGGGGGTGGAAACAGGACATCGATAAACAGTTGGGAATCAGCAGATGAAATTTATTGTATCTGTGCTGAACAGGGAAATAAGACTTTGATGGCTGAGTCAAGCTGCAGAGGGAGAATAAATATTAAGCCAGTCTTGCCTGTAAAGTCAAATCCTGGCCTCCATTCTTGCAGGCTTGAGGTCTGGTGGCGATCTGGGGGTGGGAGTAGGAGTCCTCCTCCTATATGTTCTCTGTATTCAGGGGGTACCCTGTCAGTGATAGACTCTGGGTTCCCCACCAGCTCAGCTTCATGGAAAGTGGGAGGAACAAGAGACAGGAGTTTCCCGGGCATTATTTACTTTGTCCTAATTAGAGAGAAGCCTTGGCCAGGTGGCGCAGACCTAACTGCACCTCCTACCTTTGCCGTGCAGGAAGCTAATGCAGCTGAGTCAAGAAGCGTGTTCTTACAGGCATGCAAAGGGGGGGGGGCAGAAAAGAAAATTAATTAATTCTATCCACACAGTCATTATCATGACCTTCATTTTGATTCTTGATGTGATGACAGCCATATTTGCAGCTTGTGCAGCCGTGATACTAATTAGAATGGAAAAGGCACTTTGGATAAATTTCCTTTTCGAGAAGGTTTATTTAACTCACTGTACAGTCTCAGTCTGAACACCTGGAGACAGGCTGGGGGGTTCGCAGGCGGAGGATTTGACTGGCTCGTGGAAAGCAGCACCCACCATCATCACTTTGGGGAAAATTAACCTTCACTGAGTAAGCAACACTATACAGTGATGCTCTCGAACCCACTGCAGAAGAGGTCCCGTTATTTTCCTTTAGTATTTTAATTCACTGCAAACGAAACACAATCTGCTCTACAGGACTGAGCGTGGAGTGTGTGTGTGTGTGTGTGTGTGTGTGTGTGTGTGTGTGTGTGTGTGTGTGTAGAGAGAGGGGGGGAAGGAGGGAGGGAGGGAGGGAGGGAGGGAGGGAGGGAGGGAGGGAGGGAGGAGATTGGAACATTCAAGCCCTGGGTTGCCTTTGACTTTCAGAGGCATGTGTGACTTTGCATTTTTGTAATAAAATGGGTATAGAGAAGTCTAAGACTTGTGCTTTTGTTTTGTTTTTTACTCCAACTCTCAATTTTTAGGGAAATTTTGTATGATTAGAGACAAAAAGCAAAGAATTCCTTGGTGATGTTTTTTTTAATGCTCCACTGGGCCACTAACAGATCACTCTCAATTCTAAACCCAGAATTTCTTTGGTAAGCAAAGCAAAACGGCAGAATAGAGTTTTGTTGAGACAGTTACCTGAATACTTGCCCGTGGCAGCACTGTCTTGGTTACTAATAGGACTTCAGAGGACATTTATTTTTGACTGAATAATATGGAAACCCCATACTCTGTGCAGCAGTACAAAAGATTGGCCATTTTAAAAATTACTTCAAATATTTTTAAATAAAGATTTGCTAGGAGAGCTGAACATATAAAGAGTTTTCAAGACCCACATAATTAATTCTTAATTTACTAATACATCATCTGTACATAATAGGTTATCCTTTTTATATTGTTGGTTGTGAGCCTAGCCTTTAAAAGATGAGCCATCTCTCCAGCCCAGGGTATACTTTTTAAGAAGCAAAGTCAGACATTTCACAGCTGTGTCCACTCATGAGATCATTGCCACAAGCAATAACAGAAAACATATTCATTGCTTCCAAAAGTTTCCTTACCTCTTTGTGATACATTCTTGTCTCAGCCCCTGGTGCCAGGAATCCATCATCCTGTCAATTGCACTGATTTTTTTCATTTTTCGAATTTTAGGTGAGTGGCGTCTTATACTATAGACGGGGTATGTGTGATGTCCTTACCTTGAGACTCGGAGTCTGACTTCTGTGTCAGTAGTCCATTCCTTGGGGCAACTGAGTGCTTCCTTCTGTGGAGTTTGTTTCTCTTTTTTTGTGGAGACACCAGCTTAGGTGTTGGACTACTGTGAACATGTGTGTAAGTCTCAGTACTGTTTGTATTTCTCCTTGGCAGTACCAAGGAAGGAGGTGACAAGATCACCTGGAAGGTGTATGTTTCACATTGAAGGAATTTGGACAGGGCAGTTTTGCTAACATCAGGCACTAACTAATACATACACATTGGAAAGTTTTTTCTTTTTTTTCATGAATGGACCCCAGGTGCTTGTGTGCCTGTGTGTGTGTAGGGGTAGTGGTGGTAAAGATTCTCCCTGAATGCATGACAAATATGTGCTTTCATAAGTATAGTCCCTGGACACGAAGTGATAGCACACACCATTAATCCCAGCACTTGGGAGGCAGAAGCAGGTGAGAATCTGTGAGTTCGAGGCCAGCCTGGTCTATAGAGCAAGTTCCAGGACAGGCTCCAAAGCTACAAAAAGAAACCCTGTCTTGACAAACCAACCAAGCAACCAACCAACATAGTGTCAGAACAGGGAAATCCAAGATAGGAATAGAGTATAAATCCAAGTGAAGGACCTGGGACCTTGGCTCCTTTGTTTCCCAATGAGATGATATGGACTGGTTCTTCAGTATTTTATCAGCTCTTTTGTGAGTGGATGTGTTGGTAGAGAGGTGATTTTTTTTTTCCAGGCTGGACAAGAGAACTAAATAAGAAGTCCTATCTAATGAGATTAGTACAATGCCTGGGCATGGATGACAACCTTTGGGTGCCATCTTTGTTGTATATATAGAGGTGTCAATTTTTTTTCTTTATTTACTGTGTGCGTGCGTGCGTGCGTGCGTGCGTGTGTGCGTGCATGTATCTGCATGCATGGACACTGTAGGCTGAAGTTCAGAGGACAGCTTGTGTGAATTGGTTCTTTTCACCATGTGGGCTCTGGGGATTGAACTCAGGTTTTCAGGATTGCTCCTAAGTGCTTGCTCCACTCACAGAGTGGTCTTGATGTTGGTCCCAGGGAGGCATTTTAGTGAAACTGAGATGAGGATAAGATGCCTTGGAGTAAAGTGAACTGATTTGCCATTCATTATCTTTTCCTTGGTTTCCTCATTTTGGCAAAGGAGTGTACCAAAGTCTTTGCTTTGAGAGATTCCAATTTTAGGTGCACAGTGTTCGAGATACACTGAAAACTCTGAGTTGTTTTGTGACTTACTCAGGTGAAGCTCGACTGCTGAGGTGTTTTGTTTTGCTTTTTTGGTGGGGTGGGCGTATCAGAAAGCTCAGCAAGTGATTTGGCAGAGTAATTCTCACAAAGACCTGAACTCTTCTTAGAGTTCTTTCAAGGACACTATCTGGGCCCTTGGGACTATTGTTAGTGTGGTAATGACCTCATTTTGTTAAATGCAGTGCCATATTATATTTATTCTCTTGATTGAAAGCAAGATTCTACCAGTGTTGAACTGTGAATAGGAAATTCAACTAGGGGATAACAGACGTTTGCATTTTTGAATCAAGAAAAGAGATAAACCCAAAGCTTACCATCTCCATGAATCCGGTGGATATGCAGAGAATGCTGTCCTGTCTTTACTTGACATGACAGGACAATGGTGACATGACAGGACTATGGTGACATTAACTCAATTAAATGAGATTTACTCAGGTAAGTTTTACAAAGGGCAGTGAGAAATTTCTTACTTGATTAGACCAAAACCATGTGTAAATGTTGCAAATCATTTAAAGCTGGTGTAGATTAGCACATGGGGTGTTCTTTGAAAGCCTCCAAATTCTTCATCTTTAAGTAGCATGGGATAGCATATATGTGCCCTCACAGCATAGTATGTGTGTCATGCAATGTATATACAGTAAAAGGCTTAGATGACAATCTTGGGAGACATCCCCTTCCAGGG
Source organism: Cricetiscus sungorus (assembly GCA_030556225.1). NCBI lineage: Eukaryota > Metazoa > Chordata > Mammalia > Rodentia > Cricetidae > Cricetiscus > Cricetiscus sungorus. The sequence continues at coordinate 126,117,684 of JANBXA010000007.1, read as the reverse complement.
TGAGGTCTGGGATTGCAGATGCTAGGTCCCCATTGCACTCAAGCAAGCCCGGCCTGCTTCAGCTCAAATGCCCTTCAGTTCCCAGGTCCTGCTACTTTCTGCTGCACAGACATCTTGGTGCTGCTCTATTTTGGGCACTTGGAGCAGGTGGAATTTGAGTTGTGGTGTTCCTGTGATTGTGATCGGGAGCTGCATGACCGCTAGCGTGTGCTTAGATCAGGGAGGCAGTAAGAGAGAATCTCAAATAGAACCCACCATGTGTGTGCCTGCTAATTATTTGCTTTGTTCTCACAGCTCGGCACTAATTCATATAATATCAGACACTCATAATCTGGCACTATGTAAATGACTAGGGAGAAGTCTCAACAGTATCTTCTAGCTGGATGCTCAGGCTCATTGCAAAAACTTACTAAATTCTCAAGACTGAATCGGATGTGAAGTGGGTGGCAGAATCCATGTTGCTAAGTTTTTGGTTTGGGACTCTTAGACCACATTAAACCAGCCTGATCCGTTTCAAAGATGGAAGATACAGTTCCAATGAATTTTTTTTAAATCTATTTCTAATACTAAATGAAAGGATTGGTGAATTTTTCACAAATTGACCAGGTGTTTAGATATGATGCCAGAATAGACACAGTGACATTTTCTGTTTTAGAAGGACTTTGACAACTCTGATTCTTGGGAGGAGCTGTAGGAGGCCACACCAGCCCACCAGCACACTGCTGACCTGGACGCTCACACTGGCTGCTCTGCATATCTTGACCAATATTGTCTAGTGACAGCCCTCTCACCTCCTTCAAGGTCTGGCTGAGATGCAACCTTCTGTAGGGGCATTATTCTACTGCCTCATTAAAATTGCAACCGGGACCTTCCCTGTCTTCCACAGAGCCAATCCATTTTGTTTTTAGCTTCATTTCTCTAACACCATCCGCAGTGTGCTTGAGAGTGTGCCTCCCCCATTACTGCCAGGGTTCCCTGGCATCTCTCCCTACTCCGCTCTGCAGAGAGGGATCTTTGTGCTATTGCCTGCTGATGGACTCAAGCAGTACGTAGTACGCACTTAGTAAATACTTGATGTGTTTCCTGGATGCGAAAAGCATTGGAAATAACATCCTCCCTGATAGGCAGAGCTGTCAGCTAGTAAAGGAGTATGATGTCACCAAAGAGCGCTTCCCTTGAAGGTTGCCCTTTCTTCCTTATACCTTTGATAGCTGTGAGGTCACTGTTTTCTAACAACCCCTGTGGAAGATTGTGAGGGACAAATAAGTCACAAATACCAAGGCACAGCTTGCACTTTATAGCCCTGCCCCACACAAACTCCCGTGCTTTGTTAGAGAGTTGTAATGTGAGTGCTCTCAACCTGAGAGTTTTAATGTTCCACGGGACCAGCGTTGTTCTTATTTTCACGTAGTGTTTGGACTTAATCCTTCCATCCGCTTCCTGCTAGATGACACTCCTTGGTGCTTTGCTCATTCCTCCTCCTGGCTCTTCCTTACCTCTTCATGAGGTAACTGCTGTTACCTCATTCAGGAACAGGCATTGGGAAATGAAGGGGCAGGCATACACAGGACCTCCAGCTGAAAAGAACTTCAGCCTGTCTTGTTCAAAGATAATTCATGCTTCTTCGTGTAAGGGAGAATACAGAAGCTTTCTCTCTAGGCAGAGGAAACTGGTCTCATTAATGTCTACACTTGTATCTTTTCTTCTGTCACAGTCAATTCCCAGGGCCATGGGTCACAGCCTCTGGGACAGTTCTTTTACAGGTGTATGCACTTGCTTCCCAGGGGGCAGGCCTCACTGCCACAGCTGCTAGCAAGAGACCTATAGATCTTAGAGTTTAGGTCGAAGGCAGTTTGAAAGCTACTGCACTTTGTATTGGAACACTAGTTTCCACCTCCCCCCCTCCAGTGTTCTTCTCTGAGCCCACCAACCCCAGTGAAAGTCTCCAGGGTAACTGAGAGGGGGAAGGAGCTGTATTTGGTGTGTTTAGCAGGCTTGGCGAGCTTGGGTGATAAAAATGCATCCAAGTGTTCCTCTGGTTTACAGAGAACATTTACTAAGAGCAGAGACTCAGCTCCCTTCCTTCCTCGATGACTTCTTTTACAGCTGTGGGTTCTCCGGTCAGGTCTGTGCATTCCTCCAGGGCTGCCAGAGCCTGCTCTGTGTCATCCAGGCAAGAGGCTGATGAAGTAGGGCATTATATTTTATCCCTAAGCCACTTAGGTTTGTATCATATATCCGGGCTCTTCCTGTCGAATTGTGAGAAAGGCCGCTTGACATGCAGCCAAGTTTATTTTAATTTCCTTACCTCTTCTACCCTCTCTTACCTTGTTGATGCACTCGGACATTAACATTACTGTATAGGCACTGTACTGGTGTCTCCCTTAGTCCAAGCATTGGAGTCTCTATTTGTTTATGAAGATTTGTCCGGCGGTGAGATATAGTTGTGTTAGCAGTCAGTTCCTGAGGGCTGGGGCTGAGCCGGGGGGGGGAATAGGTTTGCACCAATGGTTGCTGGAAAGGGGAAAGTTAGTAAGGTATTGCTTTCATGCAGCATGGTCATACAATGTGTCTCCATGGTCTCCTATCCAAATTCTGATCGCACAGGGAGGGGATCTCCTCTGATAGCCATTGGGTCCCTTTTAGTGGGTCTCAATGCCCATCATTAAATTGTTGGGGTCTCATCTTAGGGAGCTTCTGTCCTGAGGAGGGCTTCTTCCTCTGCACCGTCTTCTCCTGTGACTCCTTCTGGCACCATATTCTTCATCCTGAGGGTTCTATTTTTGCTGTGACATTTTGCCTCCTGGGAATCCCACAAACTTTAGGTCTGTACATCACAGCCCCAGCCACCTGTCACAGACTGTCTGATCATCTCGACTCTGTGAACACTCTGAGATTCCTCTGTGCAAAGGAACATCTCCTTCTCCAGGTAACTTAACTGTCCTTATCCTGTCCTATCCCTCATGTGACATTTATATATAGCCTTGTATGGCGTGTGTGTGTGTGTGTGTGTGTGTGTGTGTGTGTGTGTGTGTGTGTGTGAGAGAGAGAGAGAGAGAGAGAGAGAGAGAAAGAGAGAGAGAGAGAGAGAGAGGGAGGGAGGGAGGGAGAGAGAGAGAGAGGGAGAGGGAGAGAGAGAGAGAGAGGGAGAGAGAGAGAGATGTGAATGTGGATTTGCATCCCCACAAATCAGTCACTACCTTCTTGAAGTTAAGGAAGTTTTACTTTCTGTCTCTGTACTTTGCACAGCTGCTTGTTGCAGATGGGTGTGGCTCCTGGTCCGCCTTGCAGCAGAGTCAAGATGGGTCAAGGAATAGTTAAGCAGTTATTTCAGCTGCTTCTAGTTTCTTCCCGAGAACTAAGCAGAATCTGCCTTTGCCTTTCTGAGGAATTGGTAGCTCCTGTCCAGAGACATGTACAAAGCCTGCCCCTAATGACAACTGACCTTGGCAAGTATCTGAGGTAGGGAGGTGCAGGGAAGAAGCTAAGAATGCTTAGTGGTTTCTGGAAGAGAAAGGAGTTTCAGAGAAGACTAGAGGCCAAATTGCCATCTTTTCCAGAAGCACACAGGACCAGATGACAGGCACGTGATGGTCAATTGAATAGATGTTCTTCAACACTGAAAGCATTCTGCGGTGTGATTGTTTGGCTTGTGGATCAGATGTCAGAAAATCTCTTGGGCTGCCATACCCGGGAGTGAGACGTCAGCAGTTGCCTGTGCTGTTTAAGTGTGTGTTCACTTTAGTTCTCATCTGATCAGATGCCAGCTGGTGATGGGATTTAGTGGCTTTGCACAACAATGGAGCCCACAGAGGGCTGAGAAAATATGACAGAGATAGTGAGTGGCAGATCCTTAGATGTCTCACTTAATGTGTGACCGAGTGCACCATATAGAGGGGTGCTTCATGTCAGCACCAGAGCAGAGCCCATGTGGTGAGGCCTCAGCACCCTGTGGGTGAGATGGGTTGGCTGGGCAAAGTCATTCGCTGCAAGTAGGCTCAGAAATCTCTAGGCAGAGGGCCTGTGTGACTGTGGCATTGGGGAACCTTTGGCACATCACTTACAGCCTTCTAAAATGCCCCATTGGTAATTCCAGCCTCATGTAATATACGGAACCCATCACACCCCTTTGTTCCGTTTTTTGAATATATAATTCTTATATACTCAGTGATAAGTGAAAACAGAAAGTAGAGGAATATCCCAGGGCCTAGGCCCTGCTCCAGAAAGGAAGCCCAGTGACCTGGCCAGCACCTAGTTTTCAGAAATGATAGGAATTTTGTTTGTTCCTTTCGGATCCTTCCTCACTTCATGGTTGACTCTGTAGGATAAGGCTTCAGATTTGCAAGGTGTTCTGTCCAAAAGCAGTGCTAATGGTTGCTGCCTTTAGCAGTGGGTGTTTGGAGTTAGACAGGCATTTGCTTCACTCAGTTTACTTTGAATGTATTGAACTTGAAGTGGAGAATACGACCCATCTGTGAGTTAGCACTGAGTAGAGAAGAAAGAATGTATGCAGCCAGGCTGCAGCTGAACCACGCTCTCCGGGTAGGGCCTCTGAGTTTGGCACATATGTTGTCGGAATAGGGTGTATCAGCTCCGCGCCATTGTTTTTGTGATTGTTGTTTCTCAGGATGAGGCTAGTTATGCATTTCATGGTGGAAAACAGCTGCGGTAGTCCTCAACAACTTCACACACAAGAAGGACAACGTGAATTACGTGTGTGTGAAATTAAATCAAGTCTCTTCAGATTGATAATAAGTGAAATATTGCACACAGACTTTCATAATATTTTAATGTAGACATGGATACTTCTGTGGATATTCTACATGAGCATTTCAATGTAAAAAGATTATTAATATTTTATGGTTCATATTTCATTAATAAAATTTGAGAAGATAGTGACATATGATAGGGGATTAAAGCGGAGGTCAGAATCTTTATCTGATACATTCTTAAGTTTTGTTTTCTCCTCAAAAACTCATTTTCATCACAGATCTGTATACAGCCTTCTGTTGTCAGCTAGCTAAAATATCTTTTAAATTTCTTTTAAAATGCCACTTTCTCTGAGAAACTCTGCCAAATTTCTGTTTCAGATTCAGATCCTTATGACATGCATTAATTGGACATTGTATTTCCCTCTGTGGCTTTGACCCTAGTGGCAACTGAATAATTGATATAAGCAGAGCTTTGTTATTATCCAACTCTATGACACTGGAAGTTTCCTAGAGTGGAGCTTCAGTCTCTCTATGGTTGTTTGTTGAGAGACTAGATGAGCAATGAGTAAGTAGTTGAACAGCCCTTATACTCTAGGATTCAGAGCAGTACACCTGGCTGCCACTAACTACCTTGTTCTCAGGGTGCATATCTGTACTTTGAAGGCAAGCCGACTAGATTATTTCTATGTCTCTGCTTCAAAGATGCCTACTTTGGTAACTTTGAGAAAATAATTCTTCTTAGCTTCTTCCTGGTAGCTGTAGATTTTGTTAGGCCTTTCCATATAGTGACATAGCTCCAGTTAGTTCTTTTTCCATGGCCATCTTCCTTTTGCATGTGTAGAGCTATAATTTCATATTTAGAGACAGCCCTAATCCAGTGTGACATCATCTTAGCAGATGACATTATGTTGGCAGAGGATGAGACCTGTTTTCCAAATGAGATCTCAGGCTGAGGTCTCAGGCTGACATGGATTTGTGAGAACCCCATTTAACAGAACGCAGCTCAATACTCTGATGTTTCTTTATGTAGTTCCCTTCTTAAAATTCATAGCCCCACTCTTCACATGTAGGTCTTAGAAACTTTGGAGGTTCTAGAAACATAAAATCTAGGAGTTTGCACCCAGCTACCAGCAGCCATGTATCAAAGCTTGCTTTCTTGGAGTAGATGCTGCATCCAAATCCAAGTCTAGTTCTAGATTTCTGGACTATCATGATGTTTTTCCTCTATTTTTTCTGCTTTCCATTGCACTTGGCTTCCTGAAGATTCTGATGAGTCCATAAAATTTCTTTGCATATAAAAGTAAAAGTATTCCCACGTCTGGGATTTCAGCTTCTACCACCTTATCACTGGACAAGTGTTGAGTTCAGTCTGCCCACATGTGCGTATGAGCCACTGGCCTCTGCATCTCCCGAAGAGTGGATTCCTGGACTTCTGTCATCTACTTGGTCCCTTTCTGTCATTGAGTCAGCCAAATTTGCCTCTCACCCAGCCTGCCCCTGATTATCCTAGCCCTTAGAACAGTGGTCCTCAACCTTCCTAACGCTGTGACCCATTAATACAGTTCCTCATGTTGTGGTGCACCCCAACCATAAATTTAGTTTTTGTTCTATTTCATAACTAATTTTGCTGTTATTATGGATTGTAAGTATGTGATATGCAAGATACCTGATATGTGGCCCCTGTGAAAGGGTGGTTCAGCCCAAAAGGGGCCACGACCCACAGGCTGAGAAACACCGCCTTAGAATATTTATGGATCCCAGACTCTTTTAACTTGAGGCTTTTATTTGTACCAAAAGATTAAACATACACTAGAAAAAGAAAGAAAATGTGGCCCAAGACTTGATGTGCAGAAAGTAAACTTGAAGTAGGACCTCTTGAGCATGCCTTTGTTCTGAACTTTTCTGCAGAGAAGCCAAAGGAACATTTGCTGAAGTCCTGTTACACGCCAGGCCTTGAGTACAGGCTATAAATGTGTGCACATGTACACAGATTAGTTGCATTAACATATTTAAACATTGCAATCCTGTAGAAAGAAGCAGTTTCGCTTCTCCCAGGGCAGGAATTTGATTAGATTACAAGAATGGATGCTCTGCTTCTTGTTATCACGTTTTTGTACATCGAGAATAGAAAGTCACAACAACCTTCAAAGAGAAAACATACAAGGAGGAAATGGAGGTGCTTACAGGAGTTATTTTAAAATTCATCATCTATTTTAAACATAATCGATGTAAGCTGGAGTTTTCTCTCCTCTGTTAAGAGCATGGTGGAAAGATGGATAGAGAGGTTGGAGACCCTGGACCACCAGATGAGACAATCATTTCACAGATGTCAGCACACTGTGTAACAGTGTGTTAGCAGATGAAGATTCCCACAGTACAGCTTCTACTCTATTGTTCTACTAGAACCAGGGGCATGTGGAGAGTTAATATGCAGTCACAACTCATGGAAGACAAAGCCCAGGTGAGATGGTAGCCAGATGTGCCCGGTCCCACCTCCCTGGCAGCTGCAGGCCTGCAGGCAATTTCAGGAATACATGAGGGAGTGGGTATATCATTCTTTGCCAGCTTAGCAAAAACACATATCTCATAGTCTTTAAGAAATTACACTCATACTTAAGTAAAAGCTTTAGGGATTTGTATATATGCATGCTCCTTTAAAGAATTGTCAGGTGCCAGTTAAGAATGACCACTGACATCCCACTTACACATTATTTTGTGCAGCCAGCATAGCGAAAGACTAAATGCATTGTCACCCATAGAGTTTATTTTGCCTAGATTTCTAAGTTCTATATTGTGTTTTAAAATGTACATTGGGCACTCCGTTTCCATGGCTCCTTTTCCAAATGTTTTTTGTCCAGTGATCTGTTTATTTGGTGACTGCTGCAAATATGCCAGTGTGGAAAACCGCTCCCTGTATGTATGGTTCTTAATGCCTGATGAGTAGGTCCAAAGCAGGAACAGGACAGTGGCTTAACCCCTTAAGAAATTGTTTTGAGTGGCACATAGGATGGTTGGAAGGGGTTAATTATATACTTCTACATTTTTTCATTCCCTGCACAGGGTTTTACAGGAAGACTTTCCACAAATGGAAGAAATTAAAACAAAACACAACAAAAAGAAAAAAAATCAGTGCCTCTCATTCTTCCTTTCCTCTTGTCACCTTTCTGACTTCTGCTGCCAAAAGTAATGATTTTTAATGAGAATTCTCAGCCATAGAAATTTGACTTTTTAAAGTGATGCTGGAGAGTCCTTCCGCTTGGCAGGTATGTCAAAACAAACAAAAGTTAAAAACAGATAAGCCCAATTCCCCACAAATATCCAGAGCTTCATAAAAGTCATAGCAACTGAAATTGAAACATGGGAGCATGGTGTTCACCCTACCTAAGCCTGACCGACTAAGCAATTAAGAAATAAACACCACTGGGGAGTGATTTGTCCTTGACTGTAAGATCAGTGGGTCTAGAAGGGTGTAGACTCACCAGGCTTCCTGGATGCTGAGGCTCAGAGTCTCTCTATGGTTGGACAACTTTGTGTCTAGACCTTTTGTGAAACAGCTGCTTGTCTGCCTGTGAGTCAGTTAGGGTACTATGCACTGCACAACACGGCACAGCATCTATGTTCAAAGGACTTGTTCATAGGACCAAAGACATCTGTATGCCCGCTGGCTGACATGTTACTCACTGAGACAGAACCACACACTTACTTTTGCCTTCTGGACTGTGTTACAGTTTCCATTTGTCATGTATCTGTGAGCAATAGGGGACAGAGCCTTGGACCGTATTAACGTTTTTCTTTTCCCAAGGCTTGGCCATGTACTCCTGAATAACCAGACCCTCTATCATCAAACATCAGCAGTAGCCTGCTCCCCTCTCTTGGGTCAAGAAACATGTCTTTACATCTGTGACATAGCACATATAGCACACAGTCCTACCTATCTTGTTCTTATAATATAAGATTTGCAATGGAGCTTTTCAAAGATTCAGAATTCTGTGGGTGTAGGGAAAGTGCAACGAAGAATGAACCAGATTCAGATACCCTTCTTCCTTCCATGTAATCACCCTTGGGACAGTGCAGTCCTGCTTTACAACTGGCTTTATTTGGAATCATAGGCTCCACCTTGTAAATACAAACTAGTATATGACTGTTCTCAGGAATAGGAACTAATGGTAGTATTTTAGTAGTTTCATTCATCTAATGTGTTCTTAATTCAGAATTTGATCTGGAAAATAGGAGCCACTGTAGGAATTTGAAACATGAAAGAATTTGACATTGCATCTTCTAGAACTATTTGGAGGAAGGATGAGAGAAAATTGTGTCTGGCTTTCTGAAGGATGCTGTGGAAAGCAAAGGACTTAATAATCCATGGCCTCAACCAATTTATGTCGCCAAAGTAGATTTCACCTTACCAAAGGAAATTTGGATCTGAGCAAGTTGCTATCTCTGTTTTTCATTGGACCTGCCTGCCATTACTGGAGAGAAATCCTTGCTTTTCCTCTGCTTCCACTTTCCATGTGATGCCCAGATTCCTCTTGGTGGTAGTTAGCCTGGGGTTAGCTAGTAAGGGATCTGGGGAATGGAATGTTCTAGGCTTTCTCTATGGAAGAAAAATGCTTATGATGGACAGACACCACTTGGAGGATGTGGAAGCTTGATTGAGAATGGCCCTTGTAGGCTCATATCTTTCAATGCTTGGTCCCCAGTTAGTAGAACTGTTTGGGATTAGAATTAACAAGTGTGGCCTTGTTGGAGGCAGGTGTAGCCTTGTTAGAGGTGGTGTGTCACTGGGGTGTGTGTTAAGGTTTCAAAACCCTATGCCAGGCCAACTCTCCCCTCGCCCACTCTGGTGTGTGTGTGTGTGTCTGTGTCTGTGCCTGTGCCTGTGCCTGTGCCTGTGCGTGTGTGTGTGTGCGTGTGTGTGTGTCTGTGTGTGTGTGTCTGTGTGTGTATGTTTACTGGGATATAAAGCTCGTATCTACTTCTTCTGAACCATTGCTGCCTACCTGATACTATACTCTGCATCATTATAATGGACTCACCATCTGAAACTGTAAACAAGCCCCCAGTTGAATTCTTCCATTAATAAGTTGTCATGGTCATGGTGTTTCATCACAGCAATAGAAGAAAACTAAGGCTGTTGGCATGTAAGAACACAAGGACAGTGGCAACAGCTCTGTAAGGTGGCTTATGTTCTCCCATTTCATACTCTGGCTAAATTACAGAGATTGAATATGTTGATCAAATTTAACACACCTAAGTTATAGTTGCAGAGGTGGGATTACAAGTCCAGGCAGTCTGCAGATCAAAATCTGTGTTCTTGACTGATACACTAGTGTTATTCTACATTGTTATCCTAGAATCTGGAAAGACTTCTGGAGTGATAAATGTGTTTGCTACAAGGTGAGGTACTACTAGACCCTAACCATAGAGAACAGGAGTGATGCCAAGTCTACAACCCACAGGAAACTTCCCAGG
>JANBXA010000007.1:123577500-123582500 GCA_030556225.1 Cricetiscus sungorus | reverse complement strand
TAGACATCCTCTGAGGGCTGCATACAGCATTGTGATTCTCAGTCCAGGAAGCTATCCTGCAGCCCTTAGTTTCTGTTCTCACACGCTTAGAACACTGGATGCTGAGAGTACTGGCCATGAGGCATCCTGGCTACTAAAGGTGTCATCACAAGGAACATTGAGTCTCTGTATATCACACACGAGCCAAAACAGACTAGAAAGCCAAGGAAGGTCAGGGGGGCTGCTACAGACAGTGACTAGAGAGGACACAGGGTCCCAGCCATCTGTGTGAGTGCTGCTCTAGAGTAGCTCTCTATACACCCTGTAGAACTGCATGCAGTTGCCGAGACTCAGGTCCTCCCCTCTGCCTGACCGCATCACACTAACAATATTCTTCGACACACAGGGACTCCACTGGCCTATTTCTTGAAATTTGTTTTCCCCTTTCTCTTCATGCACCTATTATGCTTCTTCCTTGGAATCTGGGCCTGAACAGTTAACAGTGTAATGGGGACCCAGCTATAACACTGTTAACCAATACATCTCTGCTTTTGCCTCTATCTTGTCCTTTCCGTAAGGTACTGGGGAAGCTTCCTATTTCTTCCCATCTGACCAAACTACCCCTACACTGCATCCTATTTCTTATTAGGGGATGATTAAGGGAATAGCCTTTGTGTATCGTGAAGGAAACTGATCAGATTTGGATCTTGGTAAAGAAGCATGGAAACTGAGAAACTTCTTTTCCACATCTTCTAATCCTACATCTTAGCCACAGAACAATAAATGAGATTAGTCTATTTGCAGACTCCATGATTGCAAATGCCACCTCTCTTTAAAATGGATGTGCGGCCACAAACTTGGGCACATTAGCAGTTGTGTCAATTTCTTGTTGCTGTTACAAATACCTAAGAAAATTAACTTAAAGGGAGAAATATTTATTTGACCATGCAGAGCTTTCACCCGTGGTCAATTGGTTCTGTGTTTGGGGGACTGACATGAGTCACAAGTCTGAAGGGCATGGCAGGGGAAGGCAGTTCACTCTACAGCATCCAAGAAGCAGAGAGAGCACAGAGCCTGAACTGAGAGGCTGCCTCCTTCATCTTTGTCCACTCTGGGCTCCCAAGCTACTGGACAGTGGTACCCACTTTCAGGTGAGTCTTCCTCTTCAGTCCCCAGGGCCAATCATCTCTTGAAATAGCCTTACAGACACACCTAGAAGTTGCTTTTCTAAGCCCTGGGGCATCCATTTCTCAATCTAATCTGGTTAACAATCAACATTGATACTATTCATCTGTGGATATTCAGAGTGGTAACCATGTAACTCATGCAGAGGAGTCATCCTCCTCAACTAAAGTCAAGCAAGGACACATGCCACTTTTTTATTCAGCTTTTATGCTAAAAACAAGTGCCATGGGTTTGTTGAGGGCTTGGCTGTTTAAATAGCCCCACCATAGTACTGAAGTGCTATCAAGGATTCTTAGGAATGACAAGGCCAAAAGGTGTGTTGTAGAGAGCCACGAAGTGCCACGCCTTAAAGTGGTGCTGGCTTCCCTTACACCTTCCCGCTGGCGTAAACAAGCCCTTAATTGGTTAAGTCTGTTCAGCCTGTCTGCTTCCGCATTAGAGTAGCCTATCTGCAGGGTCCATGTGTCTCACTGGGGTTGGTTAGCTCAAGGGTATTTAAGCCTGTGAAGGGGTCCCCCCAGCTCTCTCTCTCTGTCTCTCTGTCTCTCTGTCTCTCTCTCTGTCTCTCTCTGTCTCTCTCTGTCTCTCTCTGTCTCTCTCTGTCTCTCTGTCTCTCTTTCTGCCTCTCTCTCTGTCTCTCTCTCTGCCTTCTTCTCTCTCTCTCTCTCTCTCTCTCTCTCTCTCTCTCTCTCTCTCTCTCTCTCTCTCTCTCTCTCTCTCGGGCCAGAAGCAACATGTTTCAAGGATCCTGATTAAAACTGCATGAAGAAGATCTACCTGGAGTCTTCCTTGCTGGCGAGGGTCAGGCGCGTACAGTCTGTATATGCTTTATCAAGTGGTAGAAAAGCTTTAGCCAGGCATGATTAGAGTGCTGTTGACAGTGAGTTCAAGGCTAGTGGATCAATAATATGTATTAAGGTATCTTTAAACTGAAGCAAGATTGGTTGGTGAAATGAGTGTTTGCATGAGCAGTGAGTGCTGTTAACTACTGAGCCATCTCTCCAGTCCTGAAGCAATTCTTTACTATTTGCTGGTTGAGTATGTCTGGAAACTTTATCAAATGTAATTACTGTGATAACAAGAATCAAATGTGCATACATCATATGTATTTACATCTAATATATACCAGAACATGTATGCATAACCTGACTGCCAACATGACTATGATCAGCCTCAAAGACAAGGAAACTGAATTTTAATAATTCAATTATTAAAACCCTATAACTATGCATGTGTTGAACATAATAATAATAATAACTGCTCAGATTATATTCTAATCTTGTGTATTCTATAGATCAGAGTCTCTCAGGGCACAGGAAGTTGCCTGTCCTTACTCCATCGTGATTGGGTTGCTGCTATTTCCACCAGGAAGCCAAGGACTGGATAAGGGGCAAACAATTATGGTGAAAGGCAGGCTGTAAAGACCTTTATCTAAGCCCCATTGCTCCATGAGATGGGTATTCAGTGGTAAAGTATATAATTCAAAGACAAGACTTGAAAGACAAGAGTGTATGTGATGCTGAGGGAGAATAAGGACATGTTAGAATTGTATTGCTGCCTCTTTAGCTTCATCATAGCCTGAGGTAATTGCTCCTCAGGTAGAAGTGGGTGGTAAATAAAAAAGCCACACTCTTTAGAAAACTTAGTTGGAAACATGAATGTAAATGGATTCTCTGTTCATAAAGCTTGAGATAAAATGCCTCCAATGGCAGGTGATGGATGGAGTATTGCAGCATGGGTTTATGTTGTCAACCTGCATCAATACAGCGCCAATCAGAAGAGATTAGTCTGACATCGTCAAGATTCTTGTCCAACAATTATAACTTAGAACTCAAAAGTGCTATGCCATTCTATATCAACATTGCCACACAGTAACACTGAATAAAGAACAAATTGTGTGGAGAGGATAATTTTTGACATGTGAGTTTAAATATAACAATAGAAGCCTTTTAAGGTATCACTGCATTCCAATTAGAAAACCATCACTCTGACCATATGAATGTGAGCATCTTCTGAGGCATTAAAAAACCTCAAGGTAAAGTTGCTAATTTTGAAAAGAATACACCATTAGCTCATGAAGGAGAAAAATGTCACCTTTCAACAACTTAATCCACGGGTTCTTTATAACATTCAATACTTTCGTTTGTGTCCTGGGCCTCCTCTCTGCATCAAGTCAGTAAAATATGGACCCATGCCAACAGATATTGAGTATCTCAGACTACAAAAGTCTTCCATCTCCAAGGATTTAGAGGTTTAGTTTTGACTCCTGGAAGAACAAATTCAGGTCAGTTGGCAAGCCCCAAAACGTATCTCAGGGTAGAGACAAGGCTTCCTTGACTGCCAATGTCATGAGTAGAGGTCAGTCCTAGGGTGTTCATCTGACCCAGTAACACTCAGCTTAAAATCTACCTCTGGCTCTCATTTTCTCCCAGGATAGCCTCGTGCTCTCAAAGGCCTATAATTCCAACCCCTGCTTCAGTCTTTAGCCCACTTGGCACCTTTATTCCAGACAAAGAGAGTGTTCACTGTTCCCCCAAACACCCCAAGGCCTCCCAACTTTCACAGTTGCTGCTCTCTCCCCACTGAGTTCCCTTCTACAATTGACATGCATGGCCTCCTCTCTGCTGGAACTTAAGTCTTTCTCCTCACTTGGTGGCCCTAGGCTCATGCACTTGCTTCAGAGCTGTCATATGTTGTGCAATGTTTTACTCTTTTGGCCTTTTTTGATTCTTTTGAGGGGCCTGACACCCAGCTCTTAAATAAATCACACATGGGGGCTAATTCTTAGTTATCAATGTCCAGCCTTAGCTTGTTTTGTTTTTATCCCCCCCCCTCTCTCTCTCTCTCTCTCTCATAATGAAGTTTATTTCCAAGTCTATTTGGAAGCCTTTTTCTCAGATCAGACATATTCTAAAAATACTTTTTCATTTCATTTTACATTCCAGCTACAGTTCTCCCTCCCACGCACCCCCTTACCCCATCACCTTCAATTATCCCCCTAGCCCACTCCCAGTCCACTCCCCTTCACAAGTAAGGGCTCCCATGAGGAGTCAACATAGTCTGGCACATAGGTAGGGCCAGGCCCCTCTCCTATGTATTAAGACCAAGCATGGCTTCCTACTATAACTTTAATTAACCAGTCTAAATTTTCCATCTGGACTTTTATCTTTCTTACTTCTGTATATCTTTCTTTCCTTATTACTACTCCATGTCTGGCTGGAGGGCTGGGGGGCTGGGGGGCTGGATGGCTGGGGGGCTGGGGGGCTGAGTGGCTGGGGGGCTGGGGGGGGCTGGGTGGCTGGGTGGCTGGGTGGCTGAGTGGCTGGGTGGCTGGGGGCTGGGGGGCTGGGGGGCTGGGGGACTGGGGGACTGGAGGCTGGGGGTCTGGGGGCTGGAGGGCTGGGAGGCTGGGGGGCTGGGGGGCTGGGAGGCTGGGGGGCTGGGGGGCTGGGAGGCTGGGGGGCTGGGGGGCTGGGAGGCTGGGGGGCTGGGGGGCTGGGGGACTGGGGGGCTGGAGGCTGGGGGGCTGGGGGGCTGGGGGGCTGGGAGGCTGGGGGCTGGGGCTGGGAGGCTGGGGGGCTGGGGGACTGGAGGCTGGGGGGCTGGGAGGCTGGGAGGCTGGGGGGCTGGGGCACTGGGGGCTGGGAGGCTGGGGGGCTGGGGGCTGGGAGGCTGGGGGGCTGGGGGCCTGGGGAGCTGGGGGGCTGGGGACTGGGGGCTGGGGGTATGGCCCCTGATGTCCTCCTCTTCTTGTTCTCTTGCTGCTCCTCTTCTTCCTTGTTCCTCCTTCTATTTATACTCTCTGCTGCCAGCCCCCCTATCTTTGCTCCTGCCTC
>JANBXA010000007.1:123452500-123570000 GCA_030556225.1 Cricetiscus sungorus | reverse complement strand
TATCAGGCACTGAAAGTATAAAGTTTAATGTAAAACTTCAAAGCTCGTGTTTCAAATATCAATTGTAACTGAAGACAAGTTCATTGACTTTGAATCTGGTTAATTTGATATATGATGTGTTTATTTACTTGCAAATTTTTAAGATTGTAAGTTTTAAAAGAAAAAAAGGGCAGAAATCACATCTCAATCCTTACATTAAAATCCTTTGCTACTGCACAACATTCTTTCATAGTAAAAGATTTGAAGAAATTAGAAATTAAAGCACATACTTCACCATAATAAAAGCCATGTAGAACAAACCTGCAGCTAACTGTACTGACTGGCTTTGTCATCTTGACACAAGCTAGAATCATCAGCAAGGAAGGAGCCTCAGCTGAGAAAATGCTTCCATGAGATCTAGCTGTAAGGCATTTTCTCATTCAGTAATCAATAGGGGGGAAGCAGCCCATGGTGGGTGGTGCCATCCCTGAGCTGCTGGGTTCTATAAGAAGGCGGGTTGAGACCCAGACCTCCTGAACGTGGGTGTTAGTTAGGACTGGGCAGCCTGTGGGGCCTCTGATAGTGAATCAGTATCTATCCCTAGTATATGAGTGGACTAGGGGTTGGGGATACAGGGGAAGAGGTGAAGGAGAGGGAACTAGAATTGACATGTAAAAGAAGCTTGTTTCAAATCTAAATAAAAGAAGGAGGAGAAGGAGAAGGAGGAGGAGGAGGAGGAGGAGGAGGAGGAGGAGGAGGAGGAGGAGGAGGAGGAGGAGGAGAAGAAGAAGAAGAAGAAGAAGAAGAAGAAGAAGAAGAAGAAGAAGAAGAAGAAGAAGAAGAAGAAGAAGAAGAAGATTTGAAAATAAGGGGATAAGGGCATGGCTAGGCAACAGGTTTCTGAAAAGGACTTCAACAGCAATAGAAAATGCATCCAATAATTGACAAGCAGAACTGTATAAAATTTAAAAGATCTGAAAGGCAAAGCAACTATCAAAGTGAATATGAGAAAAAAAATGTCTACATTATAAGGTATTATTACCTAGGATATAGAAAGAACTGAAAATTAAATATCAAAACAATGAAACCATCAGACTGATAAATTGGATCACACATACCTCCAAAAAAAAAAAATAGACAATCCTAAAACCAAGAAATACAGATTACCAATAAATACTTGGTAATGTGTTCAACATGTCCTTAGCTTTCAGGGAAATGCAAGTTAAAACTGCACTGGCATTCCATTTTACCACAGTTAGAACAGCTCCCATAAAGAAAACACGTGACCACAAATGCTAGTCAAGTGGTGGTGGTGGGGAGAGGGGTGGCAAGGAGAACCCCTATACACTGCCTAGTGGAAATGTAAACTTGGGGGCCACTATGGAAATTGGCACGGAAGTTTAAAAGAAGAAACTGAGAACAGAAACTCCATAAGACCCAGCAATAGCATTTGGGGCCATATTCTCAAGACTCTTAGTAAGCATAGCACAGAGATCACAGAGATGATAGCACGTCTATACTTACTACTATAGAGTCACAAAATCCAGGAAACAGAGCCAGCCTAGATGTCCATCCACAGATGAACGAATAATTAATATGTGCTACGGACACAAAACGGAAGTTTATGCAGCCAGAAAGGAAAATGTAATCATGACATTTGCAGGAAAATGAATGAAACTGGAAATCAAATTTTTAAGTAAAATAAGCCAAACTCAGAAAGACAATACCCCATATGTGGAAAAATAACTTTAAAAGTATACATATGTTCATGTTATTTATTTATATACATGAGACAAGGTCCCAACTGGAAAGTGTTCATGAGAAGAGGGGACATCATCTTTAAAAGGTGGGTAATAGGGTAATGGAAGACACACGATAAGAAAGGGAGGCCACCAGATGGGGAGGGGAGGAGATGAAAACAAAGTACAGTAGCACATTCATATGAAGATGCCACGAACAGACCCATTACCGTGTGTGCTAATGAAAACTTAATTTTAAAAGACAGAAAAACCACATATCTAGACAAAGGTATACTTCAATATGGAATATTAATACATGTGGAATTTCTTTGGGGAACGATTAAAATACTCTAGACTTAGATTGCAATGATGTTTGTTCAAGTCCTAGAGACCAAAAAAATCCCTCAAATGGTACATGTAAAGTGTGTGTGTGTGTGTGTCTTATTTCAATAATGACTTTTGTCTGTAACAAGAGCCACATGGGCAGAGAGAATGAAAGAGGATGTGCCATAGTTAGAAAACTTTCAAGGACTGATTCCAGACTCAACACAGTCATTGTCAAAACCCAGATGAAGACCAGAAACCATAAAAAGAGATCCGTGGAATGTTATGTACACTTTCTCGCCAGCCTGGTCCCAGAGCCACGTCTGCCCCAAATTACACACAAAGACACTTAGTAATTATGAAGCTGTTGGCCTGTTACTAGCATTTCTTATTAGTTAGCTCTGTCTTGAATATCAACCCATTTCTATCAATCTAATTGTTTCCACATGGTCTTATCTTACCAGAGAGAGGGTCCGGACCTCTTCTCTCATGTCCTACATCTTGATTCCTCTCTACTACATCTCCCAGAATCCTCCTTGTTTCCTACTCCCACCTATCTTGTTTTCCTATAGGCCAACAGGGCTTTATTCATCAGCCAATAAGAGAAACATTTACAGAATGACATCTCCCACCATCTCCTCTTTTCTGTCTAAAATAAAAAGAAGGGTTTTAACTTTAACATAATAAAATATATAGCAAAACAGTTATCAAATAAAAACTATAGTTGACAATATTTAGTCCATTAACATTATCAAGAATTAAAGAAAATATTCTATCATCTATCCTATCCTATCTTTGGGAGTTTAAAGTCTTTTATGTAACTTATCTTTAATCATAACTAAGGAAAACTATAACCATAACTATCTAAGGAAAGCCATTAGCATAACTATCTGCCTTCAACTCCATCAAAGACCACAGAAGGATAATATATAAACTCTCCTGGTCAGTCACCCAAAGTTCTTCTGTAATGTTCCATCTTTAGCCTATAGATCATAGTGTGTCTGAAAGACTCCTCAGCAAAGCAGGAAACTTTACTGTCCATCTGTATTGGCAGTTTGCCAGTCACTTTTCTCTGTGTCCTGCAGAATGTCTGGCAGACTCTTCCATGAAGCAGGAACCCTGTAGCAATGTCCATCTTCCTTTCTGACACAGGTGGTATTGTCAGAAGCAGTTGTGTCTCACTGTTAAGAAAAACCTAAACCAATTTAAATGCCATATTCTGTAGGTCTTTGAAAGGTTTGCAGAATGCCTATTAATCTCAAATACATCTCTGTACATCTAGAAACTAACTAACATAAGTTTTGACTATATTAGGTAACTATGTACAATCTGTACTTAATTATACATCACATTTTAAATGAGCTATATAAACACAATACTTAAACAAGAGGAGAAATATACTTATCACAAAATTGACCTTAAATTTGTATCAACAAATGAAAACCCATTCCAAAACAAAGCATTCATTTATATACCACAATCCCCTTTTTATCTTTAAAAGAGATTGGTTGTGATCATTAACCATTTATAACTAATCCCATTTAAATAAAAACATTTATAGACAATATTTGGGAATTTGGGTGTCGTTCTTTCCAAACTGCTTCTGCTGATTGGGGACGCTGTAATACCATGGGAATCCTAAGAAGATGCAGAAATCATGGCTGTACTCTGCAAGGCTGCCTTGTCCCAGCTGTTTTGAATGTTGGATCACCTAGGACACTGTTTCAGGGGGTCTTGCTTGATCAAACCATGTTAGTCTAGAAGGAATCAATAGCTTTTCATTTTCTGTGGAAACAAAAATAGAAATTCTTTTCCTCAGTAACCTGTTCTTAGACTTAAATTTTGAAGCCAAAGCATTTTTAAAATATATAAGTTGGATTAATTTAGCACCATTGATAATCAAGTGTATTTTAGGAGTTGTTGTTCCTTCCTTAGCAATTGAGCAATTCAAAGACAACACAATAGCATACAGTATCCAGACTCTCTGTGTATTTCCCGTCTTTAGGTGGCATTTTTATTACTCTACTTATTTTACTTTTTTATTTTCTCATTTTTTGAGACAGGGTTTACTTGTGAACTTTTGTCTGTCCTGAAATTCAGTCTGTACACCAGGTTTGTCTTGAAATCACAGAGATTTGCTTGTCTCTGCCTCCTGAGTGCTGGAATTTAAGGAATGTGCCACCACACCCAGCTACTCTATTTTTTTTTTTTATCTTGTTTCCTTTTCTCTCCCAGGCCTACGTATATTTTTAAACACACTGTAAACCTTTAGAGGTCTCCCTGGAAGCATGGGTTCGAATCCTGCTTCTGACACCAGATAATGTGGGTAATAAGATTCTGGGACACAATACAGGCTGATTGAGGTTTATTTGGGGAGAATTCACTTATACAAGAAACTGATGACCGCCGCCGGTTCCTGCTCCAAGTATATCCTTGGATCTTCTCTGTCTCCGACAGAGAAGTGAGAGCATCCAGATTGGGAGCCAGACCTAGACTCCATCAGTCATACCCACACCTGTCCCAACGCCCCAATGAGCATGGTTGGTGCAACAGGTGTGGGCGGGGTGGATATCTCACTACAATTCCCCTTTTAGTCTAAAGAAAAGATTTAGGCCTGATACATAACTATATACGAGGACAGTAGATATCAAATGTGCTGTAGGAGAAGGAAAAGAACATACCTCATTGCCAGTGAGGTAACAAGAGCAAATAGCAAGAACTACAGTGGGATGGGAACGTAGATAGTGAGAACATTGGCAAGAAAAAGCTGAAAAACCTAACTTAATATCAGACCCACAAATGGCAGGCACAGATGTGCATTCTGGTGCCAGTGATGAGGGACAGGGGGAGGATACCTTAATTCTGCACCATTTCCTCCCTGAAATAAACACAGCAGCTTTCACTCCGAGACTACCACGAGCTGTGAGCAGGACAGAGGAGCTGTCCTTCAGAGAGAGGACTTTGTAAAACAATCTCCCCCTTAACAAGTGCACACCATAAATAGTTTCAGGTTTGTGTATCGCCCCTTCACACAGCTGCCCACATTCCTCTAAAAACCCATGCTTTGGCCATATGGATAAACACTCCAAAACGCTTTGCTTTGAGAAAAGCAACTTTTATTTGCACTGAAAACAGAAGAAAGAAAACACTGTGAAAGAGGTTTGTCCTTCAACTTTCCCTGTCTCCCCAGCCCCTAGAACTAAGCTAAACTATATTGGCCTCATTTTCTTTTACCTCCCCTAAGAAATACCATCAGTCGTAAATATTGTAGCTGTCCCCTAGACTCTGGCTGACATTTCATGCAAAATTCATTTCAGAGAACATCCACCTTTTAGTGATTTATAGCCAAAGTGTTAAGGATTTTGGAAAGCGAAAGATTTAAAACTACAACCAAACAAAGACTTCACCTTGTCAGTTGCCCTGTGATCCTTTCCCAGTGCGTGGTGGTACAATGAAGGCATGTCGTTCTGAGATTAGGAACAGACCAGAACAAAACCTTTCCGTTCTCATGGAATGGAAAGTCATTGTGTGAGCAGAGAATGTCTGCCTGCCTGCCTGCCCAGCCTGCCATGCTCACAACCTGAGAAATGAACATTTCAGTGTGGGAAGGGTGCCACCTCTTCAGGGGGGCTCCATCATAATTGAGGACAAGATCAGACTGCAGACATCTTAGTGGGAATTTGAGTGAGCGTTGCTTTAATAGAGTTGAGGTTGAACAGCAGGGCTGAGAACTGGAGACAGCCTAAAGACTCAAGCTGGAGGACCTGCTGATGCCAAGTTAGCCGCTGCCTATCAGTTAGCTTCCCGAGACCACAGACCTCACAAGGCAAAGAGCATCACACTAACCTGTCTTGTGATACACAGGATAGGTTAAGAGAAGAGATAGGTGACAGCATCCAACAGACTACAGAAGAAGGCCAAGTCACACACCAGGCTCAGAGCAGTGCTAACAGAGCGATTTGAGAGTAACTGGAAATACTATATTTCCATACACACGCCACTGTCTCACTCTTTATTTTAAAAATTCAGGAGGCTCAGGAAGCCCTGACTATATGTATGAGTGTGTGTATGTATGTACATCTATATTCACTGTGTGTGTGTGTGTGTGTGTGTGTGTGTGTGTGTGTGTGTGTGTGTGTTCACATAACCTTCCTACCCTTGACTTGGCTGTCACTTTAAGTAGTCAGCCATTTAAAAGGCACTTGAACACCTGCAGTACAGGGAGAATGCTTCATTTCCCTACTAGAAAAACAATCGAGCAAATTTAAATAAATCACCTCCACGTGTCTCCTGCAATGGACCAGCTGCCTAGTTATTTGTCCCTGAATTGCCATTGCATGTATCTAACAAAAGCACGACAAGCTTATGGCACTCTGTACAGGAAGGAGGATGTTGGGAGAACCTAGTCAGAAAGAGGCACCGTGCCTTGGGCTGCAGCTGAAGAGGGGATCTTGTTTCTACCCATTACAGCATGTGCTTGCTCTCTGTCTCTCTGACTCTCTCTCTGTCTCTCTCTGTTTGCTCTCTTCTGCATTTATTCATTTATTTTTTTAAGTTAGGCCCCAGACTAGCAGCAGTCTTGCTACTCAAGGTTGTTTGAGACAGAAAGTTCCCCCAGACTAGCAGCAGTCTTGTTACTCAAGGTTGTTTGAGACAGAAAGTTCCCTCCTCGGGATACTCCCTTAACCTAGAGACAGGAGGGAAGTCCTAGCCCCTACTTCAAATGACTTGACAGATTTACATGACCCCACCTGGATGGCATCACCCTACATGTGGCGGGGGGAGGGGAGGGGAGTGTGGTCAGGGTACATGTGAGGGGAGAAAAAGGGTAAGAGGGAGGGAGAGAGGGAGGGAGAGGAAACTGGGACTGACATGTAAAATTTTAAAATTTATATTATTAAGAAAAAAAGAAAAAAGAAAGTCCCCTCCTCAGTCAGAAAGGGTGGGCAAAACTCAGAGGTCTATGCACTCACCATCTCTCCTAGATGATTCTGAACCCCACTCAAGTTCCTGAGCCACCTGGTCATGAAAGATGATCTCACCTGTCTCCAATCTCCTTTCCAGAAAGCTTGCAAACTCAGTTTTACCAGAATCTTGGGGATTCTGTTTACATTTGTAAAGCTCTGAGGAAAGATATAGGTGCTGGGCTCTTGGTGGTGGGGGGGGGGTTCTGCTTTTGTAATTCACAAAGCAGAAACACCAATATCTTTCCTCTCTCTCTCTCTCTCTCTCTCTCTCTCTCTCTCTCTCTCTCTCTCTCTCTCTCTAGAAAGAAAGAAAGAAAGAAAGAAAGAAAGAAAGAAAGAAAGAAAGAAAGAAAGAAAGAAAGAAAGAAAGAAAGAAAGAAAGGGAACTACAAAGAACCCCTCCAGGCACTCTTAAGCTCTTAAGATGTGAGTCTGGGAAAGGAAAGGAGAAAGGGGAAGGGGAAGGAGAAAGTGGCTCCCAGGAAGGAGAGCCTGCTACATTCACAGGCGTCACCTAGTGGGCGCTGCAGAGAGGGAAGGGCCCGGGAGACCGCAGCCACACTCCAAACACAGGCACTGTGGGGACAAAGAGGAGGTCTCTACAGAGAAAGCTGCAGGAGGCCGGGAGGAGAGAGGCACAGAGCACAGGCCAGGCAAGCTATCAAGGGAGACTGGTTTCTAGGAAGAGAAAAACAAATCTTCAAGAAGAGCATACTTAAAAATATCATAATAAATTCTGAGACAGTTATCACATCCTGGCCGTGGGGACAGGCAATCTCTGGTCTGGCTCTAGCCAAATGGCACAGTGCTGGCTTTATGTCCTGTATCTCCTGTCAGAATTACCACACTGACAGCTTTGTTCATTAACATTTTATCAGACACTGTGGTGTCTGGTGCAGATGAGGGCTCCATGATGGTGGATAAGTTAGTTGATATTCTCACTATCAGGGAAGGGCATTTATGGGAGCCTTTCTGCGGTTGCTCAAATTGTTAGTTGGAGTCAGTCTTGTAGGTCTCTAGACCTGTCTTTAGGTTCAGTTTTTTCTTCAAACCAATATTTCCCCCTTTTATGTTCTCTCTCTCTCTCTCTCTCTCTCTCTCTCTCTCTCTCTCTCTCTCTCTCTCTTCTGCCTTCTATTCCTACCCTGACTCAATCTTCCTAGTCGAACGTGCTTTCCTCTCCTCCCCTTCTCTTTCTCCTACTTCTCTCTCCATTCACTGCCCCCCCCCACTTCCCATGTGCTCTGAGGGACTTGTCCCTTCCCCTTTTGTGAGGGACCTTATACGAATCTCTTAGAATACACCTTGTATCCTAGTTCCTCTGGTGGTGTAAATTATAGGCTGGTGATCCTTTGCTTTAGGTCTAAAATCCATATATGAGTGAGTACATACCATACAGTACCTGTTGGAAACAGAAGCAAGCACCCATAACTAAACAGAGTCAAACTAGAATCCAGATGCAGAAAGAGAGGACAAGACCAGGTTGCAGAAACACAGAGTCAGGTGACATGAACAAGGAGGAGCTAATGGGTCCCCCAGACTGATAGCTGGGAATCCAGCGTTGGACTGACTCAGACCCCCTGAATATGGGGCTCATCTAGAAGGACTGAGCAGTCTAAGGGACCTCAGACAGTGGAACCAGGATGTATTCCTGGTGCACAAAAGGACCTTGCAGACACATCCCCCATGGAGGGATACTCCCTTAACCTAGAGACAGGAGAGAAGACCTAGTCCCTACTTCAAATGACTTGACAAATTTACATGACCCCACCTGGATGGCATAGCCCTACATGTGGAATGAGGGTGGGGGAATGGGAGGGGAGGGTGGTCAGGGTGCATGTGAGGGGGAAGAGAGGGTAAGAAGGAGGGAGGGAGGAACAGAGGGAGGGAGGGGGAACTGGGGTCGACGTGTAAAATAAAAAAATTAAAAAATAAAAATAAAAAGATGTTAGCAGATGACTCCCAATCTTATGACCCCTAAACCATGGACCTTCCCCCAGGTCTATGTCTAGCTCCAGCTGCTGCCCAGCTTTTCCTGGGTCTTCTGCATGCTAGGTGCAGTACCATTAACTCAACCCTATTCTGAGAATGGGACATTCTTGGGAAATACAGTGCAACTCAGAGGTGACTCCCACAAAGGTACACTGGCATCTCTGATGCCAAGATGCACATCCATTGAGCCAGCATGTCTTCCTGGGAACCACCATCTTGCCCATGATTGTCATGGGCATTAAATAAATGATATCTCACACTACCAAATTGAAAAGTTCACTCTCCCCACAAATTGCAAATTAAAAATGGAAAGGAATATGGACATCTTAGTGTACTGGCAAATTGTAATTATTTGAAGGGGAAACAATGTTTTAAAAAAAGACTCTTTTGAAAGAGTGGCTACATTTGAGCAGGCTATAATATTAGCTACACAAACTCACATTGGGAGTCTAAGTGGCCCTCCCTCTATGGAAAAAAATAGCTCTTCATAGAACTTCACTTGTGATTCAAATTGTCTCATACTTTATTAAAAGAGCACAAGTCTTGAAGACAGATGCAACTGAGCACGGATTCCTGCCTCCCTTTCTCTGACATTAGGGGAGAATCACCTTGGTACACTGTTGATAGGGATTCAGCCATCTATGGTTGACCTTGGTTAGTTATTGATTATAGAAGAATATAAATTACCTACTATGAGTATTTTAAAAACAGTAAGATGAACATATCTTCACAGTGTTCTAAATGCCTTGTGTAGCCTTCTCCACCCCACACTACCCCCAGTAGCTACAAGATTTCTCCTGTGCCCTGAGTGTTCCAATTCTTCAGACTAACCAGCTCCAATCTCCAAGATAATTCCTGCTGTATTCATCTACCCAGCAGAGCTTGGCACCTTCTGTATTCATCTACCAGGCAGAAGTCCTGTACAAGGAGTCAACGCCAGGCCTCACTTCAGTGCTGAGCTCTTGCATTCCCAGACCCTACATCGAAAGTGTTCCCTTGACCTTTGACCTGGACACTCACCCATAAGCTCTTTTGGAGCTGAGTGCTTTCTGACCAACAGTTTCTGAGCAGTCCCTGGCCCAACTTACTCTTGGGGCAAAGCCGGGTCCCTTTGTTTTCACGTTTGCCTCTGTCCAGCATTGTATCCACCCAGTCCCCATTTCCAGTCAAGGTCTCTGTGTGCAATCTGTTGGAGGTGAATAAGCTGTGCCTTCCTCGGGCTGAGTGAAAAAGGGTTGGAGGAGGAGACACTGCCCTGGAAAAAAAGAGAAAGATTACAAAGTCAGCGGCCTGAGAGAGAAATCTTTGGAGTCTGCAGTGAAAAGTTAACCTGAATAGAACACCAGTGATATTTGTTCCATCCTGAGTTGACCATCTTGACTAGAACACCTCCATTGTTTTCAAAAGGTGCATTGGTCTGCATAGGTGTGCTGAGTTTCAAGGGTTAAGGTGTCAGAGGGTGTTAATACAATAAAAATGGCCGACTCTTTCCTTCCCACATTCACTTGCTCCAGCTCTCCAACCTCCCCTAGACCAACAACTCTCTCATAAGTCCTTGGAATCATTTAAATGATGCCAAGTTCACACAGTCAAATGGAACCATCTGGTCCACAGTAAAAATTCTGTTCTCAGCGTGGCATTGCAAGCAAAGGGAAGGGGAAGACCTAGCCTAAACCTGAGAGAGTTTTGCAGCATGCCAGAGACACATGATCAGCCTAATTAAATATGGGTCAAAGTATGGAGTGGGGAGGTAAAATCAATGTGAAATCATTCATCCCCACAAAAGTACGTGACCATTGCCTCAGAACCTACTAAAAGGCAAGTTTTCAGCCTCCTCCCAGACTCACTCAATCAGAAATCCAGGAGGAGAACGGAGAGGAGAGAGAATGATCTGTCCAGATGTTCTTGATGACTTTGGTGACTGCTAAATTCAACCCACAATTCTCTAGTACATGGTTTCTCAGCCTTGACTGGTAGTGGGGCATTGTGGGTCTAAAAACATCCCTGGCCTCTATCCACCCCATGACAGTAACTACTCGTCCCCTAGACATGTTAATTTTTAAAGTCTCCCAACATTGCAACATGACCCACAGAGGACAAATTATCCCCATTTGACAACTACAGTTTTAGAATAAAATGTTTCCTTGTATGACTGGAATTACTTAGACAATAGATAAGTTGACAGATGACAGAGATAGATAGATAGATAGATAGATAGATAGATAGATAGATAGATAGATAGATAGATGATAGAGATACACAACACAGTCTTAAAGGTGTACTTTTGTATAATATTCAAGGAAAAGGAAGGACACCAACTCAATGCGCTCCTGGGAATCTTTCCATTACTGAGTTGCACACGGCTATTTGCTTTAAGCTTGTTATTTGTCTGGGTTTCCAAATGACCTGTTATATATACAAATAATGGACATGATAAATAGAGGACTTAGGAGAAGGAAAAATTCTGGTGTGTGTACCTCTTATCAAATCTACCAGCATCTAAACATGCAGTGTCAGCATCTGGACACGGGGCTTTGTGACTTGTGTCCTCTGCTTCCGTTATCAAAACAACCTTTTAAGAGAGCCTGGACCACCAGCTTGTCACCATTCATAAGTTTCTGATCTTGAAGCTTTATATCCAGATGCAGCTGCCAGGTATTTTCTATGCCCTAAACCATAACTTTTTGCCATTTTAACAAGCAAAACCTTTTAATGTTTGTAACTCCCCAGTTCTGTAACAGACATACACATTGGAGCTTGATGAGACAGAGGGTAGGCCCCAGACCTGCCTCGCCTCATCTGGAAACTACTTGGACATGCAGGCACTGAGGTAACTCCAGTGCTGTCCCTCAGATTCTGCATTTTAGGATGTTTCTCCACATGACTTCCCCACACATTAAAATCTGCACATTAAAATAACCAGCTTGGGCCATCAGGATGATAATTGCATAAAGATTAGAATCAAATCTTAGCCTCATGCTTCCTGGCCTACTACACCATTTAGTACTTTTGTTAATGTGTTAGTTCCTCAGTGTCATTATTACAAATTTCCACGTACTCAGTGACTTCTAACAAATTCATTGACTTGGAGTTCTGCTGTTCATTAATCAAAAACTGCTATCATTCAAAGGGGTCAAGACCATGCTGGGGAAACCCACAGAAACAACTGACCTGAGCAATTGGGAGCTCATGGACTCCAGACTGACTGCTGAGGAATTTGCATAAGATGGAACCAGGCCCCCTGAACATGGCTGTCAGTTGAGAGGGGAGTGGGGTTGGGCAGTCTATGGGGCTACTGGCAGTGGAACCAGTATTTATCCCTAGGGCACAAATGGACTTTGAGAGCCTATTCCTTATGGAGAGATACTTTCTCAGCCTAAATACACAGGGGAAGGCCTCAGTCCTGCCCCAAATGATGTGACAGACATTGATGATCCCCCATGGGAGGCCTCACTCTCTCTGAGTAGTGGATGGGGGGTGGGATGGGGAGATGGGCAGATGGGAGGAAGAGGGAACTGGGATTGGTATGAAAAATAAGATTGTTTTTAATTTAAATAAAAAATTAATTTTAAAACTGCCATCGCTGGGCTAAAATCAAGATATTATGGGGGTCCTGCCTCTCGGTGGGAAGGGGTGCTATAGAAAGAATATGCTTCCTTCCACACTTAGCATCCAGGGTTATCCCTGCAGTCCATGGCTGGCTTTCCTTACAATTTCAAAGCCAACATCGTGGCACCATCCAGTCATGCCCCATGATCTAGCTCCCTCTTTGACTTAATAAAACACTTGTTGCTGTGAGCCCACCTAGATTAAACATATCTCAACATCAGTATCACTAGCTTAATTAGATTCTCTAAGTTCTTTTGCCACATAGGGCAGCGCATTGACCGTTCCAGAGGTCAGGGCATGGATGGAGGAACAAGGTCATTACACTGTCTGTGACAGTTAACAAGTGATTGCTAAATCCTGTTCAGATGGGATAATGCCCACTTCTCAGGAACATCAGTCCCTTGCAGATATCCAGCTTCCTGTGAGTCACCCATCTGCCTACCATTGTTTCCTTTCCCATTTCCATGTCAGGACCACACCACCCACCCTGGCTCCCTTCTGCTGCTCACCATCATACCTTTCAGCTGTGTGCTGTATGAGCCCATTGGTTTCAGCTCACACAGCTGCCTCTCAGCCTGTCCGCACCTTCTTCTACGATTCTTCTTCCCAGTGTCTTATATGCTCCAAGCTACCAACCTGTTGACCCAAAAACCACCTCCCTTCCTTTAAATCTTCCTGAATATGATTAAACTTTTTGCAAAGACCAAATGGAACATTCTTTGTAAGTTATCACTGATTCCCTCCCCTTCAAGCTCACTATAAACAATGGGCAGAAACCACCAGTCAGCATATTGTGCTGTGTTATCAACACTTTTCCAAGGCGTCTACGGATGCATATAAACAGGACTTCGTTAATTTCTCTCCTTCAGGGTGAGTGGGTTAAAAGACTAAAAACACACTAACTTGACCCTTCATTGAAAATAAAGACTAAAAGAAGTTGTCCATGCAGTGAGAACAGTTTGAACTTGAAACTCTTGATTACTTTTGCTGTGGATCAGTGTTTCACCACAATGCCTGGAGGCAATGAGATTTGGGGAAGGCTGGGATATTGACAGGAAGGTATGAAAGCTTGCTGTGTTCTGAAAGGGGCAAAACATGATGACAGCCAGCATAAACTCAAAAGACAACATGGTCAAACTCGAAGGAGACACAAAGAGAAAGGGGACGCCACTCACCACTCTGACCCATACAGAGGGGCCCAAAATACCCCCCAAAGTGGCTCAGAGAAACAACAGAGGGAACATGGGTGAAGCTAAAGCTTCATTCAGCTGTACACATGAAACTACCGATGCTGACAACAGCAATACACAGGACCTACACCACGATTCTATCCCATCATGTCAGAAGACTCAAGAAGACTCTCGGCTTCGCCTCATTGGCCTCACTACCCTACTCTAATTAGCTGCTAACTTTTACCTCACCGCCACATTTGCTTTTGCAGCCACTTCTGAATGCCCTTCTCCCAAACACTTCAGCATATATTTATTAGCAATGAGCAGAGCTGGGGGTCAGGGGGCTGGCTCAGCAGTTAAGAGTACTTACTGCCCTCTCCAAGCCCAGTACCTACATCAGGAAGCTCACCGTTACCTGTAACCCCAGCTCTAGGACATCTAACACCCTCTTTGGGCCACCTCAAAGGGTGCTTCACTCCCATGCACATATTCCATAAAAACACACGCATTTAATGAAATAACAGTAAAATGCCAGGTGGGGTTGGTGGCATACACCTTTAAACCCAGCACTTGGGAGGCAGAGGCAGGTGGGTCTCTGACTTCAAGGCCACCCTGGTCTACAAAGAGAGTCCCAGGAGAGCCAGAGCTGATATACAAGGAAAAGAAGAATTTTATATATATATATATATATAATATATATATATATATATATATATATATGTATATGTATATATATATATGTACATATATATATACATATATATACATATATACATAGATAGATAGACAGACAGACAGACAGATATAGATATAGATATATAGATATAGAGATATAGATATAGATATAGATATAGATATAGATATAGATATAGATATAGATATAGATATAGATATAGATATAGATATATTGACATTTGGGGGAGCTTTTTGTTTTTTGTGTTCTTTTTTAATCTGGAACAATTCCACAGCCTTTCAGCAGAGGTCACCTGCCCTGTAGAACGTTCCTCAGTTTGGCGTTGGCAGATGCTTCCTTTCAGTTGGCTTCAGGCTACACAGGCTCAGAGAACACAGGAAGTTACAATGTCCACTTAGAGCAGAGCATCTGGAGACACAGGAGCCCATCACCACCCGTTTTAACTCCTACTAGTAGGTCAAGTGCTGCCCCCTGTCTCCACTCACTACGTGTTTGCTGCTTTCCCCCTTCGCATGCACTATCTACGGAGGCATTTTTGGACTCTGAAAGTATGAAGGTCTACGTATAAATATATACTTATGTGGGGCATAGAGTGAGGACTGAAGCTTGGGACCATCTTTCCATGCATGCGTGAGTGCATGTGTGTATGCTTATATTTGTGCATGTGTGGCATGTGTCGATATGGATGCATGTGCACATATGTAAATGAAAAGGACAGAGGTCAATATTGGAGGTCCTCCTCCATTGATCTCCACCTTACTTTTTGATACAAGGTCTCTCACTGAACCTGGGGCTAGACTAGCCGGTCAGCAGGCCACAGGGATCCATAGGAATCAGCCACCACTGTCCCCCTTCCAGTGTTAGGATTAAGATGGGGCTGTTCTGCTTGGCTCTTTATGTGGATTCTGGGAATCCATACACAGTTCTTCATGATGTGTATTGCGGTTTAATAAGGATCAGGATAAACAATTAGGCCAAATAGATGTTTATTCAGGGAGAAATAACTCACAACATAGGCAGATGAACATGGTGGGTTCCACAGGATCCTGGCCTTCCAGCAAGAGAGAGCCTCTGACACCCTCCTCAGCCTTTTCCCCCAGCTCACGTCCTGCCCTGTCTCCACCCCCCAATGGGCGTGGTCTAAGCCACAGGTGTGGACAAGGTGAATATCTCACTACACTTGTGTGACACATACATTTCCAATTGAACCATCACCCCACCTCCCAGTGACTTTAGAAGACTTCTTTTTTTTTTAACCTATACCCTCCTTCCTCATGGATCTACTTTGAACAAGAAATTTTTTCTCTCTTTATTCATTCTATTATCTCTAGTATAGACTCCTGAGGTCATTTTATTCAGTGGGTTGCTTCAAATTTTCCCAGACTTGGCAAGCCGGAAGCCATTCCAGCTGGTTCCTATCATTCTTTTGACATGGCTCTATCACTTTTTATGAGAACATCTTTACTCTCTGGCATAGCAATGTATTCTCACTAAGCTCTTTTTCAGTGTTTAAATCAGAATGTATCCAAATTATGAAAATTTTCCACTTCAAGTAAGATAACAGTGGACTAAATATTTTATTACAAATTGACAATTTTGTTATTAAATAAAGGGACCACCATTTCTACAATTACGTGTATTTACATACCCTCCCTCTTCTGACAAAAGCAATTAAAACCTTCAGCATATAAATGTTTGGCTATAGCATTCAAACTACTAATGATTGACTTTATTCATTCAGTATATTTTGCTGAGCCGTAGGGACCACTGTAGCCTAATTCGTCTTTTTTCTGTCTTTGGTTCTTTCTCTTTATTTCAGAAAGGAACTGTTGTGTTTTGTGTGAAGTCTAAGTAAGTTTCATCAACAAGAGACATCTGCTGAGGAACAATACACAGTAAGGGAAAGGCACAAGCTTTGCAAAGAGACTTGAGTTGAACACACGTTCTAACACTTGTTAAACACAATAACTTGGGCTCAGTAGTATCTTCTTCAGTCTGTTTCGTCATCTTATTTTATAATATATTCCTCAAAGGTTTGTTATGTGGCTTGAGACATAGCTTTCTCCCAACTCAGACCCTGACACATAATAAATACACCCAAAAAATCTAAATTACTCTTTCCACTTCAAATCATAGCATTATGCAATTCTAATATGATTTCCCTTCTCATAACTCCTCAACTGCTTCCTATGAAACTCTAAAAAGAAAAGCCACAAACTATCTGACCATGATGCTGTTCCGTGACATCTACCCACTATAGCAGGGTGCTGGTGGTCACAGAGGGGACTGCTGGGTTTATTCACTGGCACAGATTTTTAAAAAATGAATCCAAGAACAAGCTGGAGAGAAATGGAAAATAACAGCTTATCCCTTTGGGGTGAGGGCACACCTATGATTGGAAGTCCAGTGTAGGGCCCTCCATCCTTCCTTCTCCCCTCCTGGTCCTATTTAGAAACCGATCCCCATATCTTCCCACCGTTTCTCCTCGCAACGTCTTCTGGGAACAAGAAGCCTCCATCTCAGGAAGCCTGCCTTCTCTATCCTTGACTTCCTATGTCCCTCTAACTCTCTTTCACCATAATCACCACTTCTAGCTTAGTCTACCAGGCATCTCTGGCATGGGAGAGTTGCTTCATGACCCCACCTTCTCCTCCCTGGTTCCTTAAAGTGAGGTGATGGGATATGAAGGACAGAAGCCACCAGCTATCTAAGCATGTGCAGATAAAGTGTGACAGAGCTTACCCCAGAGAATTATGTATATATGATATTTTCATTGACTACAAATTCCCGCTTCCTACTAAAATCCCACGTCAAACACTATATCAAGAAGATATGTATTCCAAATAATACCGGACACAAGACAAGAATTCCTGTTATTTAAAATAGTTCAAAAAGCATTTTAAAATTCTATAGGTTTCCCCAAAACAGTAAATGAAATATTAGGACCAGTTAGAAAAGTTAAGATGTATTATTTTCAGATAATAGTATTATCCACATAGAAAATCAGTAATGCCGTTCAAATGTAGAGTTTAGCAAAAGTTGCTGTATTATAAATTTTAAAAACTAATATTCCTATGTGTTAGCAATGATAACCTTGAAAAAGATGTTACTTACAACAGTAATAAGACAGTGTGTCTAGGATACATATCTCCCTATGAGAATGCACATAGCCCTTATCGTATTAAAAATAGCAACATCCCATGGAAAAACATAAAGCAAAGTCAGTACAAATGTAGAGAGCCCTTAATGGCTGATGTACGGGATGATCATTCGGAGAAAAGTTGTCAAGGCTCCCCAAGTTAATACATATAGTCACAGAATCTCATCGCTTCCTAGGGGACATTTTTAAAGTAATACCTCAAACACATTCTAATTTTTTTTTTAATTTTGTGACTGTGGGTGTTTGGCCCAAATGCATATCCGTGCACCAGGTGCATGTCTGTTGCCTGTGAATGCCAGAAGAGGGCATCAAATCTCCTGGGACTGGACTATCAGACAGTTAACTGACATGTGAGTGCTGGGAATCAAAACTGAGTCCTCTTGCAGAGTGCTCTTAACCACTGAGCCCTCTCTCCAGCTCTTCATCCTAATATGGATATAGAAAATAGCTACAGCCATTCTGAAATAGATAAGTAGAAAGTGGAGAGTAACCCCATCAGCCATGGAGACATGTGACAGGGCTATGGAAACAGACTGGTTTCAGAATCAGGAACTGTGCAATGTTCCTTTACACTGTATGAATATAGATCAATGTGATTGGTTTAATAAAGAAGCTGACTGGCCAATAACTGGACCAGGTAAGGTTGGAGGGGGGCGGGGTGCCAAACTGAGAATTCTGGGAGAAAGGAGAGAGAAGCTGAGGAGTTGTGAGCAGATGCAGAGAGAAGCAAGATGGGCATGCCGTATTGAGGAAAGGTACCAAGCCACATGGCAAAGCATAGATAAGAAATAAGTTATTTGAAAATGTAAGAGCTAGCTCGTAACAAGCCAGAGCTATTGGCTGAGAATCTGTAATTAATATTAAGACTGCAAGTGGTCATGTAAGAGTGGCTTCCGGCACGGGAACACTCCACCTACAAGGAACAGACATATAAACCACTGGACAAAGCAGTTCTTGGAATCAAAACAACATGAATATGAGAACTTCACAGAAGTTTGGCGCAGTGAGGAAATGATGGACTGAAAACTGTGACAGAAGCCAGGAGTGGTTCCCCATCCCTCTCCTCCCAACACTGGAGAGTCAGAGACAGATCCATCTCTGTGAATTCAAGCCAACCTAGTTTACACAGCGAGCTCCAGGCCAGCCAGTGCTGCATAGTGAGGCCCTGTCTTTAAAAAGAAGAAAAAGGAAACAGAAAAGAGAAATTGTGGTAGAAAATAAATCGTGATGATGATGTTAAACAACTTGCAACTTTAAAAAGATGCCCTTCACATCAACTAGAGACATGAGTGTGGGAAGCCCCAGTATAGAGAGAATGTAGAACTAGAGGAAAACTAGAATAACTCTAAAGTGAAATTTAAAGAAAATTGCAGGGAACTTTACATGAGCATGGAGGTAAGACTTCTGGATTAGAACCCTAAAAACAAAACTACTACATTTTTGTAATGATAAACTTAGTATTGACAAAACACAAGCCAGCACAGAGAAACAAAGTAATGAGATTCAAATAAAATATTTATAACATAAAAAGCAAGAATTTAACATGTATAATATACCCCAAAAAAAGCTACTGAAAGTCAATAAGAAATAAAACATGAACCTTGATTTTTTTAAAGGAGCAAAGTATGGAACAGAAAATTATCAAATAACTACTGAGAGCATAAGGTTTAAAAAAAATAAGTTGAGATAATTTCAGGGACAACAGGTTGTAAGAATCCAGGAAATATGCCATACCGTGGAAGGCACAGGAAATTGGCATTGCCATTCTAAAATGCAAAGTACCTTTTCGTCTCCCAAGTACTTTCTGAGTCTGTGTGGCACAGAAATTCTTGCACATTTCATTTTTTAATTTTTTTATTAATTTACTTTTACATTCCAATCCAAGTTCTCGATCCCTCCTCTCCTCCCACTCCCCTCATTGCCCCCCCCACCTCCCAGAGATGGTCAGGCTTCCCCTAGGAAGTCTACTAAGTCTGTCCCATCATCACACTGAGTCAGGGCCAGGGCACCTCTCCACCCCCACACCCCTGTGTCTAGGCTGAGCAAGGTGTCTCTCCATATAGAATGGGCTCCACTAAGTCAGTTTGTGCATTAGAGTTAGATCTTGGACCCACTGCCAGTGGCCTCATATATTGTCCCAGCCACACCTGTGTCACCTCTATTAAAGGAGTCTAGTTTGGTCTTATGGAGGTTCCCCATTGGTCAGACCTGAGTCAGTGATCTCTCACTAGCTCTGGTCAGCTGATTCTGTGGGTTTCCCCATCATGGTCTTGACTCCTTTGTTCATATTATCGCTCCTCCCTCACTTTGATTGTACTCCAGGAGTGTGGCCCATTAGTTGGTTATAAACTTCTGCATCTGCTTCTCTGGTGTTGTAGATTGTAGGCTGGGTATGTTTTGCTTTATGTTCTGGTATCCACTTATGAGTGAGTATATACTATATTTGTCTTTCTGGTTTTGAGTTACCTCACTCAGGATGGCTTTTTCTAGTTCTGTCCATTTGCCTATGAATTTTAGAATGTCATTGTTTCTTACTGCTGAGTAGTACTCCATTATGTAAATATAGCACATTTTCTTTACCCATTCATCAGTCAAGGGGCATCTAGGCTGTTTCCAAGATCTGGCTATTACAAATGATGTTGCTATGAACATAGTTGAGCAAATATACTTGTGGTGTGAATGTGCCTCCTTTGGGTATATGCCTAGCAGTGGTTTTGCAGGGTCTTGAGGTAGATCAGTGCCTAATTTTCTGAGACATTATCATATGATTTCCACAAGTTTGCACTCCCACCTGCAACAGAGGAGTGTTCCCTTTCTCTGCATCCTCTCCAGCATAAACTGTCATTGGGGATTTTGATCTTAGCCATTCTGATGGGTGTAAGATGGTGTCTTAAAGTGGGTTTGATTTGCATTTCCCTGATGACTAAGTTGAGCATTTCTTTAAGTGTCTTTCTGCCACTTGAGATTGTTCTGTTGAGAATTCTTCATTTAGGTCTGTACCCCATTTTTTAATTTGATTATTTGGTAGTTTGATGTTTAGTTTCTTGAGTTCTTTGTATATTTTGGAGATCGGCCCTCTGTCAGATGTGGGATTGGTGACCATCTTTTCCCATTATATAGGGAGCCGTTTTGTCTTGTTGACCATGTTCTTTGCTTTACAGAAGCTTCTCCATTTCA
Source organism: Cricetiscus sungorus (assembly GCA_030556225.1). Classification (NCBI taxonomy): domain Eukaryota; kingdom Metazoa; phylum Chordata; class Mammalia; order Rodentia; family Cricetidae; genus Cricetiscus; species Cricetiscus sungorus. Next base: position 123,549,187 of record JANBXA010000007.1, on the reverse strand, counting down.
GGAGGTTCCATTTGTTAGTTATTGCTCTCAGTGTCTGTGCTACTGGTGTTTTCTTGCCTTTTCCTCCATTTCTTTAAGGAAATCCTTCATTTCCTCTTTAAGGGCCTCAATCATTCTCATAAAGTTATTTGTAGTTCATTTTCTTCTACGTCATCTATGTTGGGATGTTCAGGTCTTGCTGTTGTAGCGCCACTAATTTCCACTAGTGCCATGTTGATTTTTATGTTTTTGAGTGTGTTCTTATCTTACTGTCTACGCATCTCTTCCTCTAATCACTATAGGTGGAGCTTGTGCTTCAAGGGTTCTCTCTATCTCCAATTGGTATAGTTGGGGTCTGTGGCTCCATTGACTGCTCCTTCAGGCACAAGTAGAGCAGAGCTTCCGGTGAACGTTCTTCCTGGTGGAAGTGGGTCCAATGCTCAGATGGTCACTCCTTGAAGAGGTGCAGGTGGGGCTACAGCTCCAATGGACACTTCTCCCATTGGAGGTGTAGGTGGGACTGAGGGTCCAGTGGTCGATGTAGTGGCTTAGTATCTCGTACTGAGAAATGGCAGTGGATGTTGACTGGGACACAGGTGCTCTTTCCCAGAGGAACTTTTTGCAATAATTTCTGGAAGTTACTTCTGGAATCTTCTGCTGTCATTTCACCCAGCAATCACTTCTTGTTCCTGGACCTGAGGCTGGGGCCTCCTTCTGACATTGCTCCCAGGTCTGGGGCTTGTGACTCTTTGATATTGCTCAGGGCCTGGAGCTCGAAACTCCTGATGCTGCTTCTCCAGGCTTGAAGTTCAGGCCTACCTCTGATGCTGCTCCTGGGTTCTTTAACACCACTCTGGGCCTGAAGCTAGGCCTTCCTCTGTCACTGATGTCAGGCTGGGATTCAGACCTCTCACTTGCACACTTCTTAAGAGCAAAAGCATGAGGTCACTGGCTATGATGTAACATATGGTGTTGGGTCTTAAGGACAATCTGAGTGTCTATCCATAAGGGAAGAGTCAGCCAAATATAGTGGATGCAATGGCCATTGCCAAGGCCTGGGGATCAGGGAGACTGAGGTGTTAGTGTCTAACTGATAAAGGTCCAGTTTGGAAAGATGTAAATTTTGGAGACAGATGATATAATGAATGCAGAAGAATGTGAACATGCCTAGTCCTAATACATCCAGATTGAAAATGATAAAAACTGTAAGATTTGTTTTCAGACATGGTCCTCACTATGTACCTATGGATGGCCTGCAACTCCTCATATAAACTAGGCTTCCCGAGAACTCACAGAATCCACCTGCCTCAGCCTCCCAAGTGCTATAATTAAAAGTGTTGAACAACTACATTCAACTCACATTGTAAGATCCTTACTGTGGATATTTTACCACAATTTTTAAAGGTTTTTTAAAAAATGAAGTGAGTCTAAGACATAGAGTAACTAACAATAGTTAAAAAAAAAAAAAAAAAAAAAACATAGCTACTTTCCAGGCGATGGTGTTGCATGCCCTTAGTCTCAGCACTGAAGAGGCAGAGGCAGGCAGATCTCTGTGAGTTTGAGGCCAGCCTGGTCTACAGAGTGAATTATAGGACAGCCAGGGCTGTTACACAGAGAAATGTGTCTCAAAAAAAAATAGTGACCTAATTGTAGTTACAGCAACATTAATCTGAAAAACAGGATTGAATGAGGAATGAAAAACAGAAACATGTTCTAAACAGTATTTGGTATTTTACTAGAACACATTTCAAAAGATTTGTTATCAGCACATTAGGTTGGAAACTTATTTGGGCTAGGGGATCAGAAATAGAGACTGGAGGATAAGGGGGGGGATGACAGGATGAGAAGGGCGTTCCATGGGACAATGATGGATGACGACAAGTATTATGATCTGAGAAGTTTTCACTTTCAACTAAAAAGAAATTGCGTCACACCATAAAAACCCTCTGAAAGAATAGAAAGTCTACAGTTTATAGTTTGTTATTTCCTTCGTTGGAAGTGGAATGGAATGAACTCAAGTAGATTTTATTCCTAATGTTCTGGATCTTGGTGTATTCTGGCAAACCATGATTTACACTCTGGCTACACGCATTGCAAATTCATCTGTATTTTATGAGCTTTTAAACGTCCCCAGTGATCTCTCATTACCACACATTTCTTCTGTCCTCTTTTTTCCCTCCATTCCATGTGGAGCCAGATTAAGGGGTGGGTCAGACAAAAGTTACCGAGGGTGCAACTATTTAAGAGGTGTGAAAAATATCACTGGAATTATAGCAAGATGGAAAAATTATTTTTCCTAGCACTCTTATTACAGAAAGCACTTTGTGAGGGCAGAAAGAACACATAAATAAATTGTGGGGGTGGGGCTATGTGTGGCCCCTCTCTCAGGGAACTGTATGAATAATAACACATTTTTTTAACACTCAAGGCCACAGGAGACAATGCAGAGTTGGCCACAACTCCAGCAGCCATACATAGCCCATGTATAAACAAGGAGAACAAATACTCCCACTTAATCCACTTAATCACACTTAAGCACTCTGAATACGAGAGAGAGAGAGAGAGAGAGAGAGAGAGAGAGAGAGAGAGAGAGAGAGAGAGAGAGAGAGAAGATAATAGAGGGAGCCATTATAGGTTTGAAGAGAAAACTGACTCTAGAGAAATGTCCAGAGACCTACAAGGATGACCCCAACTAACAATCTGAGCAACAGTGGAGAGGCTACCTTAAATGCCCTTCCCTGATAATGAGATAGATGACTAACTTATCCACCATCATAGAGCCCTCATCTAGAGCTGATGGAAACAGAAGCAGACACCCACAGCTAAACACTGAGCCGAACTGGAATCCAGTTGCAGAGAGGGAGGGAGGAGTGATAAGAAAATGGAAACAAGACCAGGCTACAGAAACTCACAGAGACAGCAGACCTGAACAAGGGGGAACTCATGGACCCCCCCCAGACTGATAGCTGGGAATCCAGCACTGGACCAACTCAGACCCCCTGAATGTGGGTCTCAGTTAGAAGGCCTTGGCAGTCTAAGGGACCTCTGACAGTGGAACCAGGATGTATCCCTGGTGCACGAAAGGACTTTGGGAGCACATTCCCCATGGAGGGATACTCCCTTAGCCTAGAGGCAGGAGAGAAGGCCTAGTCCCTACTCCAAATGACTTGACAGATTTTGTTGATCCCTCCTGGAAGGCATCACCGTCCCTGTGGATGGGGTGGGAGTGGGGTTGGGAAGTATGGGAAGGAGAAGGAACTGGGATGGATATGTAAAATAACAAATGTATATCTATATATATTTTTTTTTCTAAATGTGGCCTAAATAAACATGGGATGTGTGTGCAGATGTTCAAGACTGACCCTCATCAGTTAGTCACCTGCTCCTATCTGGCTCTGCCTTCCAGTAAGAAAGGACACACTTCAGAAGTTCCTTCATTTCCCATTGTTGAAGGCTGTGACTCCCTATGGCAGATGTTGAGTGTCCAGCTATGTCCTTCCTCTGATCAGCCTACCTTCATTGGTTAGAAGGGGTAGAAATGATGAATAAGTGTTACTGTGGGATCCATTTGCTAAAGGAACAAAGCTGCTGACCAGCCATGCCAAAAACCAGGAGTCTGTACATCACACTTTAAAAGGGTAGTCTGGAGAAGAGAGCCCAGTGCTGGTTCTGGGTGGGGAAGGGGTTGGTCTCATGTAACTCAAGAAAACCTGGAACTCACTAAGTGCCCACCAATGATCTTGAACTTCTGATCCTCATGCCAAACATTAGGGTTGCAGATGTCTCCCACCATGCCTGGTTCACGAGTGCCTTTTTGAAATCTTAATTACTGAGAAAAGGAAATGGGGACTATAAATCTGGGAAGCAATTTGGAAATATCAGGAGAGTTGTCTGCCTGAGTACATCCCTGTGGGGCATCTGGCACCCCATAATTCTGTACCCGCTGTTCTCCACCCATCCAACACACTGATTCAACTTAATCGGAAGTATAAAATAGGCATCTAAAAGCTTGCTTTCTGCTTGCTATAGAATAAATGAGGTTCAAACGGTATTTTCACACATGGATTAGCTGTTTTCCTTAATATCCCAATTTTTTCACTTACTCCCCATATTAAGCTGTTTAATAACCTGTGTCATGCATTAAACAGTTTGCAATACTATGCTCATTAACTCTTCAGAACGACTTAAAAGCTGAAATACAAAGGGGGTAGAAAAGAAGTCTGGTTCCATAGCACACTATGGATTCATTCCTTCCTGAACCAATTTGATTGGCAGGCACTGCAGCAGGTACAGGAGATACCTTATGGTGCCAGGCCTGCTGCCGCTGGAGTCTAATGGTCATGGGGTTTCCTGGAAGGAGGGCTAAGCTAGGACTGGGCAGCCATGTGGAAAAGCCGCCACCCATGTCAGAATGAGATCAATGGCACTCGGTTCCAAGGGTCCTTTCCATCCTTTGGATTTCTCTTGTTCATGACCACTTAATCAATACCACTTTCCTGTAAGTCCTAATGTTTTTCAAGATGTCGAAGCACTGAGTGAAATATTCTTCACACATTCTTTTCTCTCATTCTCAAGACCCTTTATAGGCTCTTTTATCTTCAAGGTTCACAGCAGAAACTTGTGACATACCTTTCCTAAAGTCACAAGGGCACATGGAACTCAGCCCAGACCTTCAGGAAGGAAAGTCTACCTGTGCATTGCTGACCCTGAAGTGTACTCCTAATTATACACAGCACTTGTTCCAGGCTGTCCCTGTGACTTTCTGCTGCCAGGTTTTAGTGGTAAAGTCCCCCATGGTGCAACCACTTACCTCCTCTTTCCCATTAATCAGATTAATCAGCAAGACCTGCTTAGAGAGTTCATTTCTATCAGCTTCAGCTAACCAAGCCAGCCTGGGGGAGGAGCTATTCCCAAGAGGGTGGGAAACAAGGTGACTGACATCAGTAGACCAAGTGCTTCTGCAACTTTCCCAGCAGAGCTGAGACAGGTTCTCATAATTTACATGCTCCATTTGAAATCTAGATGCTGAAGCACCAGAATCATACATCTGTTCCCTTGACTTTTTAACCAAAGAGTGCTAGTTTATTGCTGAGCTTAAGGATAAAAGAAGCAAGAAATGAAAGTTGGGTTTAAGTTTTTTTCAGGTTTCCTCCTTACTAAGTACAATCAGATGTTGGATCCTCAGCCTGACACAGAGTGGATGCTTGGTTTATCAGCTTTTTTTTTTTTTTTTTTAGGCAATGCTTTTCATCACAAAGAAAAAGGAAAGACCCTATACAAATAGCTTCAGTTAAATGCATCAAACAGCCCCAATATTATGGTGCCAGAAAAAAAAATAAAATAGAACAGGAATGATATCTAAACTGATTTATGAGGTTTTGTAGGGAAACAACTGTCCTTTCATCTCTCAATACACAGTTTATCTTTGACCCTGGAGTACTCACTGGAATTCTGGGCAAAGGGCACCTACTCAGAAATAATCTATCCAAGACCCCAGGAGCTACATCATGAGCCAGAGATCAAACGCCTTTTATGTTCTTTTTGGTCCAAGATGAAGACTGTGGACCTATTATATTTTAATACGCAAATAAAGAATCCATCAGGGGAATCTGCTGCCTCAGCAAACACTTTCATCCAAAAGAACAAATTATTTGTGATATTAGATCCAGTCAGCATCTTTATCCAGTATCAGAGAGGTGGATAGATAGGATGGTACTGTTCTGAGGGCAAATGTATGAGTTATTGGTTTGACTTGCCTTTTATAAGCAAAAGAAAACACCAGAGAGCTGTAGTGTTCATCTTCATCCTTGACTCCAAAATAATGTGTGTTCCTATGGGATTTATGCTGCAAGGATCTTTCTACACCTTCCCCACACTTTCTCCTTCAGTCAAGAGCATCTTTTCTTTTAGGCCAGAGACCCACATGTGGGCTAAAGCTATAACACCCACAGTTCCTCAAGGCCTCTACTCTGAATAATCAACCCAAAACTAGATTAAATGCATGTGGCTGTGTGTGTTTAGCTTGGTGGTTTGATTAGTGGTTTGTTTGTTTGCTTGTTTGTTTGTTTTTCAATAAAAGTAAGAAGAAACTAGGACATCTGGAAAAAGCCATTGTGGCACATTGTGATGGCCACCAAATGACAGAATCTAGCTATGGTCTGTTTCCTCAAACTTTAGGTTAAAGGGTAAGGGGCTAATTTGTTTATTGAAGAAAAATTCACAACAGCATATCATTTAGACTGTAGTGTGGTTATTGCTAGCTTCTTTTAACCACATTTATAATGAAAATCCAGAGCAAAGAGCAGAGCATGTGCAGTTTGGTACAGGAAGAATCATAAATGTATTTCAAGTTGTGGACAAGGCACTGAGTATAGATAACAAAACTTTAATTATTTAAAAGCTTAGGGCTATTAAAGAAAAGACATACATTTGTACAGGACAATAGAAAGGTATCTTTACTACAAGACCCCATCCATGGAAGTTTCCAAGGTATAACAATGCAAACTCATTGGAAAATTTGAGTGCCTGAAAGAAGAGAGCCTTCAGAGCATCCTGTTCCAATAGGGCAAATTAGGGAAGTATTTTCCCTGATTAGTTTGCACAGGCACTCAAAGGGTGCTGCAGTGCTGGCCCAAGAGGGCCCAGCTGCATCTCAAGTCAGCAATAGAACTGTGCATCCTCTGCATAGCTTGGGTTCCACGGGAATGTAAAATGCAAGTGTGGTGGAGTCATAGAGGCTTATAACAAGGTTCCACAAAAACACTGGTGAGGCAGAGCAATGTGCGGCAGGGATGAAACTAACTATGCTGTAAATGATGGAGCCATAAAGCCTGAGCTACCCAAGACTGTCAGAGCTCACATCACACCACCACTGCCCTGGATGCTGGACCTGGTGCTTCCGGGCGTTTGTGTGGCTTTAGTCTCCTTTATGAATGGGAATGCTTATTCATAAGTACTGTTGACTATTGGAAGCAAACAACTTTTTTTTTTTTTAAACAGGGGCTCAACAGCTAAGGGTTTTCCTTCAGTATCAGCAGAAGCTTCAACTCCTGGATGGTGTTGAACTAAGACTGTAGAGACTCTTGAAATTGGACTAAAGGCATTTAGCATTTGAGCTGGCATGAGCCAGGAGGGGAATGTTATGGTTTAGTTCTAAAGTGTCCCCCATAATCTCATGTGTTTAGACACCTGATCTCGAACTGGCACTTTTTCCAGAGGCCTTAGAAACATTAGGAAGAGAAAGTAGATCACTGAGGGCAAACCCTCATTATCCCTGCTGTGCCTCTCATGTTGTCACTTTCTTGGTCAGCACCGTGTAAGAAGTCACTGCTACACCCTCCCATCTCTACTGAGCCATTTACGTCATTACACCTTCCCCACCACAATCAACTGAAATCCCCTCAAACCATGAGCCAAAATAATCTCCTTTCCCTTAAGTTGCTTCAATCATGTATTTTGTCCTATTGATAAAAACAGAATAACTGATAGAGACAATATGGCATTTTTAATTATTTTATCTTTATGACTAATGCTATCCATTATTTCACTATCCTTTGTCTTTTATAGTTAAATTTGTTTTCATTGTTTCTAAAATCATATAAAGAACTGATAATAATAGAGATGGAATCTGGTATTAAGCTTATGATATAGAATGAGAAACAATTTCACTGACCATTAGGCCTATTACATTAGCCAATGGTATAGGTCCCTGTTTACCAAATATTGACTACGTCCTCTTTCCCCTTTCCCATATCCTTTGGATGCTTAGCCTTCCCCTACCCACCTCCCACCAGGAGTTTGGACTTGACCATGTCTTGTTTTAGACAATAACATGAAAATGCTCCTAATGTCTTTAAGTCATTACTGAGCCATGACTTAAGTCATTTGGCCTTGGGTTTTACCTCCAACTCTGCTGTTAATATGTTTGGTGACCCTGACAGTACAATTTGAATGACAAGACACATGCAAGAACCCTCTGGTTCTGATATTGCATGAGTGTGTACACTACACACATGACATTATAAAAGAGACTGTCACGTGGAACTAAGGAATGCACTGAGTACCACAACACGAAGATTAGCCTTGACCTAGTGCACAGTGTGATACAAGAACACATTGGGCTATTGCTAAGACGTCTTATCACCTGAGTTCTTTTAGAAGAAGCCAGTTTTTCCCTATCTTATAGCAAGCATAGTTGCTGAACTTCAATACTGAGGCAACTCTTTCCTCCGCCTAGAAGAAGAACTAAAATCGATGCCTAGGATGGTTCCCCTTTCCTCCTGTTGGCTCCATCTCTTCCTCTGAAGAGATCTGGGCTCTCAGCCTCCCTCCTTTGCCTATAGGATCATACAGTTTCTCCTGCTAATATTTAAAACAAAAAAAACACTGATCCTTGATGATCTTCAGGACTTTGACTCCTTTAATTTGTTAAAATGTTCCTTTTGTTTCTTGGGCATAGTGGCTGCTATGTTCTTCCTTCTTATCTTTACTGTCTTGTATTGAGTATAGCAGCAAACTGCCCCTGGATCAGTCATGAGATCCATCCTGAACATCTAAGAAATAAGAAATGGGGAGATATAGGGATTGGAGGAACACAGATGAGTGAATGCCTGAGTAAATGTGTATTTTTTGACATGAGTATGGCCACTCCAAGAACTCCATGGCCTTGGAACCATGGGAAATCGCACAGGACATGAAGTGGGAGCCCTGCTGAGACAGACCCTTTGCTATGCAGAGACAGAAAAGAAGCAGTAAAATCCCAAGAAAAAAACTCAGCCACAGTCAGGGTCCCTATGAATGCTGGTCATGACCTACGGCAGCTTCACAGTTGCCTTCATTCCCAAACTCCCCACAGAAGAAAAGCCACCATCTGGTCTATAAAGCTTCCTGATGCCATCTTCCATTCAAGAGTTCAGGTTATCAGTGGCAGTAAAGTTAAGCAGCAAGCCCATCTTCTAAACATAGATGAGATGCTTAAGGATGCTCCCCGCCCCCCGCCCCCCACCTCCCCTGCCTCCCGCCCCCCAGTGAAGACAGTGAAGACAGTCCAAATCAAATAACCTTGGTTTCCATGGTCAGATGAACAGAATTCTTTCCAGGAAAGAGAGGAAAGACTTACAATAAGCTGAGAGGAAAACCCCTTGGTATTACAGCTTTGAGAGCATGGATATTCCTTGACATTGTCAAATTACTCATGAACTCTTGACGGAAGATTGGCTAAAGGTACGCCGCATTAAGCTATGCACTCTCCCTTAACTGTCTATAAACAGAGGCTGGTAGTCAATGATGGGTAAGATCTTTTTGCCTCCAGTCCATCTGAGACTGAGCACTTGTGATGGAACATATGTTTCAATGATGGGTAAGTCTAAAAGGCCAAAAGGGGCAACCTAAGACAGACACAGTTGTCTGTTCTATGGCAAAAGCTCGAGCATTCATTAATTAAATTTAGAAGGGGTAATTGTCAGGGCCCATATAAATGGCTCCACTTCATCTTAAGAGAAGTTTTTGTCTGCCCTTGGTCTTCCAAGTTGAAACAACAGTATGTCTGACCTAAGATGTGAATGCAAAAGGATGCTTGGTGTAGGATGTGATCACTGCATGTCCTGCCTGAACAACAGACTACTTAACTCAGGAGATAATTACTTGATGTTCGGTGTATTGAGAAGGTAATCACACTTTCTTCTTCTTTGTGTCTTGATAAAGAAGTCATTTGCCTTGTCTCCCTCTTTTGATGGGAGGATAAAAAGACTGCACAATAAACACGGGCAGTACACTGGGTGCCCTCCTCACTCTATCTCTTGTCTCCTGTCTATTCCTTCCCTCAATCTACACTCTCCCTCTCAGGTATTAACACCAACTATGACGGATGTCCCTCAAAGTGGGACAATGACAGGTGGCACCCAACATGGAGCACCATTTGTAGTATCCCACATCCAGGAGACCATAATAGCAGGGTCTCTCCTCGGTTTATTCGTTGGTCCATGTTTGGAGAGAAGCATGTAAATTAAGAAATGGCAGGCAGCTCATCTAGTAACTGATGGAAACAGAAGCAGACACCCACAGCTAAAAACTTGAGCCGAACTGGAATCCAGATGCAGGGAGGGAGGAGTGATAAGAAAATGGAGACAAGACCAGGCTACAGAAACCCACAGAGACAGCTGACCTGAACAAGGTGGAGCTAATGCCCCCCACCCAGACTGATATCTGGGAAACCAGCATTGAACCGACTCAGACCCCCTGAACATGGGTCTCAGTTAGAAGGCCTGGGCAGTCTAAAGGACCTCGGACAGTGAAACCAGGATGTATCCCTGGTACACAAAAGGACTTTGGGAGCACATTCCCCATGGAGGGATACTCCCCTAACCTAGAGGCAGGAAGGAGGGCCTATACCCTACTCTAAATGACTTGACAGATTTTGTTGATCCCTCCTGGAAGACATCACCCTCCCTGTGGAGTTGGGGGGGATCAGAGGGTAGGGGGACATGGGAGGGAGGGAGAAAGGGAGGGAAGGAGGGAAGGAGGGAGGGAGAGAGGGAAGGAGGGAGGGAGGGAGGAAGGGAGAGGGAACTGGAATCGATATGTAAAAAAAGAAAAAAAAAGAAATGGCAGGCAGAAAAATTAAAGACACTAAAAGGGACAGAAACACACATAGTGCATATACGTTCCTAGCCTGTATCAGGGGAGACATGGAAGTGTTTAGCTTCTGCAGACATAGTTCAGAGTATATGAAGGAACACTCTGCCCTAAATATAGTATGTAGACTTTCATCAGCTGTAAGATTCACCTTTAAACACACAATTCGAAGCCTGGCAGTAGTAGTGCATGCTTTTAATCCCAGCACTGGGAGGCAGGGGCAGGTGGATCTGAGTTTGAGGCCAGCCTGGTCTACAGAGCGAGTTCCAGAACAGTCATGGCTACACAGAGACACCCTGTCTCAAATTTAAAAAATAATAATAATAACTTAAAATCTAGAAAAGGCCCATGTATTTGTTGCAAAACATTCCTACCTATATGTAATGTACTTTATAATAAGAATATTTAATAATATTTAAAATTTACATGACATGAGCAACAGTTCTATGATAATAATGATTTTCCCCCAATGCTTATTTCTTAAAACCCACTCACCTCTCCTTATGGGTGGTAATTACTCACAGTAAGTGAAAAGGAAATAGTTGGAGGGAAGACCATGGGTCAGGTACTTAAGAGGAGCCTCTGTGTAGGAAGTCAGCACAAAAGGACACCAGGAATGAACTGAACCCATTAGATCTCACTCTTAGGTTTGAATGAAGGATTGCAGCATCAGGGGACAGTGAGATGTAGAAACATAAGTCAAAGGATGCATGCAGAGAAAATAGTGAAACTTCAAGGTCAAGAAGGATGCAGAGGAGTCAGTGGGGACCACAAGAAAGGCAGATACAGGCAATTGACTCTCCTAATTATGCAGCTGCTTGTAACCGGGACCTATGGCAGTGGCTCACTGTGTAAATAGGTACTTATCTCCTGTAAAGCAGGGATGCGGAATGAGGAGCCCAATCCAGAGCCGATTTTTCAGATCCTCAAAGCACACAGGCATTGGACATCCTTGGTTTTTCCCACCCCAGACTTTTTTTTTTTTTTTTAAACCATTGCTGCCAACCTTCAGGTCAGAAGGTACTGGCAGAGGTCCAAATTCCAGAAAGAAACGTGTAGAAAAGAAAAACTCATCCTCTCTGAGTCTTTTTAGAGATAGGGTTTCCCCGAAGTCACCTGCATAAATGGCCACCTTCAAACACAAACCTAGTGTAGGAAGTACCTGAGAGCATGCCAGTCTAAAAGCTCTGCTCCCAACAGTCAGGAGAACAGACATGAAGAGGCAACAAGCAGTGTCTGGTATTCAGCAGCTAAGGGAGCGATCGGGAAGCGGAATTGAGCCATCTTACCATACCCAGGCAGAGCCCTGCACCCAGGAGACCTGCTGAGTGCTGAGCTCTCACAGTCCCTGTCCTAGGCTCCTTTAAATCAATCCTGCAGGGTTTGTTTGTTTGTTTGTTTGTTTGTTTGTTTGTTTGTTTAAATGACTTGGAGTTAACTTTTGACTTTTGTCCACCTAAAAGAAAACAAAATCAGCCAGGTGTGATGGCACATGTCCTTTATCCCAGCACTCCCGAGGCAGAGGCAAGCAGATCTCTGTGAGATCTCTCTGCCAGCCTGGTCTACGGAGTGAGTTCCAGGACAGCCAGGGCTGCTAACAGCGAAACAGTGTCATGAAAAATAAAAAAATAAATTTTAAAAAAGAATTTTAAAAAGCACTCATAAACCCAATTTTGAGCATATATCTGGTATACAAAATGTTCTCACTAAATATTCATTGAACTGGGCGGGGAGGGGCTCAGACCATGGCTCAGCAGTTAGGACCATTGGCTGCACTTAAAGAGGACCACAGGTTGGATTCCCAGTACTCCCGTGATGGTTAACAGCTACCTGTTATGCTAGTTCCAGGGGATCAGATGCCCTCTTCTGGCCTCTCTGGACACTGCATGCACAAGGTGCATTGGCATCCATACAGGCAAAACACACATGCACATAAAATTATAAAGAACTATTTTTCAGATATATTTGTTGAACTGAACTGAATTTTAGGGGCAGTCACACCGCTCTGTTGAGCATCACCGTTGCCCCATGCCTACCTTGCCTTCCCCCGACCACTGTGCTGAGTGAGGGCTTTCCACTAGGGCTTTGCAAATACCTCACACAAAGCTGTAATCAGCAACCAGCTTTTAATGCCTTCTGGTGTGTGAAGTGCCCTGGGTCCCCAGTGGCTTTAGTATAGGGGTTAAAGTACCCTGTGGACTGGGAGGTGGCTCTATGAGTAAAAGCAGAGAGAGCAGAAAGCGTGAGGAATCTGCTAGTAGTCTGGAAAGAGCTACAGTGAGTAACAAGAGCCCTTGTCTCAGATACGGTGGAAGGAGAGGACTGACTGACACCTGGACACACCCTCGATTGTCCCCTGCGCCCTTTGACCTCACACACACACACACACACACACACACACCACACACATGAATACACATACTGGCACGCGCACGCACACACACTTAAAAAATAGGTTGCCTTCTATTGATTTTATAGTCATAGTCAGCATCCTTAAATTCCAAGGCAAACTAGGGAAGCCGAAGCAAGGCCCATTGCTTCTCTCTATGAAACTCCTGAATCCATAGGTCTTATTTTTAAAGCAGAGAAAAGTGAAAGAAAGCTGAGTCAGGTCCAAGCACTCTATGCCTGAAGGAACAGCGAATCATCTCCGACTGTTTGCAAGTGGAGTGTACAGGGAAATGGCTGCCTGTGTTTAGAGAATGTAACATGCTAAACTTCCTGACTGCACATTTTTGAGGACTGGGGTGCATGCAAGCCAGGGGAACCAATCATGAGCCATCCACCTTGGTTTTAGAGACAAGGTCTCTCCCTGGGCCCTGAAATTCACCAATTAGACTAGGCTGGCTGGCCAGTGGGCCCCAGGGATTGTCCCATGTCCATCTTCCCAGGACTGGGGTTAGAAGCACCAGCTACAACACATGGCCTTTGGCATGGGTATAGAGATCCAACTGGGGTCCTCATGCCTGGATGGCAAGTCCTTTATCAATGAGGCTATCTCACCAGGTCCCAGATGGCACATTTTTGAAAGCCCAGCTTATCAGAGGTGCTTAATAAACATTCATGGATCTAAAGGACAGCAGTGTGTCAAATATGAAGAATTGGATTTACAGATTTGACTAAACTGAAAATAAAACCAAAGCATAACTTTGCCACACTTGAATGGAGTCATATTTTGCCCTAATGAAAGCCTATTCAATCTATATTGATTTAAGCCATAGGAAATCTGATTTTTTAATCAAAACTGATTAAGTTGGCTAAACTAAGAGAACCATTTTCAGAAGTCAGTGTTTATCATCATATTAAATATTATTTTAACCTAATCAATCCTAAAAATTTGTAGATAATTTTATTCAAAGGCAAACTAATGAAATTATATACTTTCCATACTACTAAGCCCCAAAACTACCACAATAGAAAGAAGTCATCAAATATACGGCATTTGTTCATCTAGATACTTGGGGGATATTTTTCAGTTACACATGTATGCAGCAGAGGTGAAATGTTCATATTCACAGTGGTGTATAACTTCCAATATTAAGTGGGTGGTTTCTTTATGGCCTCTTCTAAATCATAAGAATAAATTTTATGATTAAAGCACTTAGCCAGGTGGTGATGGTGCACACCTTTAATCTCAGCACTTGGGATGAAAATGGCTGGCAGATCTCTGTGAGTTGGAGGCCATCCTGGTCTACAAAGTGAATTCCAGGACAGCCAAGGCTACACATGGAAAAAAAAAAAAAACCTGTCTCAAAATAAAAAGCACCTAAAACTATTTCAGGATATTTCTAATATCTAATTGAATATTATTAGCCATAAAATTGTATATACTGTACATTTGTACTTCCAGTTTTTCATCTTAGTACACATGCTTTAATTCTCGACCCCCAGAACCAACCTGCCCAGTCTCTATTTGTATATATTTGGTAGACTTTTAGATTCCACATACAAGTAAGATCTATATTGGAGTATAATGTTAATTTGCCTGAATATATAAGTATTGCAAAACATTGTTTCTTATCTCAACTATATAGAATGTGTGTGCTCTGTTTAAAGACTTAAATTTTTTCATTATGCTAAAACGTTTATTAAGATTGCTAATCTTTCATTTAATCCTTCTCACAGAAAAGTGTCATACAATCACGAATTACCAGAGTTGGAGAGAATTCTTATTGAATACTTCTTGAGTTAGAAAAATATCTTACTCTGTAGCCCAGGCTTGTCTAAAACTCATGGCAATCCCCCTGCCTAAGCCTCCCCAGAGTGGTATCGTGAGCCACCATCGTTGACCTCAGCTAACACTTCTCCATGCTGTTTGTGTGTGTCAAGGTGTGTGGCAGGATGTGGGCTGGAGCACACTCAGCTTGCCAGTGCAGCCTAATGCATAGTGCAGCGGTCTCCTCCTTGCTCCTCGTGAAGACCTCCAGATACACTTTCAAGTACAGACAAGCCAAAGCTGAAGATGGTCATCCTAACACTGTGCCGCTTTGACTCCTCCAAGTCCTCTTCTTAGCCAGCCTAGTTTCTTGTAGAGACTCCAAGGGAACTTGACTCCCCCTCTCAAGATGACAACATTTCCTCTACACGAAATAAACTGTTTTCCCTGGAGATATCTCTGCTTGGGGCCGCATCTGCAACATCCTGAACTTCATGATTAGACAAAATATGGAAGTCCTTTCACCACCCTCATTGCCAAGCCCATCAATCACTACATTTAACATGCAATGCTCAAAGCTTGTCACACACTTCCATATCTGAGCTGATGCAAGAAAGGGGTTGTAATGAGCATTTCCTTTGATCTGGATGTTCTAAATGGAATCCAAGTTTGCATTAGCAATTGCTTACACTTTTGACTCATGCTTGTTCCCTTTTGAGCTTTGCAGCCCCCTATGGCTCTCAGATCAGTTTCACATAAAACTAACAAGAAGTTAACTCTCTTTCAACAGATTGCTTCATAATTAGGTGAAAGTTGTTTTTAGTATCTGACATAAGATTTGCCCTTTGAGCAGGGCATAGTGATGTCCACCTTTAACTCCAGCACTTGGAAAGCAGAGGCAGGTGGAGCTCTTATGAATTTGAGGCCAACCTGGTATACATAGTAAGTTGCAGGACAGCTAGGCCTACAGAATGAGACCCTATTTCTAAAAACAATTAAAAAAAAAAAGAGGCTTGCCCTTTGATCAAAATATTTAGGTTAGTTCAACCGACTATAGCAGCCACCCCTCCCAACAATATCTACAAGTTTGATAAGCAGTGTTTTATCCTTCCTCCTGCCAACTAGAAAATGGGTGAAGCCAGGAAACAAATGACCTTCCACAAAATTGATATTGTTATATTGCTCAATGTTTTTTATGCTAGCTATTCAAATAGCTACAAACCTCTAAGACTTCATTCTTACCGTCTTGAGTGAGGGTTTCTATTGCTGTGAAGATATACCATGACCATGGCAACTTATAAAGGAAGACATTTAATTGAGGTGGTGGCTTATAGTGTCAGAGGTTTAGGTGGGACATGGCAGCATGCAGACAGACATGATGCTAGAGAAGGAGCTATAGTTTCTATCTTGATCCCACAGGCAACAGGAAGTGAACTAAGACACTGGCTGTGGCTTGAGCTGTGTGAGATCTTGAAAAACCTGCTCCCACAGTAGCACACTTTCTCTAACAAGGCCATATCTACTCCAACAAAGCCATACCTAGTAGTGCCACTCCCCATGAGCCTATGGGGGCCAGTTACATTCAAACCACAGTTACCAATTCTGAAACCCTTCATCCTGAAAGACTGCTTATGTGCCTCGCCAGACTGGGATATAGTTTGCCTACACTGTCCTCTTGGTAATTCAGGAATAGCTGTATAAAAGAGTGAATGCATTAGTTTGACTTCATAGCTCCACAGCATCTCAGGTACCTTCTTATGATAATATCTTATGTTAACAATTTGATGATGTCTGAGAGGGGCAGACGACTGCCAGTAGCTCATGCTACTTAATAACATCAAGCAGTGACACACGGTTGCAAGATACCTCAGCACTTGCCAGTGTGTTGTCTTGAGTATGCTAGTTCCAAGTAGGACATAGATGAAGTCACTGCTCCCGTTTCTTTGTCACTCTGAAAACAATATCCATACTCATCAATGCACTTAGCATATCTGAAGTGTCGCTTTCCCCTTGCTTCTCTCTTCAGCAAGGTCTTAAATCTCGATCTCAATCATGAAATGTAAATGCATATGGTCTTAGGTTCCACCTCGACTCAAAACAAAGAAATCGACAAGTGCATACATGTTAAGTCAGAGGTTTAAAGGAGAAAGCTTACCAGGCCGATGGTAGGTAAAGGGCTTGAGTAGGTAAAGGGCTTGGGAACCTCTTTCTAGTCCTCTCCTCCCTGTTATGAACCACCTTGCATGCAAAGGCCACAGAGCTCTCAATCACTGCTTGTATGCCAGACAGGTGTGGTGGGCCAGGTGTTTCTAGGTGGGTGGTCTGTTTAGCATTAGGAAATCTCCATCCTGCTAGGTATAAGTTCTATTCTCCAAGGTTAACAGTCATCATGGATAAAGTATGTAAGGATATTCTCATCTCCAAATGCCAGACTTATATGTTGACTGGTAATGGACATGCCTTCCAACTCAGACCTGAAACAGGGGCTCATTTTTAGGCTCATCAAGTACCATAAAAAACATGCTTAGTTCCCCAGCTAAGGTTGCCTATTAAAGGATTTTTGTGGCCAGCACAAATGGTCCTTTCCATCATATTCATTATCCAGAGATAATAAATGCAAATATGCTTTCTAAATTAGAAGGCTCTAAATGCATGTACTTATTATTATTGCACATTTACCACTACGTCTTGCCAACCCATTTCCAGCTTGTTCTAAATGTATTTAAACCAAACAAGTTTGAAGCCAAAAGTGAAGCAGGAGAAACATGATAAAAGCTTAATATAATCATAAAAATAAATATAAGTGGGCACCACTGGCCTGAGTCTATATACTACAGACTCCAGTCATTGCAGAAACTATTAGCTCCATGAACTGGGCCCCAGTTGTGGAAACTAGCTGCAGCAGTAGACCTAGAATAGAAATAAAGAAGTTGATCCAAAATTCATGAAATCTGGTGGGCTGTAATAATTCTTGTCTCAATTGAAAACACAGCCTTGACATTAAATGATGTCTTTATTATTCATCTGGGAATTGTGGATTCTTATTTCTTCATCTTGACCTTCAGCCATTTCTTTTCCCTTTAGCACCTCGGAGACTCTGCTTAAGGAACTGTGGAACATTTCTTAATACAAGTTGCAGCCTTTCCTTACACAATTGGAACTCAGCTTTTAAGTTCAAATGACTGATAACACACTCAGACTCACACTGAAAAGTGTATGACAGTTATCAGGGCTTCTATGGGTGCCGACAGTGTTGAGAGGAAATACTGCACAACTTGAGGGAGGTACCATGTGGGAGGGATGCCTACCTGAGAAAACTCGGTTTCCAAAGACAAGAAGTGGGTAAATAGATTGGTGGGGCCTGAGTGAAGAGAGGGGAATGTCTACAGCCAAACAAGTAGCAAGGAGCATTTCAAAGAGATGTTCTCACTGCTGTGGCTTGGATATGGTCTATGTGCCTCTGACAAAGCATCACCTGCCAGGAACATGGCCCCCAAGTGTGGTGACGTTAAGCTGTGGGAATGCCATGAAGCGGAACCTCTGGGAATTGGTTAGACTATCGGGGGCCCCAACCTCAGAAGAGATTGCTGCAGCTTTTGTGGCCTTTGCCTGGGTCTTATCCTAGTCAGGCCACCAAAGGGTTATTAGAAAGGGAAATTTTTCGATATTAATGTATATGGAATGATTCATGCTAATAATATTATCATTGCATTAGTGTCCACAACCCACAGCACACTGCATTAAATGTACATTAAAGTAATGGAAATGTAATCATTTGCTACTGAAAGTGTAGTCTGAAGCCAGTAGCATCAACATCTGGGAACTTGTTAAAAAATCCATTGGCCCACCCAGACCAGCGGGCTCAGAGTCTACATTTTACCAAAGGTCCAAGGAATCCAATTGTCCATTAATGTTTGAGAAACAGTGTCGTCAGCTTTTGAAAACTGCAAATAGAGCAAAAACTATCACTTGATCAATTGACAAGGGAGGAAAACAACTCATTAAAACTGCATTATTGTGTTGTGGGTTAAACTGAGAAAAGGGGTGAATGTTTTATTAGCCCTTAAGTCCACAAGAAACGACTCAAGCCAACTCTATCCATTACCTTGAGCATCAAAAGTGATCAAAGTGGACCTGGAGTTGGCTTAATGTGTCAGAAAAGGAATTCTTTGAAGACTGGAAGCTTTCGGGGAAGCACAATGGTTTTTAAAAGCAAACAGCCAGCCAACAAAGCTCTGATTACGTGGCTAAGGGTAGATTTGGTAGGTCGAAATTCTAAGAACTCATCATCACAGCAGAACTAATAAATTTGCCCGGAAAAGTACTCTCCCTCATAAACATTCAAGGACAATAAAATTCCAGTCATTCGTATTGTGAGAAAAACCACTAATAGCCACAGCCAACTGGATTCACTTAATGGGATTAAGATGATCTAGAGACAGGACAAAGAAGATGTCCCAATAGGTTACTGGATACAAAAGGGAAAATATTGACAAATATGAATATTAAAAATTAAGATTCCCTGCAGTTGGTAGAGGGTTTACCTAAGATGCCCAAAGCACTGCATTCCATCCCCAGCACTGCATAAAACCAGGCATGTAGCACATGCCCCTAATCCTTATGTGCAGGAAGGAGATCAGAAGTTCAAGGCACTCTCTGCTCTACAGCCTGCGCTACGTGAGAACCTGGAGAGAGGACGCTGGGTTGAGGGGATGAGGATAAATCCATCTTTGGATGAAGAGCCCCTTCTCACTGAGACATTTTATCATGGCTTATTTCTAATGAGTTTCCCCTCCTTGATTCTGGTGTGGTTCAGTGTTCTGTTTACATTTAAGGCTTTAGAAAAAAAGGCAAATTGTCAGAAGGAGAGCAAGAATGAGTGACTGCATAGATAATCCCCAGGTGACTAAAGGCAGACCTCTAACACCTAACATTGGGGCAGACTTGGCTGGAAAACACCTTTTCCACTTACTGATAATCCTCAACAGCTATTGAAATCTCTGCCTGCTTTCTGTTCTGTTTCCTGGCAAGCTTCCATTTGCTCTGGCTTTTGCAAAAGTAACAGTAAGTAAATTTGACTCAACAAAACCAAGTATTATTTTACAAGTACAAACTGAAAATCAACCTAGGTTTGGGCTTGGGTTTTTGAAACTGATGCTAATTTTAAGCAGCAACCCTGAGAATCCCTGGAGGCTTACATGAGCTAATCAGTAGCACCAGCATTTTCAGTAGATTGTAAGTGTTTTCAAGAGCAAGCAAGAAACCCATTATGCTGTTGAAACCCCTGTTCCTTTCCACAAGCCGAAAATGGTTTTGTTATCCAGACTTGTCCCCATGGCAATCTTTTTGGTGAAATATCTGAACCCTGTCTTCTGTAGTGAGGGGACTTTGATACCTTAGAACTTCAAAGGTTTTGTTACAGTTATTTATTTATTTGCATGTGTGCGATGTTCATGTACTTGAATGTGGAGGTCGGAGGACAACTTGCAGGAACAGGTTTTCTTTACCCACTAAGCCATCTTATTAGGTCTAAAGTTTGAACCTGATTTGGGGTCCCCAAGTGAGGGAAAGGTGCTTTGTTCATTTGGTGTGGCTTTGGTTTTTTTGAGACAGGGTCTTGCTACGTAGCCCAGGATGGCTTTGAACACATCACCTTTGAACACCCTGCCACTATTAATTCCCTCCAACCTCCAAGTGTTTGGATTGCATGTGTTAACATCTGTGTCGTGAATTCCAGATTGGCCTTGGGGTTGATACGTAGCCAAGGATAACATTAAATTTCCGATCCTCCTGCCCCCACCTCCCAGTGATGGGATTAAGAGCAGCCTGGTCTATACAGTGCAGGGGATCAGCCCCAGGGCCTTGTGCTTGCTAAGCAGATACTCAAATAGTCCCTAGCCCACAGTTGTCCACTGAAGATTGACATCTTTGCAAACATCTCACTGAAGTTGCATCAACCTTGTGAAGCAACACTGAATATTTTGTTGAGCAAAACAAGAGAATAAGGAAGAATTTACAAATGGTGGGTAAGAAAAGCTACCTAAATTCCATGATAAACATCTGCAGGCCTCAGCAAGTGTCAAGTTGATAACACTGGAATAATTAACATTTTTAATCTCAGAAGAAAATTATTCTCATAGCCTTTGACACAGGTATACCTGTGAGAGGTACAAACAGGTAATTAGGGACCAGCTGAGAGTTGACAGGGCCTACATCTAAATGACCATTGTCACCAATCTTTCGGGACCAGTGAACTATCTCAAGAGCCAAGAGGAATGTGGTACCACTATGAGCTGAATGAACCACACCCAATGTGGGGAACTGATCTGTGATCACCAGAAAAGTAAAGATGTGTTGTGTTCAAAACAACTAGAAATGTTTAAAGGTCTGTCCCTTTCCTAGAAAGCAGGCTTACAGCTTCCTACCTGAGGAAGAAACAGGCCCAGAGAATTCACACCCATCCATCTCCAAACACACGATCAGATACATTATCTTGTTGCACCTGATTTCCCTTCAAATTATTTCAACTTGAAACCACATGAAACTAAGGTTACATCAATATACAAAAGCCCCAACTCTATCCACAAGCTCCCCTTGCCTCCAACCTGAAAAGTTAAATTGAGATGTAGATAGATACTGCATATCTATAATAATATATATATTTCCTTCAAGAAGCACCAGGAATGTAGTTTAGAAAAAGAAAAACATTCACCCAGTATGTGTGAGGCTCAGAATTTGACTCACACTACCTGCAAATTTTAAATAATACAAACAAAAGCATTATAAGCTTATAGTATTCTCTTGTGGCTCACAAGGACCATTAAGAGTGCTTGAAAGCACATAGACTTATAGAAAAATAGGGAATGCATTTCTAAGACACAAGCCTTTCGATCTAGACAAAGACAGCTGTTTGCTTCAACAAATCCTGGGTCCTCAGAAGACGATGTTATTTTTATTGCTTTTTGGTGGTGCTGTGTAAAGCATAGAACCTTACAGTTTGCATAGTAAGCAGTTTCCATCTTTAAATATACTCATGTGATAAGAAAAGATACATGCAGAGGAAATACATAGGATTTTAGGAACCACCATTTACATTAGAAATTCCTTTATACAAACATCTTAACTTTGAAAACAGAAAAGGCATCTGCAAAGAGCCCTCTGAGACTGTAGGAAACCCAGCTTTCCATGTAAGCAGCCTTTCACTGAGAGACGTGAGTGATGGCAGATGAAGGCCTCTTAAGAATAGACTCAACAGAAAATGACAGAGGCTCATTCGCCGAGAGTTTCGTTCCAACTTGTTTGGCTACGAAGAGGTCTTTTGCGCATCTGTCTATGGTAAATGTGTACTTCTGGTTCTCCTTGACCAAACACTCTCTGTGTTTCTTTGGGGTCTCTTCAAAGGCTTCTTTGACAAATGGTGTTTTCAACTCAAGGCCTGATTTGTCGCTGAACGTCTGCTGGAATACTGAGTGGAATGGATTATGTTTAAGTGGCAGAGGGTGCCTGGTGTTTTCTTTGCTGATCTTGCTTAAGACGTGCCCTTGAGGGGCCAGGCAGTCCATATCAATGGGAGAGAAATTCCGCCTGGGTGGGGAGAAGGCCGACCTCTCAGGGACAACCTGGTGAGCCTGAAGGCCAGTTCCTGATGTTGGGACCTCAGAGAGATGAGGCAGTAACAGGGAGCCTTCCGGTTTGGGTGGCATCATGTCATGTTCTGCACTAAGGCCATCCTGAACTCGGGTTCCTTTCAAGTCCCAGCTGGCCCCAGGCTTCAGGGCTTGAACAGAAGTGGTAGCATTTAAAAGGTATTGCTGGTAGAGAAGTGTGTCAGCAATGGGACCACATTTGGGCCAAACTAAGAATCGTGAGGACAGGGGATATTGTCTGTAAGTTGTGGCCACACTGACGTTAGAAGAAATCAGTTCCATGTTCCCAGATCCTGAATACTGCATGGTGAGATCAAGGCAGGTTGGTAACAAATTACAAAAGTCCTTGCTAGGCAGCTCCCCTGCAGTGGGGCTATAGGCACTTTTGTAGGAATTGTATTCAGGTCCAGGCACCATTCGGTTGGGTAGGAACAAGGCAGCAGCTTGAGAAGTTTCCAACATCTCCCTCTCTTTATATTCTCTCTCCAGCATAATGTTCTCCAACTCTTTGTCAGCAAAGGCTCTTCTCTTCCTCATCCTGTCACTAACAGGTGGAGGTAGAGGAAGGGTCCCTCCCAGGTAAGTCTCAGCTGCTATTGGGCGATAGCCTAAAAGAAGCAAGTACAGCAAAGAAAACAGATTGACATCCTGACAAGAAATCCAGAAGGCAAAAGTAACATCACAAAGCACAGGATACTCAGTCGCAATTCCATATCACTGATATTTTAGTGTAAAAAGCAACATTATAGGCTTGATTTAAGATAGTTTTCCTTTCAGGTACAGTGCCCATATGGTCGCTTCTGGTGGTCATTGTTTTTGTTGGTATAGGTATGTCTGCTTGCTTGCCTCAGCAAGTGTATTATATTGACTGAGATTTTAATATTCTTCCCCGATCCCTAGACATTGAGGGACAAATTTGTCCCCCTTGTTTTCATGGGTGTTTCATTACCCATATCTTTCTCTTTTTTTGTCTTTTTGCATTATTATAAAAGATATCTATACCTATAGCTGATGTCACTTTTATTTTCTAAAGATGTCTCATTATGTACACAGTGTTACAGCTGTAGAATAATCCAAGGAGAACTAGGAAAAAAAGGAAAAGAAAGTTAAAGAAGATTCGTGAGCAGAAAAAGAAGAAAAGACTTGAGGACACAGAGAAGCATAGAAAAACTCTGAAGAGCTGTTCACGAGTCCAAACACACAGCAGCTAACGATTCAGCCAGGCTTCCCCTTGACCTCTTGAACAAACAAAGCAAGACAAAATAGTGGGGGTTGGAGGGGAAGCATCTCCAGCTATAGATCTCAAGCATCCCCCCACCCCCAAGTTCATTCATGTTGGCCAAACACCGAAAAAGCTGAACAAGCAGTCATTGAGATGTGGATGAAATCATGCACAGTTCATAAAAAGAGACAAAATCAAATGCAAAAGCTAGCAGGGCATAAGTAGATTGCTTGGAGTATTTATTTCACCACTCCCAAACCCTCAGCACTTGGCAGATTTTTCTGAAGGACCCAGTGTGGTGTTTGTATTTACACAGTGGCAAACCCATTATACTCTCTTGGAAATAAAATAAAAATTGAAAAGTATTGTTTCCACTCCTGAGGCTAAGTGTTTGCCAGAAAGTTATTTACTTAAATTGAGTCCTCAAATGTCTCAACTTGCTTTGCCAAAAGCATCAATTTATCAGTGTGGTCCCTATGGTCATAAATGTTTACCTACTTTGCAACTAAATACAAAAGTCAGACGTGCACAGCACAGACTGAGACACAAACTTTAAAACCGTCCAGGATCAAAACTCAGAAGAAAGAAAAACAGAAAAAAACAAAAACAAACAAAAAAAACAAAACAAACAAACAAACAAAAAACCCCTGCCGCTTCAAAGAAGGAAGCCTTTCTCTTTAAGCTGTGGCGGTGATTAAAGTAAAAGTAACTTCACCTCAGATAAAGGCAAAGTAAAGACTGTTAAGGAAAATGATGATGGACAAACACTTTGCTTAGCCATGCCTAAATCCAAATGCTTCAGAAAATCGTCACTATTTTAAGAATTAACGTGTCTCTAAGATCTATAGAAAAAGAAGGCAAAGGGAGATCTAGCCTTGCAGCAGCCTTCAGTTTGCATGTTTGATTCCTATCCTTACCCAGTCTACCGCCTTAACTGACAAAAGCAGTGGGAAGGAAGTGTGGGGAAGCAGCGATCATCTGGATTTCCACGGAGGAAAACCGAACAACGCCGAAGAGTGAAACTTGGGGCTACAGGTGACTCTTGGTCACAGCTGTTATCGTCTTGCTTCGCTTACTCTGCCCATTAAGCTCCTTCAATAACTAAGAGAGTGGGGCCAGAGTGAGTTTTAATTGTTTTCCTTCCCAAAGGTATCACTCGATGGCGCATTTTTGTATGTCCCTCACACTGGAGCGAATTTCACAGGCGCTGCAGCGGAGCACATTAACTAGTCAGAGGATAATATTATCGCGATGGCAAAACCCTCTGCAAATATGTGACACGCATTTTCTAGACAGCAATTCCCTTCCCCGAGGCAAACTTTCTAATGAAGATTGGCTCCTTCCCGGGTTAATGCAAACGTCATGCGTCTAAAATGATAAGCATTCTTCAACTCCATTTACAAAGCCAAAGGACAACTTGACGTTATTTTACCTTCTAAAATGCTTTTGGCCAGCAAACTTGGCGCCCTGACTTGCCTCTGGTACACTGCTTTCCGCTCGAAATTATTCTGTTTCCCGGAAAGTCCCTTCTTGTCCTGTAAACACAAGAAACAACCGTCGGAGTGGGGAAGTAGGGACATCGCAAAGCCTCTAGCACTCTCCCCAACCTAAAACGTATTTGTTTAGCCGTCTCTTATGAAAACTTATTCCAAAGAAAATTAATGGGAGCGCCCCTTAATCTCAGTTCAGCCAGCCAGAGGGCCACTCCTTCTTTCTCTGGCTATCACTCTGGAAAACATTCAAAGAGACATCTAGACCACAATCAAGGAAACTTTAGGAATCCGGCCTGGAAGAACTGTGTTGGAAGGTGAGGTGGTTGCCTCCCCAGGATGCGTCCACTCAGTTGAAGGTGCCCAGAAACTGCCTCTGAGAACCAAAAGACAGGGCGGTTTCTCCCCAAGTGGAGTAGCCACGATGGGGTGCCCCGGAGACTGAGTCTTCTGTTTTTGTCTTGTTCCCTGAATCTCAAGGGACACTCGCCTGAAAACCCTGTGGTTACCACCAAGTAGCTCCCAACCCAGTGGGCTGCCGTGGAGAAGCCTAGCAAGGCACAGCAGGATCTACCCTACCCTACTAGGAAAGAGGTTGAACCCGGGGCCAGGGCCACCTGAGGTTCCGAGCAGCCTTGGGCTGAGGAGTTTTGTCTCTTCTAGAAAATGGGCGTCAAGTTCTGCCTAAGAGTCAAAGTGACAGCCACACAGTAACAGCAGCTCATGCTGCTTTATTTTCTGTGGGCGTTATTAACATAGTGACTGGACACACCGCTCTGTCAACCACCCCTACTCCCTCCCCGCAAAATTAACCCTGAAATATTTTAATGACTTTTCCGTAGTGTCCCAAATGCACCTAATTATTTTCAAGACCACCTTTTGCGTTTTAGTAGGAGACTTTTCTAGCACGTTTTGCAGCGATGCCCACAGCTTTCCCTCCCGGGCCTGCAGGCTACCCTGGGCAAAGTATTTGCACTTCTCCTGCTGCTAAGGAACGCCCCATCCCTGTTGACATGTGCCCTCGAGATGCACCCCGGGCCTAAGGGCACCCACCTCGGTGGCCTGCTGCCTCCGGAGCGCCACCTGGGCGGCCATGACACGCTGGCGCTCCACCACGAGCAGGCAGTTAGCGCACTGGCAGTCCCGCCAGCGACAGAAGCGCTTGTGGCCCTTGAGGCAGGACACAACGCCGTGGTTACGGCAGCGCGCACACTTGGGCGTGCGGCTCAGTTTGCGCGGCTCTGAGCCGCCACCCGCAGTGGCACCGCGCTCAGGAGCTGCGGCCGCGGCTGGCAGCGCCTGAGCCGCAGGCGGTGGCCTGGGTGCCAGTTCTCCGGGCTGCTCTGGCCGGCCGGGCACCTCCGGGGACGCTCCCGGCTCCTCGCCATCACCCTCGTCCTCTGCGTCTTCATCCTCCTCGTCTTCGTCCTCCTCCTCCTCGACGTCCCCATCAGCTGCTGATGGGCTCGCTCCCTGAGGTGTGGCCCTCAGAGGAGCCCCACAGCCATCCTCCTCCAGCTCTAGGCTCTCCACGTCGATCTCCCAGTCCCCGGCTCCCGGGACAGCCTGCCCTTCCGTCATGGCGCTAGGCTCTCGTTGGACTCGCTTGCCGGCACTCTAGGGAGACAGAAAGGCCCGAAGACCGGCCCCGTCGCAATCAGGGACTCTCTCTTTGAGCCTTGGCCCAGAACTTCTGCAAGGCCAGAAGTTAACCCAGTTTCCTTCTGGTCCCTACAATACAGGCCACATGGACCCAGAGACCCACAACTCAAGGAAGATTTAATTTACTAATTCCAAGTGGTCTGTGCACCTGACCTTTAACCGCAGCCCTGTCTGGCCTTTCCAGACAAGTCACCCACTGACCTTACACACTCGCCAGTTTAAGCCGCTTGTCAAGCTTTTCCACAGACGACTAGCACGGCCATGATGCATATAAAACTGTCGATGGAACAATTATCTTTCCTTTGATTACAAGGGACCTTGAAATCACGTTTCCCAAATGTCCCTCATTGACCTGCGCAGCCTCAAAGACTCTGGAGAGGTATTTGCATCGCTCCCCTTCCCATAAACGCTGTGTTATTTATTATTAGAGGGTCACACACACACACACACACACACACACACACACACACACACAGAGCGAGTGGGGGGACACAGGCCATAAAGCTGCGGAAGCTGGTCTGGCATCAGCAGTGCTTTGGGCTGCACAGGGTTGATGGAACTTGATTTTCATCTTTAAGCCAAGGCAACCAGAAACAGAAAGGATAAGTAATGATGATTCATGCTCCCCATGCCCTCCCTGACTCAGGACCTGCAACATCACAACACTCACCAAGACTCAGAGGCCCAGGCTAGCAACCCAGTTAAAAGATATCCAGCTTTAGGATCTTTCTCTCTGGAGCCTTAAGCAGCACGCGCAAACTGGGAAAGAGTCTGACAGCAGAAGGCCGGAGCCCACTGGACGGTGGGGAGGGACAGAGGCAGGAGGTGAGTCAAGTCCTCAGCAACCTCACCCTGTACATCCCCAATTCTGCAAAGTTCTGTTCGGTCTTCTGCAGCCTGGGTCGCTTCTCTTCGCTTTCCTCTTCTGGCTCAAACTGGGCAGGAAAGGTGGGGCTCGGACCCAGAAGTCCGCCGCCGCAGGCGCACTCAGTTTGCTTCCTGCGCAGCGGAGTCACTCACTGCAGTCCGGGGCCTCCGCGCCCCTTCCTAGTATTATCCACCCACCGACTCCCACCCCCGAGCTCCGCGTCCTCTGATTGGTCGGTTGTCAGGCGCTGTGCACGCTGATTGGCCAAAGCACTCAGACCGAGCGCCCGCCTCCGCTGCACAGCGGGCGCTTCCCTCCCAGCGCCGCTGCGCCGTAGTCCGCCAGCCAGCCTTCGCTGCAGCCGGGTCCCTCATTCAGAAGCTGAACCTGAAAGTGTGAACTGCGATCGTGGTGGCGAAGTCGCCGTTTATCTCGCGGACTAGGGAACAAGCTGAATCTCACTCTTATGCATCCTGTTGCTCTCCAGAAGGTAACTCAGAGGTAGAGATCAGAAAGGTTAGCATTGATTTCTACCGATGTTCTCATCAGCTCCGGTATATTTAACCATCGCAGCTAGACTGCAGAAAGAGACCACTCTACAGGGGCGCACTGGCATCTTTCCACATGAACAAGTCCATGCTTCTCCTGCAGGACGGCGCCTAGCCACAAAAACGAATATGTTTTTGTGGATAACTCTGAAGTGCAAAATAGTTCTTTACTGTCACAGAGCTGGGCAGGTAAACACCTCAACTACAGGTCACTTACATTTTCCTGCTGTCAGTGGACAGCACAGTTCTTGCTGGAGAAAATGGAAATAACATACGCCATTAGCGATTTTAGATACAAAGAAATAGTCAATCTAAGCATGTGTTTATACAAAACAATTTTAAAACTGCTTCTTAACGTGCGTGAATAATTGTTTTATAGAGAAAATGGACTTTCTTCCCTCTCTCTCAAAACACCCTTCACAGAAATGTTTGAAACAAAGTTAAATTTTCCCAGGAATCGCAAGGACGTTCCCTGCGTTCTATATATCTTAAGCTAGAAGTAAAATCCCTTGGACGCTTTTGGAGTCTCACCTTTAAATCCAGCTGCCCTCTGCAGGAGGAAGGGCTTAAGTGAAAAGGGGGGTAGACACTTGATGTTCGTTCCCTTGCACTCGAGGCAGACCACCGCTGGATATTTGTTGAAGGGAGAAAATTTCGGAGCTGATTACAGCTTTCCTCTAATCCGAACCTATAAGAAAGTTCGGAGTCAATCAAGTTCGCCAGCCCGAATTGGAAACAAAGACCAGCTGCCTGCTGGAAACACAGGTATTTTCAAGCCCTTAGTGAGACTAAATTCCTCCTGTTTCGGGCACTGGAGCCACATTTTGTGCGGGTTCTTCCCAGAGCCAAGGCAATGTCCAGCTAAATACATGGACGGAGATGGCCTTCTGTATGTTCCCGTAGATCTTTCAGTGTCTCTGGGGGTCTTGAGGGGTGACTTGTAAGTCATGGGGCTGTCTTGGACAATTTCACTAAGGCACACAGGAGCCGCTCTTGATGCCTCTCCTTTGCACCTCCTAGTAACACAGATTAGTTTCGCGGTTTGTGTTCTTTCTTATCTAACCATAGCGCTTCTTTTGTCCACCTGGGTGGGGGCTTTTGAGTTCTTGACTACAGGAGAAACATGTTTTTTAACTTCTGTTTTCTCAGATGTTGAAAGCATGAAGCCCTGAGAGACCCATTGTCCTCGGGGAAAGCCAGGGACTGGGTCAAGAACCTTGGACCTGGATAGCCTCTGTCACCAAAAGAAGCGAGTCCTAGGCTCTCAGCAGCAAATGCTGGCGGAGGATTTGCCATGGTTTCTTGATTGTTTTTGTTGCTGCTTTTTGTTTTTGTTTTTGTAGCTCCTCTGCATCCTTTTTGATTTTAGTGCTTGGAGTTAGGAATAGCTCCTCCATGACAGGATTAGGCACTGGTCTTTTGTTCAATTTGTTTTTGTCAAACAATGCTGAGTTTTCTTCAGCATGGACACACACACACACACACACACACACACACACACACACACACACACACATTTCTACCTTCAAAAACAGGGTGTTTCATTGAAGCCATTAACCTGCCAGATCATGTAGAAGACAGACTTGGTTCTTATTTATTGCTTGTATAGACCCTAAGAGTAAAGAAGATAGATTAATTAGCTCTTCACCGGTAATTTTAAATATTAACGAAGCTGAGAAAATAGCTTTGCTTGTTACTAGGTGGCAGAAAGGGGAGCCAGGAGGGAACAGGGGGAGGGAGTGTGGGCAGCTGCTTCCCAAACTGAAAGTAAACAGACTAGGGAGCCCAGCAGCCTGGTTTAAACTTTAAACAGCACTTGAGAAAGAAACAAACAGTATCTGCATACATGAACCAGTCAGATGAGGCCAAAACTGGGAAAGGGGGTTTGGGGATAGGGGGCCCTAAGGCAGAGGAGCCAACCCAGAGGACCAGCCCTAGAGAATGTTCTAGGGCAAAGACCAGACTCCCTAACGGGGACTTGCTGAGCCAGACCAGGGGAGGGATGCTGAAGAGCTTCCTGGCTCAGCTGGACCCCTAGGTTGCAGGTGGATGCTCCCCCTCTCCCCTCCCCTCCCTCCCACCCCTCGCACTCCAGCACCCCATGGACAGAGAAAACACAGGACTGAAAGTTCACGCTGTCTGCTGATACCACCCCCTACACACACTGTTCCCCTTTTCCCTGTGTGCCTTCCCCCTTATACCACCGTCTGTGCACTTTGCCACATGCAGCTGCAATCAAGATCCTGTTAAATTACACTCCATCCTCTGGTCTTGAAGACCTCCAGGGAATCACTGGTGGGAAGTCCTCCAGGAAGTCCAAACTCCAGGAAGTCCAAGACATGCCCATACTGAAAGTGAAAGGGTGTGCACTTCTTCTGGGGGGTAAATGGCCATGCTTTTTATTAGGCTGCCAAAGGATGCCACAGCTACACAAACTGTTCAGTAAACTAAATATTTGGAAGACAGGGTGAGGGAGCCTGGGCTCCAGTTGGTTCTTCCACAGACTAGTGACCTTGGTCAATTATTTTTCTGTGTCTTTTAAAGAGTGTCCTTTCCTGACCTGGCATCTGACTAACAAGGATAGGGTGATCAAAGAGTGGGACCTCCGAACGGACCTCCTTCTCCTCCCTGGGAAGAGTCTGGCTTCTCTTCACCCTGCTTAAAGGGACTTCCTTGACTCAGGACTTCTTAGCTGAGGAAACAAGTCCCTAAGCAGGGTTTGAAAACCAACACCAAGTCACAAAGCACTGTCCCTTTCCCGTGCTTTTTTTTTTTTTTTTTTTTTTTTTTTTTGAGCTGTTATGGTGCTGTTGTTGTGAGCTGTGGAGTTGGTTTCCTTTCACTGCTAATCCACGTGAATGAAGGTGGAGTGTGTCCTCCCTTGCTTCTGGCTCCTTACACACACACACACACACACACACACACACACACAACTTTCCTGCCCCAGCACTGTTTGAGCCTACCAGCTGAAGGAAGAGAAGTAGAGGTCTTTGCTTGGTAAGAGTGAGTTGCCATTTTCTCCAAACACCTGTCCAAACATAAATAATTTTCAAAGAAGGCAAGCCTGTGTCAGATCGGCCCCTACTCCTTGTATAATCTCTTGAGCTCATTCCACTGGAATGGCCCTGGGTCGGGCGGCTCAGCTACCCCTGTCTTTACCACCTAAGGCCAGTGGCATCTCCACTTTGGCCCTGAAAGGTCTCCACTTGCTCAAGGGGCCTCTAAGGCAACCGACCCTAAAGACTCATAAAGTGGAGCTAGGGGACCACTACCACCACTACCAGCAACAGCGGCAGAAGCTTAAACTGCCTAGTTTCAAAGATCCATGTTGTAATTGGCCGTTGGGCACTTCTGGGCACCTTGGTAAAAGGGTTTTGCCATGGCTAACTGTGGCTCTGCTTTCTTGAGAGATGACCTCAAACCTGTGGATAGCAACAGTGTCATACATACAGTTTGACAACTCTAACTGGCTATGGACACGGTGAAATAAATAATCCCAGATGGGACCACAGAGATATGATTTCCCAATTTACTTTGCGAAATCAGATATACGACCTGTCACAGTCAATGGGGGTGGAGGTGAGCAAGGAGGTCTTTTAGGCCATAGCTGTTCTCCACCAGCCCACCAGCGCTGTTAACAGGCCCCCTTCCCCTGCTTTGGCACCCTAAAAATCAAAGGACAAGAAGAGACCTCATTCCTTCTTGTTCCTTCTGTGGGAAGCCTGGTGTTAGGAGACATTGAAAACAGAAAAGGAAAGAATGCTTTCTCCCTGCTCTTGCATTTAAGGGAAATTGAAACTCCCATCAAGAACTTGCTGGGCTGTGGGGGGACAGGATGCATAGCAATTTAGCCGCAGTGCAGAACTAAAGAGGCCTTGGCTGGTTCTGGTCCACCCCGATGCCTTCCTATGTTTTGTAAAACATGCCCTTTGACTGTGCACAAACTGTGAAGCAATCTTGCAGGTATATCTGTCACCCTGCTGGCCCCAAGACCAGACAATGATGGGAGGAAGGGCTGGGCTCAATTACCTTGGGGGCCCAAAAGCAGCCAGGCAAAGAGGAAACTACAGTCCTCTTGTCCTCTAAATATCTATGCCAAATGCTCCCCAGGAGGCATTGGGACGCAGATCCTGCCCAGTGGTGGTGACCCTGTTATGGAAGGCAGTCAGGAGATTGTATGTGCCAAGTGCTTCCTTGTACACATCCCCCATGGGGAGGAGGGATGATCAGGACACAGTAGAACACAAGCCCTTGCCCTTGGGAACTTTCCATCCCCCATGCCTGTGTTAGAGTGTGACAGTTCAAGTGTTAGATATTGCTGATACTTACATCTCGGGTCACTCTCCATATTTCCCCAACACACTAACCATCATGGTAGAAGGGAGGCCCGGGAGCAGAGTGTTGGTCCTACAGGAGCTACAGGGAGAATGAAATGTCTTCCTTCCTTGTACATGATCCACCACCCTGCCCCTGCAGCCCTTGGGTGTAGACAGAAAGGGTCAGATTGAATGGCTTCTAGTTTCTAGTTGGCTATGCGGCTAGGTAACAAGTGACTGTCCAGGACCTCGGAGTGACTGAAGAGTGACGAGTGCCCTGTGTCTCCAATCCAAATGGCAAAAATACAGGCCCTAAAAGGGGACAGGACTTGCCAAAAAGTGGTGTCTCTATCCATATAGTAAGTGATAAAGGGGGAGGGGCGGGAAGGGAGGAAGAGAAATGGTGAGAAGAGATAAGATTATGGATCCAGTTCTATTCAGCCAACTAAAGCAGCCCTGACCTTAGACTGTGTTTTTGTTTTTGTTTTGTTTTGTTTTTTGTTTGTTTCTTTGTTTGTTTTCACCATTGCCGGTGAGGCTTCTATGTAATGAAGGGATTGAAACGGAACTAGATCATCGTTGAAGTCTTTTCCTAAATTCACAATACATCTGGGTGGGGTGAAAGGGAGGAGGAGGTGAAGGAGGAGGAGGAGGAGGAGGAGGAGGAGGAGGAGGAGGAGGAGGAGGAGGAGGAGGAGGAGGAGGAGGAGGAGGAGGAGAGTGAATGAGTGAATGAGTGGTCTCTCCTGCTGGGTTGTAGAGAATCCAGAGGGGGGTGGGGGAGAGACCCACGCCAGCTGGAGCAAGCCTTTACAGCAAGGCGCTACATAAACTTTAAGAGCCGAGGAAATCTCTTTGCAAGAACAAGCTGATCGCCAGAGAGTAGGAGGGCGTTCCACAGGAGGTGAGCCCTTGGGAAGGGGCTAGCTAGGAGATGTCACTTGCTTCACGCTGATTTAATGTGGGGGGAGCGCAGGTGCAGGAAACTCCAGCCCCTTCTCCTGTCCACCTAGAGCCCCTGAGCCCTCCACCCCTGCCCTTTCTTTCCTAGAAAATTTATTGACTGGGTGAAAGCCGGCTAACAAAAAGGCAGCCTCGTGAGCTTCGGGCTCCACAAGAATGCTTTGATCCCCCTTCAGTGTCTAGCAGTCCCCAAAATGCCTGCAATCCCTGTGGACCAGTGGCTCAAGGGTCCAACTTCCATAAAGGGTCTGTGCGCCGCATAAGGAGGCCGCGTGGGGGCACTGCGCTCCGGGTCCACAGCCTGGGAGACACGCGTGGCCACTGGATTACATCCTCTCTACCTTCCACTAGCTTTGCCAAGCAAGCCTGGAAGGTGGCTGGCTCTCAGTGAAGGAACTTGGGCATCCTGATTACTTCTAGCAGCCTTGTTCCTTTATATGCAAGAACCTCGGATCTCTTCGTTCACTGACCGTTAAGGTAGAAGGAGTCACAATCATTGTGGACCTACATTTTGTCAGATTCAGAGCCTGGCCCCTGCAACAGGCAGTCGATTCCAGAAGGTTATCCTGCTACCAGCACCATGGGAAGAGAAACAAAACAAGATCTCAATCTGCCCCCATCCCTCTGCAGCACGCTTCTCAGCAGGAGTTAGCGACTGTGGCGACCCTGGAAGGTGAACTCTGTTCCAGCTGCTTTTGCATGAGGCTCCCCATCAGCCTTCCACCTAAAGCTAACTCGATTTCCCTGAGCACACATTACAGAACTGCCCCCATCCCACAAAGCAGCAGCATCCACCACTCCTGCTTCTCCTTTGTAAATCCCGCAGAAATGATTGGAGAAGCCAAGGACCTTTGGGTGGAAAACGGGCTTTCAGAATGAAGGTTCAAGTTTGGTGGTGGGAAATGTACTCAAGACTGTTTCACCAAAGAACAGGTCATGGGGAGCTGTGTAGACCAACCAGGGTTCTGAAAGCCCACGAAATTTCTGGAAGTTTTGCACAATTTATACTCTGTGCCTGTTTCCTCGTTTATAGAAGCCAGGCTCTTGACAATATCAAGTTTATAATGGCAAAAACAAAGTAATTGATAATCAAAAGGAATTATGAGTGTAAGGTGCCCAGGTCTCCCTTATCTATCTTCCTTTCTTTCTTTTTTTCTTTCTTCCATTCTTTTCTCTTCAAGTCAGGAACATCACGTCCTAGGCGACAAGTAGATAAGGTAAAAGATGGCAGTCTCTGAAGGGCCACAGATGGAGTTACAGGTCCTCCTGTTTGGTTAATATGCAAGTGGCCCTTGTCTCTCAAAGGGAACCACTGCCATCCCATGCCTTCTTAATCAAACAAACAGGCAGAAACTTACCTTTCTTTGGCCAACATGGGGCCAGCCTTTCTAGCGTTTAGATGAATTGCTTGTCCCTGCTGAGCAAGAAAAACCACGCCCTCATGGCTTTGAAGTTGCAGCAAGGTGACATTTCCCCTCCTGAGAAACGGTGCTACTGAGACAGAAAGGAACAGTCAGTCTTCTATTCCTATAACTTAGTTTCCAACTGCAGCCATCAACTGGGCTGGGTTTTGTTTGGTTGGTGGTTGTTTTTGTCTGTTGTTATTGTTTCATTCTCTTACTTAGGGAAAAACTTAACACGCAAAAGTAAGTCAAACTGCGTAACATCTACCAAAGTAATCTAACGGAATAATACCTGGGACAACCCGCATGAATACATAACATCTACACAGACATTAAGCAGACCAGCCATTGCCAGAAGTTACTGTGCACAAGCTTGAGAGATCTGTGCCAGTCCTGCCCATTACTGAGTTGGTAAGATTTAATTTTACCCAGTGGATGGAGTAAAGTGAGGTCAGGGCTCTGGTGCATTGTAGACTTCACAATCATGTGCTGAATCATTTGAGCAGGATACTCATCAACTGATCACCTAGTTTGATGCCTGGGGATGAGGGACAGAGACACGGGTGGCCAATGTGAATGGTAGTTCTACATTCTAGCCTAGAAACTTAATTATCCAATACTTGATCCGATAAATGACTTGGGAAATGTTCTCTAAATCAGTCTTCACTCCCTCAAACAAGAGGATCACCAAGGAACAAAATTACTTCCTTAACAGAGGAGGGAAAAAATCTCGGGCCCAGCTCTCAAACTCTGAACCTATTGGCTCCTCCCAATCAGAAACTCTGTCTCTATTCAAGCCTGTCTCATTCATATCAGCAACCTTCCAGTGTTGCTAATAAACAGCAGCAACTTATTGGGTTTTGTTGCCTTTTCTTTTTTCCTCTTAGTTTTTCTCGATCCCAGTTTGCACAATACACGAGTACATCTGTCCCCTTAACTTTCACCCAAGTAAGTGTTGCAGAGCCACTGAACTTGCCTTATTGGGTCCAAAAGACCCGAATCTGGCTTCAGTGTGGAGTCCAGCCCAGTGCATGAAAGCATAGAATCAATTCTCCAGTTGTGGTGTTCTCTGTAGTATTCCCAGATGTTCTTGTATTGTTTGGCGAATCTATAACGTAATAAATATTGACAGTCCCCTCACATGTGCTGTTAAGATTTGCTCATCCAAAAAAGGATCTCCTTTTCTGCAATCTTTTAAAAAATATATCACTAGATTTGTTGTCTTGAAATTAGTTTGCACTCTGGCAGCTTTCTTTAAATGTCAACCAGATGTGGAGTCCCATTACAGTGCTTGCCTATTTTTTTTTTTTTTTTTTTTTTACAAAAACATATTTTACTTGTCCCACAGACTGGTGGTGTTTTAAAACAGTTGTTCTTCAAGAGTCTCCCGTCAGTTCCTGAATGGAGATAAAATATTCTAAAAGTCAATGAACTTCCTCGCACAGCACATGTTTTAATTCTCCTTCTGGCTACAGAATCACGCTTCCTGCCACTCCAGATGTATCTTTCAAGCAACCACTGGCGTAGAGGAAGCGGCGGTCCATAAGAGAGACCTGTCAATTACAGCTTTGTCCCTTCCTTTAACAGTCACACACACTTCCATTTAAAGCTCCTGTTTGTGCTCCTTTCCAAAAATATTATCCTTCTGGGAGGAAATTTTTCACGCATAAACACAGATCGGCTGAATGACTTTTTACCCCCCTAAGGAAAGTCTGAGAAAACAGATTCTTAGTTATTTGAGAGTTAACACACACTGTTTCTCAAACCTAGCTGTATGTGTGTATTAATCAAGAACGGAAAAAGGAGAATCAGTGGATTGGCTCTGTAGTGAGCAAGACTCTTGAGCCTTCGGAAGTCACCAAACACTTAATAAAAACCAAGAGTGATTTATAAATCATTTTAGATTGCAGATCCTACAACATTTATTAAATCTTTAGGATGATGGATTTATTCCCATTTCTCAACAGAGCCACAATAATATTAAGCATCCTTTGCCACAAGAATATGTGCATTTGATGGCTCTGATTAAAAAAAAAAAAACTATGATTTTGTTATCACAGCTACAAGAATGATTTTTGTTTAGTTTTCTGCTTTGAAAATAGTACCTCTATTTAAAAATACAGGTACAGGGGCATAAAAGTATCTTTAACGCTGTACTGTACAGAAATATAAAATGAGAGTTCTGGATCTTGGGTGGTGCTGTCAGAGCCTGGCGAGTACTTGTCTAGCATGTGTAAGACCCTAGATATGATCCTCACCCTGGGGGGTGACAGGGCACAAACCCCTGGAATATTCACAGAAAATTCAGATCATGCATATGGGTCCTTTTCTGGAATTAATTCTTAGATATGGGACTTTGGAAAGTCTGACAAATATACACAACAGTGAAACTAGCATCATCTTCGCCTTTGTCTTTATTTTCTTGTCTTAAAAAAAAAATTTATGTGTGTGAATGTTTTGCTTGCCTTGGGTCTGTGGAGGCCAGAACAAAGGGTCAAATCCCCCAGAACTAGAGTTACAGACAGCAGTGGGCTGCCATGTGGGTATTGGGAATTGAACCTGGGTCCTTTGCAAGAGTAACATGTGCTGTTAACTGCTGAACCATCTGTCCAGTCCCTTGTCTATATATTTTAAAAATATAAAAGCATAGAGATTTTATTCTTAAACTCCTTCAGACTGGATACAAAAAAAAAAATGAATTTAAAATCTTCTCCAAAACTAAAGTTTTTTGTTTTGTTGTGCTGTTGGGTTTTTTGTTTTTGTTTTTATTTTTTGTTGTTGTTGTTTTTGTTTATTATTTTTTAGACAGTTTGTCCATGCAACTGCCCTGGCTGTCTTGGAACTCACTCTGAAGACAAGGTTGGCCCCAAACTCACAGAGATTCTCCTGTCTCTGCCTCCCAAGTGCTGGGATTAAAGGTGTGCCCTACCACGGCACAGCAAAAATATACTTTTCATGTTTTGTTTCAATGGTGATGGAAAATACCACATGACTGGCCTCATGCACAGCCCAGAAATTAGCATTTATTTAATTGTAAGCTTTCTCAAATATACAAAACTAACCAGTCTTAACCTTATCTTAATAGTACTGAGTCTGTGGTACTTGATTTGGGGAGAAAGAAGTCTCTGTAGAGCCAACCATTTCATTTCTATGTCTTCTGAATTGTTTATAAAAGTTTAAATGAAGTAACCAAAAGAGATCATTTTTAATTATTCAGTTGTGACTGTTTTCTAACAGAGGGCGAGAGGACAATTCAATGTGTGAGGAGTTACTCAAGAGTGAGGCAAGGACAAACCCATGTGACATCACTGACCTCGTGCTTCTGTGTTATTAGAATTCCCCCTGCCCTTGGGGACTCACCTTCCTAAGCTACTCACAGACTCTACCACCAACCCCCTGTGGCTGCATCCCCAAAGGCCCACCCCACTTTAATGGGCAGTATCTATGAAGGCACTTCTCAATCATTGTTGTGTCACTTAATCTGATTCTGAGTAGAAAATATTGAGCAAGGTTCTTCCTTTGTATATGTATATGTATAATTTCAATTGTCTGTGAAATTATAAGCAGAAATTTAAAACCAGATCTGATGATGCTGTGAGCCATAACCAGACCTATAAAATGTGATTGAAAAAATCAAATGCATACCTCTCACATAGGTTGTTACTAGAACACCCAGAAGGGTGTTTGGATGAGAAATTAAGTAACTCAAAAACTATCTTAGTTTCCATGTGAAATGTCCCCCATAGGTTTGTGTGTTCGAACACTTGATCTCCAGCAGGTGGCGCTGTTTTAGAAGGTTGTGAAATGTTAAGGAGATAGCGCCTTGCAGGAGGAAGTGTGTCACCAGGAGTGGGCCTGAAGGTATTTTAGCCTCACCCCATTTCGCATCTGCTCTCTATTTCTTGATGTCAGACTCTGTGTCATCAGCTACCTCTTGTGTGTGGTTCCATGGCTTCCCTGCCATGGTGAACTATGTCCCTTGGAGCTGGGAGCCAAAGCAAATCCTTCCTCCTTTAAGCCATTTCTTTCTTGTCAGGCATTTGATTACAGAACAAGGGGGGGAAAAAACTAATTACATAGAGTCAAACCGTTCTACTTCGAGGACGGGGGAGAAGGGAGGGGCCATATCCCCAAACAGATGGGAAGAATGATTGCAGACATGAGCAATCGTCTGCTGACCCACAAGGCCTCAGAGGCCAGCCAAATTAATTCCATTATACTTCACTAGTGGAGACCCGCTATAAGACAGCTAAAAAAGTTTACAGGACTGAGCCCTTGTCTCTGCCTCTGCCTATTTGAAACTAGGATAGGCTGGTGCCTTGAACAAGCTATACTTAGTGATTTTAGACAGTACAGTATTTTATAAAGTTAATGTTTTAGATGCTTATTCAATTCCCTAGATCTGGGCTGGGAATTCATCTCCATAGGACAGTGCTTGCCTAGAGTTCGAGATGCCCTGAATTCAGTACCCAGATTAGACTACTTATTGGGTAAAAGTGCTTTTCACCAAACCTGGCAACCGGAGTTCAATCCCCAGAACCCATGTGGAAGAAAACACCAACTCCTATAATTTGTCCTCACCATGGCATGTGTGTACCCACATAATCAATTCAATCAATTGATAATGTAAAGTAAATCCATAGATTTCTGCCCCTCTGGAAGATTATTTTTAACTAGAGGTTGAGAAAAAACTTTAAAGACAAGCTTTAATTATTCTGGACTTCTTGAAGATGCCAAATTCCCAAAACTAACCAAAAGACCAATTGTTTGTGTAAGGAAAACAAAAAGAAACAATAGGCCACCTAGGTCCCACACTCTCTCACCTGTTACGGTAGGTTCCTCCCCGCCAGCCTCCCGGTCCTGCCGCCATTGTCCCGAGGCCCACAGCTGCACCAGAGCGTGTTGTTTTCCGGCCAGCCTGCCCGCCGCTGGTCTGGTGTGCCGGCCCCCAAATAACACTCAGAGACTCTGTATTTGATACAATCCTGTTGGCCAATTACCATTACTGTTTATGGGCTAGCTCTGTCTTAATTATTAACCCATTTCTACTTATCTAAGTATTTCCACGTGGTCGTCTTATGGGGAGCCGCGCGGCAGGCGTCCTCTCTCCTTCCCGGGCTACATCTTGACCCCACCTTTCCACTTCCTATTTCCTCCTCCTAGTCTCCTACCCCGCCTATCTTGCTATCTCATTGGCCACAGAGCTTTATTAACCGGTATGAGAAACATATATACAGAATAACATCTCCCATCATCTCCTCTTTTCTGTCTAAAATAAAAGAAGGGATTTAACCTTAACATAGTGAAATATATCATACAACAGTTATCAAATAAGAATCACAGTAAACAATATTTAGTCCATTAACATTTTGTAAGACTTAAAGAAAATATCATCTATCCTATCTTTGTGAGTCTAAAGTCCTATATGTAACTTATCTTTAATCCTAACTAAGGAAAACTATAATCATAACTACCTGTCTTCAACTCCATCAAAGACCACAGAAGGATAATACATAAACTCTAGAAATGACAGAGACAACACATTGCCTGGTCAGTCACCTGAAGTTCTTCTGTAATGTTCCATCTTCAGCCCATAGGCCATAGTGTGTGTCCAGACTCCTCAGCAAAGCAGGAAACTTTTCTCCGTGTCCTGTAGACTGTCTGGCTGTCTGGCAGCCTCGTCCATGAAGCAGGAATCCTGTAGCAATGTCCATCTTGAATCAGCAGTCACCTTTTTGTGGGTCCTGCATGTCCAGTTTCTACAGCATAAAGTCAAAGAGTCCAGACAAGAGAAGTACCTTGCTCAAATGGCTAGTCTTGCCATATTAGAAGCAAACTTCGTAACGAGTTTCTTCGATGTCCATCTTCCTTTCTTCTGTAGGTGATGTTACCAGGAGCAGTTGTGCCTCATTGTCAAGAAAATCCCTAAATCATTTTAAATGCCATATTCTGTAGGTCTTTGAAAGGTTTGAAGAATGCCTATCCATCTCAAATACATCTCTATATATCTAGAAATCCTAATTAACTTAACTCCAAGTTTTGACTAACATAAGTAACTCTCTATAATCTGTACTAAATTATACATTACATTTTCCAATGAGCTATAAAAACACAATACCTAAACAAGAGGAGAAATATACATATCACAAAATTGACCTTAAATTGTATCAATAAAAGAAAATCCATTTCAAAGCAAAGTATTCATATCTATACCTTAATTCCCTTTTTTACCTTTACAAGGATTGCTTGTGTCATTAACCATTTATAACCAAGCCCATATAAATGAAAACAAACATTTATAAACAATATTTGGGAATTTGGGCGTTGTTCTTTCCAAACTACTTCCTGCTGGTAGAGGGCGCTGTCATGGGGGTCCAAAGAAGACGCAGAAATCTTGGCAGTCTGCAAGGCTTTGTCTCAACTGCTTTGAATGTTGGATCACCTGGGGAGCTGTTTCAGGGGGTCTGGCTTGATCAAACCATATAAGTCTGGAAAGAATCCATAGTTTTTCATTTTCTGTGGAAACAAAAATAGAAATCCTTTTCCCCAGTAATTTGTCCTTAGTCTTAAAATTTGGAGTCAAAGCATTTTTAAAATATATAAATTGAATTAATCCAGCAGCATTTCTTTTATCAACAGTTATTTTCTCAGCAATCAAATAATTTAAAGACAACAGAATCGCGTATAGTATCCAAAATATCTCTGTGTTTCCCATCTTTACGTGGCTTT
Organism: Cricetiscus sungorus; assembly: GCA_030556225.1. Lineage (NCBI taxonomy): Eukaryota > Metazoa > Chordata > Mammalia > Rodentia > Cricetidae > Cricetiscus > Cricetiscus sungorus. The sequence continues at coordinate 123,507,573 of JANBXA010000007.1, read as the reverse complement.
TTTATTACTTTATTTATTCTATTTCTTTTTTTTTTTTTTTTTTTTTTTTTACATATTTTGAGACAGGGTTTCCCTGTGTAACTTTTATCTGTCCTGGAATTCACTGCATACCAGGTTTACTTTGAAATCACAGAGATCTGCTTGCCTCTGTCTGCCCAGTGCTGGGATTAATGGTGTGCGCAACCATAACCATTCATTTTATTTTCTCTTTTCTTTTTTAAACCATTGTATCCTGTTTCTTTTTCTCTCCCAAGCCAGCGTATTTTTTTAAAACACAGTGTAAACCTTCATTGCAGCTCTTGTACACACCAATGAATTGTTAGCAGAGCTCTTTAAAAGCAAGGCGGTTTTTGCCGCTTATGCTAATTTTGGAAACCTCTCTTAAAGGAGCTGCGCAAATCTCTGTCTACAACAAAACAAATCCAACGGAGAAAATGCTGCTACTAAGAAGTCTTGCTAGTCTCTGTTCCTTTGTTTCTAAAACTATTTTTTAAACTTTTGTTAAGTTTTAAGCGAAAGTTCTCAGTCCCGCTTCTGACACCATTATGTTACAGCAGGTCTCCCCGCCGGCCTCCCAGTCCTGCCGCCATTGTCCCGAGGCCCACAGCTGTTTTCCGGCCAGCCTGCCCGCCGCTGGTCTGGTGTGCCGGCCCCCAAATAACACTCAGAGACTCTGTATTTGATACAATCCTGTTGGCCAATTACCATTACTGTTTATGGGCTAGCTCTGTCTTAATTATTAACCCATTTCTACTTATCTAAGTATTTCCACGTGGTCGTCTTATGGGGAGCCGCGCGGCAGGTGTCCTCTCTCCTTCCCGGGCTACATCTTGACCCTACCTTTCCACTTCCTATTTCCTCCTCCTAGTCTCCTACCCCGCCTATCTTGCTATCTCATTGGCCACAGAGCTTTATTAACCGGTATGAGAAACATATATACAGAATAACATCTCCCATCACTCACCGGCCTCTATGTAGTAAAGTTCACTCACAAGGTCAGTGTCTTAGGGTTCTGTTGCTGTGAAGAGACACCATGACCACAGCAGCTTTTATAAGGAAAACATTTAATTGAGGGGCTTGTTTACAGTTTCAGAGGTTCAGTCCATGATCATCACAGCGGGGAGCTTGGCAGCATGCAGGCAGATGTGGTACTGTAGGAATAGCTGAGAGTCCTACATCTTGCAGGCAACAGGAAGTCAGCTGAGACACAGGTGGTATCCTGAGCATAGGAAACCCCAAAGCCCACCCCCACAGTGACACACTTCCTCCAACAAGGCCATACCCACTCCAACAAAGCCACACCTCCTAATAATGCCACTCCCTATGAGATTATGGGGACCAATGACATTCAAACTACCACAATCTCTTATACTACCGCTCAGCCTCCAGGGCCCTCAGCCTGACCTGTCTCCATAGCCTGATCTATTAGTAGTCCCCTGCGTGGTCTGTTCTCCTGTGCCCCCAATCTAGGGCCACCAACCCTAACTCTTGTTCTGCCTGCAAAGCCATCCACAAGCTAAGTTTCCATTTTGGCTATTGGACCCCACCCACACTGTACCAAGATTCCTCTGCAAATCTTTATGGAGACCTGCCCTGCGTCCTCCCATGTGAGACCTGTCCTGCATCCTCCTGTGTTGCCACACCCCACTTCTCTGATAATCTACTGTCTTTTTAAAGATTTGCTCAAATTCCACTTTTTATAACAAACCTCCATCTGCCCTTCCTCTGTTGACCTCTGTTTATTTGACTGACTGTAGTAACTGCAATCTGCCTCTGTGTATGTTCACTGTTTGCATGTCTTTTTTTTTTTTAAATCATCTTGGTATGTTGCCTTTATGAATATAGGTTGTAAGTCTATAAGGACCAGGAACACATCTTAAAACCCTTCCTGCTCCCAGCATACCTAGAACAACATTCTGCAGAGAATATGTGTCTGTTGGCGGCCATCTGCTGAGTAAGTGAATGTGCCATTTAATTGTGTGAGCTGTAAATGAAGCCTTCCTTATTTTGACCCAACAGACACTCAAAGGAGTTGATATTTAAGGGGGAAGAACTCCAAGCGGAGATAATAGTAAGTGTAAAGACCCCGAGAAAGAAAGAGCTCCTGGAATGAAGAGAGAAAAAGAAGTGGTAAATGCTGCTTCTGGGTGTCAGGAAGGGAGACACCATGTGAAAATCCGTCTGGGTTACAGAAGGATGCTCACACAGAACCTACACTCTGAAGAAGACGGGGAGCTTTTGAGGGATGGAACAGATCAGTATGACAAAACTCAAGCAGTGCTTCCTGTCACTCAGCATGGACTTCCGTGTCTAAGATCTAACCAGGAGTTAATGCATTTAGCAACATTAAAATATTCCTGCACACATAAGCATTTTGCTGAACTAGACACATGCAGGCTTTGAGGTCTCTTTTCTCAAGCATCTCTCAGTGTAACAGTCAGTTGACTACCTGTGGCCTTCTGGCAAAGATGTAGCAAGCACCACATCTGCCTGCACACCACCATGCTTCCAGTCATAATGATAATGGACTGAACCTCTGGAATTGGAAGTTGCCACCTCAATTATATATTTTCTTAATAAAAGTTGCTGTGGTTGTGGTATCTCTTCACAGCAATTAAAAATAAATAAGTTAACCCTAAGACAATATCCAAAGGGGTAAATAGCACACACACACACACACACACACACACACACACACACACACACACACACAAAACTTTCTCAACGTCTGCCTCAAATAAAAATTAAGTCTGAAAGATGAGTCCTCTTTTCCCTCAGAATAAGCTCAGCCCAGCATTCCCACAGGTATTGATGAGCAGACCTGAACTGGGAAGCCAGCTTTAGCACCTGGCAAAAATTAGAAATCGCTAAGTCACTGGGTCTAGAAGTCTGTTATCCCCATAGCATCAGGAAAGCTGTCTTGTTCTGACTCCATCACTGAGAGGCTCACTAGCTAAAGAGCTACATCAGTGGGTCTCAACCCGTGGGTCTTTGGAGGTTGACAACCCTTCCATAGGGGTCACCTAAGACCATCAGAAGACCCAGGTATTTACGTTAAGATTCACAACAGTAGCAAAACTACAGTTATGAAGTAGCAATGAAAATAATTTTACGGTTGGGGTCACCACAACGTGAGGAACTATATTAAAGGGTCGCAGCATTAGGAAGGCTGAGAACCACTGACCTATGCAATAATACTTCTTACTCTTTTTCATTTTAGAATCATAAAACGTTGCATCATTTGGATAAACTTCTATAATAAGAATTCAGACTTGGTTGTATTAAAAGCCTCTAATCAGTGAAAAAAAGTGAAGTTCTGTCATTACAGCAAAAGGGACCCACTGGCCAACTGAATACTTCATTCAGAAAGAAGCAGGATAGCAAATAGCTTTTAGTTCCAATCCTAACTTAGCTTGACAGTGTAGCGCCTGGACACAGTGCTATGAGGAGGATTCTGACGCCAGGCAGGAAGGCAGAGAAACTAAAGAGCATGAGTGGGCAGGCAGCAACAAAGAGGAGCATGCCAAGCTAGAAAAGGCACCCGACCTGACTGGGAAACAGGTTACCTCTACACTGAATGGGAAAAAAGTCACACCTGTTCTCTATACAACTTCAGTGGCGTTCAGTCAGCTGTCTATCAGGCCCTGACAGTCCGATCGTTACTATTTATTAACTTAAATAATGCTGTAGTTGACAGAAAAGATAAATTTAATTGCGCGATTTATCAAGCATGCCAGGGTTAATGATACTACTTCACTGCAATCCAGGAGCTGTAGCAAGGTCATCAACAATTAGCTGGTCATCAGATTGTCAATGTACCGACACTCACTCTCCATCTAATGGGCTGTTGGTTTAACTACTGCCTCCATTATGGGCTCTTGGCCTCTGATATTTTTTTGAGCTTAGAAGTGTGACATCACTTTTCATCTCTGTTTGCAAAGCCCATCTTCGGCTGGTCCTAATAGCCTTTGAAGTGCCTACTTTCGAACAGTTAACAAGCACATCTGTGACAGAGAATGTGTGAAAAGAAGCCATCGTCTTCCAAAATCATGATCTGTAAGATACAAACCAACTGCTCTCAAGTTATCTTTCTATCTCCCCCTAAAACTAATTTTCTCTTGCTTTTATGAAGCCATTGATCATATATAATGCTTTTATATTACACTGTCTTGAGTGATACATATTTTCTATTTTTCTTCCTGCCTTCTGGAGATTGAACCCAGGGCCTTGTGTACATTCTAGGCAGGATCTCTACCACTGAGATACACCTCAGTTTTGTTACCTCTTACTTCGTATAAAGGCTGGATGACCACTAGCAAGGCAGGAGGTACAGTCAGGACTTCTGGGCAGAAAGAGGAAGTAGGAGATGAATCAAGGCTCATGAGATGCCATGGAGGCACAGAATGAGTCAGAATACAGAATGGGAGAGATGAAACTATAAACCTATGTGGTAGAACATAGATTAATAAAAATATGGGTTAATTTAAGTTATAAGAGCTGGTTGAAAGCAAGCCTAAGCTAAAGACCAAGCTTTAATAATTAATAATAAGTCTCTGTGTCATTATTTGGGAGCTGGGGATCCAAAGAAAAATCGGATTCCAAGTGGATGATTTTTAAATATGGCAGTATCTTAGACTGTGGGTTACTGTGACTTCTTCCTATATTACATATTAGGCATACTTCAGTGAAAAGACATGGTTCATTATGATAATGAATATTGCATACTATAACTTACTCATGCTAACACGTAATGGAAAGAGACTAAAAGAGCTCTGGAGGAGGGCATTAGAAACCATTTACTTGAATGATCTGAGCATATTTAACTCACAGAAGGCCCTGACATGTAAGAGTTAAAGTCCAAATTACCCAGATCAACACAGAAGTGAGGGTTCTAAGTTGCTCAGTCTCCCTGCCTCCCTCTGCCCTGCCCAGCCCTGCCCAGCAGAATGGTCCCTAAACCAGACACTCACTTAAGAAAGGGAAGTTGAACCAGACACTATCTTGGACATTTCTTTGCTGAAATATTTTCAGCACCAGACTAGAATACTTTCCTCAGATAAGCCCTTCATGAGAGTCCACCAAATCCGGAATTTTTAATGTCATCTGTAACAGCCCGTGCTAGGGTATCACTCTCCATCCTGAAGGTTTTGAACAGGCACCTCCTACTCTTAATAATAACTTACATGTTCCCATAAATAATCATTCACATTAATGTAAAAGAAGTCAAACAAATGCCTGGAGATGTGGCACACGGGATCATGGTTATTACATAAGTTCCAGCATCCATTGCTTGTTTTAATGATGAGACATTCAGAAACACAGCTCCTTCCGACACATGGCTACAAAGGGTCGTTTTCCAAATGTCCTTATTAAGGATGAAGTTATACACAATGAAAAGCACCAGCATTCACTACTACAAAAGATGTTTGACAGATGCATGTATTAACTAGTACATAGGGAATGTTCTAACCACGCTGCTGATACACAAATTTGTATATCAATTTGGTGACTGAATTTGGTGCAGGATAAAGGCCTATTGCAATATGGTAGTAAACCAGTTCTCATTAAGGTAGAAGACCTTCCTGGGAGGCTTAGAAGCTGGGAACCAGGCAGGCTCTAAAATCCCAATGGGAACGGTAGCCCAGGGGGTCAGAGAAATATTGCTGGCTCCCACCCAGGCACAGCTGGGGAGCCAGGCTCCCAGGAAGCTTTCCAGCCAGTCACAGCCCTGGGAACTCAGCCCATCACAAACCCCAGACATTAAGGGGGCAGCAGGCACCCTGTTGGTGGTACTCAGCAGCCCGTTTTTTTGCCTGGCAGGGAAGACCGAGCCAGAGAGAAGGGCTGAACCTCCTTTCTCCAATGTGTGCTCTCGCTGGGTTAATATAGCAAGATTGTTATGAGAGCGAAATCGGAGCTGGGTAATGTGTGTAGGATCGGTGGCTTTACGGTGTTCCTGCTATGTTAATTAGTATTAGGAGTATGATGGATTGGCAACACGTGTGCGCTCTGAGTCTTAAACCAGCCCTGAGAGTTTAGCACTCCATTAGTTACACATCACAGAAACCCAGGGGATGTTTATTCAAAAAGAGGATCACTTACAGGAGGGAAACATGCTAATTCATTCCTGATACCATCTGGGGAGAGGGACACCGCATCCCTGCTCGTGAACAGTGTAACCTGTCATCTAAGACAGGGCTGGAATTAGAGGCTGGCGGGGAACTACAGAAAACTTAGGGCCCCTGGCCTGGGAACCCTGAAATCTCAAATCCTCAGTTGTTCCTATGTGAATCCCTCCGAGACAAGTTCAGAGAAGTCTCCGTGTTGACATTTCAATCCACTGGGCTGAGTCAGAAGCTGGGAACTCTGCAAGCCTCTCCCACACCCTCCAGGCCACAGGGAAGCCAACTCCTCCTCTGCCCTCCTCACTGCCCAGGCTTCCTGCAGCTGCTGCCTCTCAGGCCTGCACCAGCTGGACCTACCCCACCACAGTGCAGGGGCCAAGGGGACCCCGGAGGAAAGTCTAAAAACTAAGACCCTCTCAGAGGCAGGCGATCATTTCTGGGCTATTCTGTATTAAAAATCATAAAAACTACTAATGTTTCTACTATTTCAGGGGCTGCTTGAGAAGAGAACCCATACTCCATTCTGATTGTACATCTCTGGAGGGCTTTTCTTTTGATTCATTTTATATTTTCAAATTTTATTTTTTGTGGTCCCGTACAACTGGAGTTATAGATGGTTGTAAACTATGTGGGTCCTGGGAATTGAACTCGGGTCCTAAGCACCGAGCCATCTCTCCAGATATGGGTTCTAGAATTTTAATTCTTACCAGAGTAACTGTGGAGACACAAGAGAATACAGGTGTGATTAAAATACTAACAAATTCACAAATAATGCTAGCTTTACATTAACAGAATAATTTGTATGTAGCATCTACCAGGAATGTATCATGTAAATAGTGATGCACACACATGGATACAGAGGCTCACTGGGCAGTCTAACACTAGCTAAGGGGTAGGAGGCAGAGCAGATCTTTGGTGTGCAGGGTTCTCCAGTTCCTGGTGTGATGTCCCCATAATGGTCCATCTCCAACTTGACCTCACTGAGCAGAGCGGGCGAGACAAGGCACTTACAAGTGGCTCTTGCAAATCTGTAGATGCATGCAAATAAGTAAAGCATGCAAATAAAGACAGAAAAACAGGAACGAATATTAGCTTCCCTTCTTAATCTACAGTGGGTGTCTCCCTGCTCTTGCCCCTGATATCAGTCCCTAGGATAGCATATCCGGGCTGGAATCCAAGCTCTGCTGGTTTGGAATATTGAGCGTATTTTCTTGTCTTTTCCCTCACTTACAAAATTAAGACTTTGGAGCTTAGCTTGGTGGTGGCATACTACATATATGCCGAGCATATGAGCCATTGCATTGAATGCCTGGCACTAAAAAGAAAGAGAGAGAGAGAGAGGGAAAAAAAGGCTGAAACAAACAGATTCAGAGAGAGTAGACAGGGGGTTAGCAGGGGTCAGGAGAAAGAGAAACAGGATTTTGCAGTATAAGCCCTCAATCAAGTTGATTGAGTGTGTTCTGAGGGACCAGTGAGCTGCAGTGTGGTGGTGAGCAGAGGTAACAGCACTGTGTAAGGGTCTATGGGAAAGCTCATGTAAAGCATCTACTGTCAAAAGAGGGTGGGAACAAGGCAGACTATGAGGTGTGTGTGTGTGTGTGTGTGTGTGTGTGTGTGTGTGTGTGTGTCTATGTTTACATACTTTGAATAAGTCTGACAGGGATGCTGAACTGACTTGAAGCTTTACTAAGCACATCCTAAAGCAGTGATGTTCAAACCTAAGTGTGTATCCTGGTAACCCAGGCAATGGGCTGAAACAGCTCTCTGTGCTCATACCCCAGCATCTCAGACAGAATGAGCCAGAACAGGGTTAGGAAGCTGTGTTCCTAACACATTTTCAGGCAGGACCTGAATCTGCAGTGACAATGACACAGCTGTCTCAGAGTCCACAGTTAAAGTGCTCAAAGTTCACTGTGAGCACACAGAGTGAAACCTTCTCCAAAGGTTTCAGAAGACTTCATGGAGTCATGGAGGCTTCTTAGCTCAGCCCTAAGAGGCAGGTATATATATATATATATATATATATATATATATATATATATATATATATATAGAGAGAGAGAGAGAGAGAGAGAGAGAGAGAGACCAACCACAAAGTCCTGACCTTATAGAACACACACACACACACACACACACACACCACACACACACACACACACACACACACTACACTTGATCAAGGACAAGCATGGAAAATGGCCTTACTCATCACTATCTTCACTAGTCAGTCACCAAACCAACACCAACGGTGTTCAACTCTGCATCATCTGCAAGCTCTGGGAAAGAACAGGCTTGAAAATACCACACACTGGAGCAGCAGGAAGAACCAATCAGATCTGTTCCTGAGAACTGGGCAGGAGAACTCCCCAAAGCCACCCAACCATCCCTCATCAGGTGTTCACTTTCGAGTGGCTACTTGTTTCATTACTTGGTCCTATGGGTGTCTGATAGTAAGCCCCAATTCTTGTCAGTGACAACAGGGGACGTCTTAGAAGAGCTGTAACTCAGTCCTGCGAGCAGCAGCCAATCATCACCAATATTGTGCCACTAACATTTCATACATGCCCCATCTTGTGTGCCAGCTGAGCTACTCCTACGTAGTTCAGACACTTGGACCTTTGTGAATTCATCGCGCCTCATGACTGATCACAGACTGTCCCACACCCACTGCACTCATTACACAGTCAAGAAGAAGGGTTAGGAATGGTTAAGTCTTTTCCCCTTTTCTCAACTTGAGTTGGTACATAATATTTGTACAGACTTATGGGTATAGAGTAATTCAGGACATATTTACAGTGTGTAATGATCAAATCAAGAAAATTGGCATCTCCCTCTCCTGGGATTTTAATCACTTATATGTGCTGGGCACTTCCAGACTCTTCCAGTTATTTTGAAATATATCATAAATGTCAAAGACTGTAGTTGCCCAGCATCACTGTGGACCACTAGAACTAATTCCCCCTATCCAACTGTATTTTGATACCGTTATCCACCCTACCTCCCTAACTCCTCCTCCCAGGCATGAGAAACATCATGGCTTTTCGCATCAACTATTCTATCCTGCCAAGTCATTGGTTTCTGCTAACACAACACACAGCCTACACGCCAGGGCCAGGCGACAGGGTAACAGTAGTGTTATGCTTAAAGTAGCACAGAGAAAACCCAGGCTCACCAGCTGAGGAGAGTTTATACATACCCCTTATACCCACGAGAGCTGTCCGGGCAAGAGTTCGGCTGCTGGGAAGTTGAGACACATGCTCTGTTTGTTCAATCAACAAACACCACTGTGCCTGCCCAGCCCACTGTGAGCACACATGTGCCCAGAGTACAGCAAACCCACTGGGGAAGCAAACCCTTCCGATCCGTGTGGACCTCAGCTTACCGACCGATCATCTGTGTTCTGGTTTTCAGATCCACCCAGAAGGCTGGCCTCATATTTCCATCTAGGTTTAATGACTTTCTTTAATAACTCTTCTATGTAGTAGCTCCACACAGATGCCAGTATAAATGCTGCCACTGTGACCAGACCTCCTAACACAACCCTCTCTGCCTTCCAAGCCCAGAGCCAAGAAACACGGACTCCATCCTTCCTCTGCTCTTTACTTTTCCCTAGGAGGTAGTTGCTCCCTCCCTTTCTGTGGTAATCTCTTTCTTCCTGCAGTACCCTGGCCAGCTACCCTTCTCTCCAAAGCAGAGTGTGGAGGGAGCCAGACCTGCTGCCTGTCTGGTCATCCATCCAGTAGAATAAAGACACAAAAACAGAAATGTCTGTAACGCATCATTCACTTCTCACTATGAATTAATCAAACCACTGCAAAGTTCCTATGAGGAATCTTTCCTGGCTTGTGTTTTATGTGCCATTTTACCCTTCCTTTGGCTGACACACTATCGCGGTTTGTGGAACAAGTCAAGAGAAGATCAGCAGAGCTAACTGCCTGAGCATCAGAACTATTGAAGGAAAAAAAAAAAATGGAAGATGGTTCGGTGGGTAAAGATGCTTGCAGCCAGACCTGATGACCTCAGTTCAATCCCTGCAACCCACATGGTAGAAGAAGGGAATCGGCTCCTGAAAGCTGTCCTCTGACTTCCACATGTACACTGTGGCACACATGTACACACACACACGCACGCGTGCACACACAACACGCATGTGGCATGTACACACACACACACACACACACACACCACCACTCGCCTGTGGCATGCACACATGAAGAAGAAAAGGGAAGCTGGATAAAGAAGGAAAAAGAAAGGAAAGAACACATTAGCAGCAGGGTTATAGGTTGTGAGAGCTCAGTTGATAACTAAACTGACCAGGGATTAATAGGAGTACCACTCAGGTACAGAACAACATCTAGCCCTACTAGAAACTCCTCCAGAAGTGCAAAATTAAAGCATGTATGAACACACAAAGCTAGTGAAGCCAGCGCTCACATGTGGTGGGAGTTTCGGCAGTGGGTACAGTCCCTGGCAAAGCACTGTGGAAAGGTACAGTGAGAGACGCAATTTTTTTTCCATGGACCTAGGAATCCTGCTTCTGGAAAAGGAAGAAGTGGAATTCACAAACATACCAAGGGGAAATTGCTGGCCCCGTTTCTAAGAATGGACGCAACTAGTTCATTCATCTCTTAAGGATTTTCTAGTCACCCTCCACCTGCTGTCATTCCTTCTAAGGGTAATCATGAACAGGTGCAAACAATATACTTCAATATTTTCCCTTTAACTCAAAACATGTCAGCCTTCCAGGATCATTAGTGTGATACCCAAATCAGGAGAGAATATAATGCCCAGTATATAAATATCAAGGGAACCGATGCCGATTTAACTCCTAAAGGAAAATGGTTATAGAACACAAGGCCCAGGGCTCCCAGTAGCCCAGAATTTAACAGCCCATTGCTTTAAGGAACTTTGATTTAAGGGTCCTAGAACTCTGAATCTATGCAACTAGGGGCCTCCAAAGAGTTTTGTAAATGTCTGCGTGGCTCCTATCTCTGGGACAATAAGGGGTAGGAGAGGAAACACCATAGGTCTCAGACGGGGTTCATTTCCTTAGAATACAATCCCTTAGCCCTTAGTCTGCGCCTGGCTGGGTATATCAGCTCTCCAGAGGCCCCACTGACTATCCAGTTAGGATGTGGTCAGAATAGTGTCAGCACCCTGGTCAGCACCCAGGGGTCACACAATCCAGACCTTTGACCTCAGGTCACTGGTCTGCTGCAGGGCTGATGGCTGTTTGGGCCCACATTGCCAAAGAGAGCCCCATGTGTGGTGTGGTGGGTGCACTCTCCCCTCAAAGGCTGATGTCACATAAGGACACCTGCTCCAGGAAGATGAATCAGCGTGTCAGCCAAGGCTCCACACTCAGAAAACCACTTCCCTTTTCTCCAGAGAGCCTAAGGTATCTTTTCAGCAGGACAGAATCCTTCACTTTCTAACTGGAAATAAAACTCAAAAGTAGGCAAAACTTAAAAGCTGGCAATGATGATAATTCTTTGACACTTAAATAATTATATTACATTGTTGAAATTATATTATATATATGGAATCATATTATAATTTCATGATGCTTGTAGGTATTAGAGGCAACACTTGATATGTGCCAGCTATTATTCTAAGGGTTTTACTTGCAGTAACACACAGAAACCTGTGTGGAAAGAACTGTGATTTTTCCATCTCATTTTACACATAAGGAACTTGAAGCCTAAAATCATGCCGATGTCACACTCTATCGGGTGACCTTTTGTCTCGTGGGAATAAATTAGCTCAAGGACAGAACTCTTCCATGTACAGATGAATGTAGAGTGGCATTATTCACTCACACATTTATAGCAGACAGACTGGCTCCAGGATTCATAGCCAAGACACCATTGTATGTGGGGTGGGATGCTCACGCCAGAACACACATGTGGAGGTCACAGGACTATCTCAGATGTCATCTTCTTTGTTGTCATCTGATGTAAACACCATGAAAGCTTCCAGGCATCCTCCTGCCTCCACCTCCTATCTCAAGGTCAGACAGAGCACTGGCCTTGAAGTCAGTCAGTTCTGGGGTTCTGAACTCAGGCCCTTACACTTACACAGCGAGCACTTTACCCACCAAGTCATCCGTCCAACCCCATTACACCCTTTACAAAGAGAATAGCAACCAGAATGTGTAGCAAAGTAAATACCCAGTATATATTCCTTCCCAGTAAGCAGTCCAGGGACGTGGCAGAACTTGATGCATGAAAGGCAGAGACACAGAGGTGTTGGTTAGATCAGACCTCGGGAAACAGCCTGCTGGCCTCACAGTTTGGATTATATATTGGGTCCTGAGAGTCTACCTCCTTCCTCATCTTCAAGATCACAAATGAACAGTTATTAATCTGAAGACCTATTTTTAAGAAGTAGTGATAGTTATTTTTTTCTCTTCCTCAAAGCCTTAGATTTACTAACCTAATATAAACCAAAACCAAACGTTTTGTCCACTTATTAAAGGTATATTCTACTAGCTTTCAGTGTAGGCTTTGATCTGCCTCAGCTTACACTATCCAAGAACCTCAGAACAAGAGGAGCCCTGAATAGAATTCCCAATGAATAACTTTGTCAGGCAGGGCAGGGATGTGCCTGCCTGATTACACACACAGAGCAGTAGCTTGCCAATTGCAGTGGCCTCGCCACTATGGCACATTTCTGCCTGAATCACACTTTCCAACCCCTTAGTGCATGGGATCCACCTCAGCACACCTGTGCTGGCTTCTCAGCGCATCTGCAGGCCTCCACCATGCAGCTCCCTGCTGGAAGCTCACCCTCCTCTGAGATCCTGTTGACAAGTGCTCCAAGACCCAAGTGAGACTTCCTGAGCCTCATACGACATTGACTGTTTCTCACTTTGGCTCTGAAAAAGAACTTTCCTTGTTCCTCTTTTTATTTAATTTGTTGGGATAAAGAAGTGTTATTTGACACAGAAACCAAGCAAGGCCTATCATGGATTCTTAGGATTGCCAGCTTCCCTATTGTCTTAGTTAGGGTCTCTATTGCTATGAAGAGACACCATGACCTTGACAACTCTTATAAAGGAGAGCATTTAATTGGAGCTGGCTTACAAGTTTAGAAGTTCAGTCCATTATCATCATAGCAGGTAGCATGAAAGCAGGCATGGTGCTGGAGAAGGAGCTGAGAGTTCTACATCTTGATACGCAGGCAACAGGAAATGAATTGTGTCTACGCTGAGTGCAGCTTGAGCACAGGAGACCTCAAAGCCCACCCTGACAATGACATACTTCCTCCAACAAGGCCATAACTACTCCAACTACTGCTGTTCTAGGCAGTGGTGGGGGGGAGGTTGGAACACAGCCTCTAGCAGCACAGAACTTTGAGAGGATTCCACAGAGTAGGAATTAGCTAGACTTTCTATCTGAGGGGGATTTAGGAAAAGAAACATTCACACATTTTCTTGATGGCTTCCTTCTTTATTCTGTTTTCTCTCACGTTCTTCCTGTGTACTTTCTCTGTTCTTTCTACTGTATACTTTTTTACTACAGCTTTTATATCCCAACAAACTTTTTCAGACAATATAGGGATTACAATGTGGTTACATTTTGTTTTTTCAAATAAATGATCACAATGAATATAAAACAAACAGTAAAAAAACAGCATGTTTTCCATATTCCTTACATGATTAAACATTATATGAAGGACAGGTGAAACACAAATTATCCCAAGAACCCATTCATACCCAAGCAACTTGTTAGAGATTAACTAACAAGCAAGCTATTCTTGTCAGGTATTTTACCAGTAGGCTGCATTTTGCAGTTACAAGGAAAGGGCCAATTACTTTATTACTTATCTTGAAAAGTAATCTTATAAGGAATCATAAGCCTAAACTTTATATATGAAAAAGAATCAGTCAGCTCTACTTTAAATCTTTAGGGTATATACCCACTCATCAATAGTTTTTCATATCAGGAGATTGAGTGAAGAAATGGGTATAAGGAGTTAACCATTACCCTTGGTCATCAAAAATCCTAATAGAAAGGTACACCTGCCAACGACAGATAATTGGCTGCTTTGTTCTTGTTTCCTGATCTTAACAAGTTCACATTCAGCTATGTGCCTTTCTAAAACTTTAGATTGTCTTCTTGGATTTTTTCACCTCAAAGCTATTTAACAAAAACATCTTAGTCTAACTTTAAGTTATTTTATTTTCAAAGCTCTGTTTCAGCTATGATGCACTCCTAAACCTGTGAACAAAAATCTCCCAACATTAAGGTTAAAAGAATTTAAACTAGCTGGACTACTGGGGCTCAACTGCTTTTTTCTTAATCATTAACTTGAGTTACAATCTATGCAGCTCTTTAGGGGAAACTCACAGGCCCTGGCTGTGAAACATATCCTTGTATTTATTTTTATTCATCGAAACTCTGTATAGGTTATCATCATTAATATCAAATTAGATAGTACAGATTAGGGAGGGGTCATCTTCTTGACTATCCACAGATAAAAATGCCCAGTAGAACGGGATGTTTCCAAAAGATAAGCATACTATAAGACCTCTCCCCTCATCCACTCACACCATGTCAGATACCAAAGGAATATTACAGTACCAAGCATGTAAAGACACGGCAGAAGCAAAAGACATTCTGGGGTCTATAACAAGATACACTCATCAGAGAGTTTCCTCCTGGAAGGCTTTGAACTTCAATTGCCACCTGCTGCTCCTCTGACAAGGCCACTAGCATCCAACAAAGCCACAACCCCTAATAGTACTACTCCCTGTGAACTTATGGGGGTCAATTACATTCAAACTACCACATGTATTTATGATTCCAGCTCTCTACGAGTAACATGTAAGGCAGGAAGACTTTATTAATTTGGCTGGGGAACAAGCTTGAGTCTGATTCACTACACAACTGGTATGCACAGGAAAGTATACCAAGTCTCTGAAGTCTAGCCCTGAAACAGGCATCTCTGAACCCTCCCTGCACTGTGGATCTTCTCTCTGGACTCAATGCATTGGATGAGAGCAGGGAAGCTATCCCATGCATACGGAGCTCCCCCAAGGGGGTGAAGTCAGCCTTTTCTCTCTCAATGAAACAAATGTGGATGGGATCAATGAGTAAGTCCCAGAATTCTAAGCTAAGGGGAGGAGCTAGAAAGGGAAGAGGGAGTGGGACAATGACAATGACAACCCTTAGATTCCAGGATAGAAATGGAGGGTTTTGTGGTGTCTCAAAGCAGATGTGGGTTCAGTACCAGCTCAGTTATGACAGTGACTGTAATGAGCTCCCAGTGTCTCTTTCTGGAGATGGGAAATTAACAGGCCTGACTTCCTCCCAGAGTAATTATGAGATTTTAATGTAAAATGTGTGTAAATCTTGGCACATGGGATCTGGATACTAGTTAAGTACTCAGTTAATGTTAAATGGCATTTTTATTATTTTATTTTCTGTTAGAAAATTATGGAAATAGACACTTTTCTCGGCTATCAAATTACCAGTGTCTACTGCTACTGTTTTGGTTTAGCGGTCTCTTCTCAACTGGATGGTGGAGCACACCTTTAATTCCAGAAATCAGGAGGCAGAGGCAGGTGGATCTCTATGAGTTTGGAGCCAGCCTGGTCTACACCGTGAGTTCCAGGACAGCCAAGACTACACAGACAAATCCTGCCTTAAAAAAAGAAAAGAGAGGGGGGGGAACAGGAAGGAAGAAAGAGAAAAAAACTGCAGAAAAAATTAAAAATCTCTTCTCTGATAAATCTCCCATGGGGCTGTCATGGCCTTTGGTACCATCCTCCCTGCTAACAGCAATAGACAGAACAAACAAACGACTGGATATTAAAAGCCAGGACACTGCAGAAGAAAGAAACAAAACATCAGAAACATGCTGGCCCCCTCCTGTGAGGACAAGACATCTGTTTGCTCCATCTTGTAGGTGGTGGAGCGCTGGGACTGGAGGCATAGGGAGAATGTTGTTTCTGTGCTTGGGAAGGGTGTCTTTCTAAGTGCAAACGTAAACTACTTTGCTGGGGCAAGTGATTACTTGATACCTTCTAAGAAGTGCCCCTATTTGTGACCCTGTGAGGGCAAGCGAACTCTACTGGAGGCCCTCTGTCAATGAAACAAAAGGGAAAGAGCCACGGATAAAAGGTTTTTAACCAAAGATACACAGAGTGGTGTGAGCCCATGAAGATGAGTTACAGATGCGGTTCAAATCCATGCTAGGTACTGAACACACTTACCCCAAAGCTGGCAATATTCAGTACTGGTCATGACACAGAGGAACAGAGCTCACGGTGAGATGAAAAAACTGGCACCTGTGCTTTGGAAAATATCTGATTGCCTGGCTGGTGCACATTCATCAAAAGAAATAAAACACATGAGCTGCCAGCAATCCCTCCCCTGGGAGAGACATGAACAATGTCCATCCCTTCCTCGAGAAGTCTTAACGAAAAACCAAGAATAGCCCCACCACAGTTCACCACTGTGTTTATTGGCCTTGCTTAGGAAGCATGGGTAAGAGGTTGCCTGCAGGAACATGGGAAACCCTGAAACAGCTGCACTGTAAAGTTATCACCCAGCATGGACGATGGCTTTCCTACAGACAAGCAGATAGCCCCTTCCCGTAGTCCTCCCAGCCTATATATTCAAAGCCCTGCCTTAAACCCTCAGGCAACTAGGGCAGAATTGCATACAAATGGCTAGGAGAAGTGGCTGGATACTTCAGTCTCGGTTGGAATATCAGCAGTCTAATTGGTGATGGACTCCACAAGTAGGCACTGATGATCTCATGAAGGTGGTGGCAGTTTGGATCAGAAGATAAAGCTTTACACAGCTTTCTTCTACGAAAAAGACTTCCACACAAATACTCTAGCACTCCTAATAGCCCCAAACTGGTAGTAAAACAAATGTCCAATCAACAGGTAAGTGGAGATCGAGGTCCATGTTATAACAACATAATCGTGAAACTGGAGAGTGTGTAGATGAGCCTTTTCCTCACAATTACAGTGGCCCCAAAGTCCAAACAGAATGGACCCAGGATTCTGGCAAGAGTCCCCTACTACATCACAACAGTAAAGTGGAAAATGATACTCAGAACGTACTGGGAGGGCCAAGAGCATAGGCGAACTTGAGCTCTAGAGAATAGATCCATCCTGCCAGAACTGCACTCATCGGCTGGAGCAGAGGTGGTTTCATCATCTCGTGGCCTTCTATTTAGACCCCACCTTTTAAGTACGCATCACTTCTCAGTACATCTGGCACCCTAAAAGACAAATCTAGTGTGCTGAGAACAGGGAGCTGGAGGGACATTGCACGAGACAGGAGCGTAAGAGCAGGCGACTCTCAAAACCTGCATTTCTTTTAGCGTTTTTATTAGTTTTTAGATGTCAGCATGCAGTGTAGCGGATTTCATTATGACATTCTCACATGTCCTTTTTCTTGTTGCGTCTCTGCCCTCACTCCTCTGCCCTGTACAAACCTCCCTTGGTTTCTCTACCCTCAGTAACCTCCTTTCTGCTTTCCACCACCCTCTCTTTCCCCCCTCTACTCTCTGAAGATCTTTTTTTATCCTTCTCATGGTTCCCTGTATCGTTTCATGATCTAAAGTCACACAAGCACACGCTACATAAAACTTAAGATTCAGAATCCATATATGAAGAAAGACATCCAGCGTTTGTCTTTCTGAACTGGACTTTTTTCACTTAACGTCAAGGTCCACTCACTTTGCTGCAAATGTCCTATCTTCATCTTCTCTTTAAGGCCAAATATAATTCTGTTGTATGTACGTATCATATTTTCTTGATCCACTCATCCATTGATGAACATCTTGTCTGGGTCTATTTCTTCGCTGTTACTGCAACCAGCACAACAATAAACATGGTTGTGCAAGTATTTCTGTAGCAAGTCCTGTGTAGACACATTCGGGAAGGGTACAGCTGGTTCTTTTTTGTTTCTGAGAAACCTCCACTCTGATTTTCACAGTGGCTGCAGTCCCCCTCCCCCAACCAGCCAACATGTGTTGTCATTTGTTCTCTTGCTGATGGTCACTCTGCTCAGGTAAAATTCATTCTCAAAATAGTTTTAAGTTGCATTTCCCAAAGGTGCTGAAGTTGAGCACCTTTGAAAGAATTTACTGGTCATTTGTATTTATTCTTTTGAGAACTATTGGGCTCACCATCCCACTTAGCGGTTTTGGTGTTTAGTTTTTATAGACCTTTGTATAAGGCTATTAGCCCTGAAGCATAACTGGCAAATATTTTCTCCAGTCCTGTAGCATGTCTGTTTGCTCTGATGATGGTTTCCTTTGCTGGGCAGAAGCTTTTAAATTTCACATAATTCATCCGTCTTGAAATTTATTTCTTGTGCCAAAGGATCCGTTTCCAGAAAGTTCTTGCCTATGCCTGCATTTTCAAGCAGCTCCCTTGTTTTCCTCTCGAAATTTCCGGTCTTACATTAAGGTGCTTGTTTGTTTGTTTTCATTGCATTTTGTTCAGGATGAGAGATGTAGATCTAATTTTATTCGTCTGCATGCTAATAATCCATGTTTCCCATTTCAATAATCCGTTGTAGAGGCTGTCCCAATTCTAATGCATGTTGCTGCTGGGCACTGATGCATAGATGAAGATACAAGGGACTAAGTTTAAAATAGGTTATTAATTTTATTCGGGGAGAAGTCACTTACAGGAGAAAACAATGAGCTGCAAGTTCCTGCTCCAAGGATCCACAGCCAGGCTGTTCTCAGTGGCCTGACAGGGACCAAGAGAGAGCAAGCTGGGGTCCAGGACCCCAGACCTAACCTAACCCTCCATCCATCAAGTCCACCCCAAATGGGCGTGGCCAATGCTACAGGTGTGGGCGGGGTGTATATCTCACCACAGCATCTTTTTGACATATTTTTCAAAACTTAAGTGGCTTTCACTTTATTTCTGGGATCTCTGTGTTGTTCTATTGCTTTGCATGTCTGTTGTGCCACCACTGTGCTTGCTGTCTTGGTCACTAACGCTCTGTAGCATAACCTGAAGTCAGACATTGTGATAGGGCCAGCATTGTTCTTCCTGCTAGGATTGTCTTTGATGTTTCCATGTGATAAAGTCTCATATCTCATTCCTTAGATTTAACATGGATATATTATTACATTTGTGTTTTATTATTTATTTATGTGTGTGAGAGAGTAAGTACCATGTGTGCGGGTCCCACGGAGGTCAGAAGAAAATGTCAGATCCCCTGGACCTGGAGTTACAAGAGTTGGTGTGCTGTATGGTGTGGGTGCTAGGAACCAAACTCAGGATGTTTGCAAGCTCAGCAAGCATTCTTAACTGCTAAGGTATCTCTCCAGCTTCCATTTTTTCTTAGGCTTCAAATGTATTCATTTCTTTAGTCTTGGTTGGAATGTAAAATGAAATTTAAAAATAGAAAAAAAGAATTTAGTCTAAGAATATGTTTTTCCTATCCAAGGAGATGATAGATATATAGATAGATAGATAGATAGATAGATAGATAGATAGATAGATAGATATGTGTATGTGTATTCTCATATACACATATATACATATATAGATAGATAGAGATGTGTATGTGTATTCTCATATACACATATATACATATACATATATATATATATATATATGAGAAAAGATACATGTTACATATGTGACTGGACATTTTCTAGAAAATTCTCTGAAGCCTGTGAGGAAACTGAAATATAGCAAGAACATCTGAGTTCCCAATGATGGGGGGGGGGGGGATCATGACCCAGGCAATGTGGACCAGAAGTCGGCTTCCTCAGTTGCTGTCCTGGCTGCCTCAGTGAGAGTGGATGGTGGTTTGGCCTCTGAGCCTTTTAAGTTCCCTGAACTGAAAGCCTCTTGTGAAGCGATGGCTAAGCAAGGCAGAAGCAGCTACTTCCTAATGATGACAGGCAAATTGCCCCAATGAGAAAACATCAAAAAGGAATGCATGGGTCTTTTTTCTCCCTCACAAGAAAATGGCTTGAAATACCACTGAAAAGTCCCTACCCATCCTGGCTGCTGCTGTAGCTTATAAAATTTGTGTCCTCGATAAGGAAGCCACATGCCTGGGCCACATACGTATTCTGCTTATAGCTAGCTGATTCAACAAAGGGCAAGGAAAGAAATTTAGGGGCATATGGAGAGAGCGTTGCTCAAAGTGCGTTAAATATGAAAATGGCCTAATGTAATCCAGTATCCACAAAGATGATGGTGAGTGTTCATTAGCCAAGTGCAGACATTGAGGGAGGGAGGAAAGGAGAGGAAGGGAGGGGAAAGAAGAGGGACAGAAGGAGGGAGGGGAGGAGAGAGGGAGGAAAGGAGGAAAAGAGGGAGGGAGAGAGGGACAGAGGGAAGGAGGGAGGGAGAGAGGGAAGGAGGGAGGGAGGGACAGAGGGAGAGAGGGAGGGAGGGAGGGAGGGAGGGAGGGAGGGAGGGAGGGAGAGAGGAAGGGAGGGAAGGAGGGAGGGAAGGAGAGAAAGGGAGGGGAAAGAAGGGGGACAGAAGGAGGGAGGGGAGGAGAGAGGGAGGAAAAGAGGGAAGGAGGGAGGAAGAGAGGGAGGAAGGGAGAGAGGGAGGGAGAGAGGGAGAGAGGAAGGGAGAGAGGGAAGGAGGGAGGGAGAGAGGGAAGGGAGAGAGGAAGGGAGGGGGAAGGAGGGAGGGAGAGAGGAAGGGAGGGGAAAGAAGAGGGACAGAAGGAGGGAGGGGAGGAGGGAGGGAGAGAGGGAGAGAGGGACAGAGGGAGATACCTGAAGAAGAGGCTGAAAAGGGAGGAGTCTGCAGGCCTCAGACAGATCTCACGACCCCTTTCCAAAAGAAAATAAAGTGGGAAATTAGGACTCAGAGGCCAACACCAGCTTCACATAGTACAGGCTGGTTCCTAGAGACAGGGATGGTAAGAAAATGCCAAGGGTGCACCTGATGGATGTCTCATTTGTCCTGGGAAATCTCCCAGAAGTATGCAAGAGGATGGGCCAGCCCCTTCCCAAGCAGCATGCAGTACAGCTGGGCTGTCAGGGAACCTCTGTAGCCTAATCTTTAATAGCCTTCACCTGACAGAGCTCCTTTCCTACAGTCCGATTTTTTTTTTTTTTTTTAAATAATACAGGGTTTCTCTATGCATCCTTTACTGTCCTGAAACTTGCCATATGAACCAGGGTAGTCTCAAACTCACGGAGCTCTGCCTGCCTCTGCCTCCCCCGTGCTGGGACTGAAGGTGTGCACCACGCCTCTTCTCCAGCCCGATTCTGCTGTGCACACACTGTTCCCATGGGCCCCACCCCAGCATCTATGCGACACTATACATTAACTAACAGAACATGACTGGCCAGTGGATAGAAGCGGGGAGGAAGGGAAAGAGAGGGGACAGGTGTGGTAGCTCCTGAGGATAGTTGCCAGTCACACTCAGAAGCAACCCAGTTGGTTGAAGGTGTCTCAGCCTTGATGATGGTAAAATGCCCAGCGGCTCCAGAGCCAGTGACGGGTTCTGTCCCTGCATTGTGTGTGTGTCTGCCACTCAGCCCTGACTGACAGATAACTCTAGGGATTGTCACCGATGAGCAATTATTTCCAGGTGCCGACCATTGGATAAATGCATTTGTCTTCCTAGAAAGTTCAGGAGGGTTTTTTTTTTTTTTTTAAGTGGGAAACTGTAAAATTCCAAGTGGATTTTCCTTTCCTACATCAGTCCTGCTTGTCTGTCCTGATTGGAGTAACAAGATCCAGACAAACTGGGGCATTCATTAATTCCTCTCTGGACCTGGATTTCCTATGAGAGAGGAAGGTAAGTGACATTGCAAAAGAGATTTCCATGACTTATGTCTGTGTATCCATACAATATCTATCCAGTCTTTAAAGGACACGGCGCAACCCGTGGAGGCTCCTTTCCCTGCTTTTGAACATATTTCCTGGGAAAATAATTTTTGTAGGCAAATTTAAAAAATAAGAAGGAGACAGCTTCTGAGCAGAAATGCAGAGAGGTTAAGAAAAGGAAAATATGTTTTTCTTGGTTTCCAATGTTTAGCAACTGTGTCCCTTGGAAATATATGTATTTATACATACATCATGCATCTGTATTGTGTGTAATATGAGTGTGTGTAATACATGTATGTGTGTAATGTGTGTGTGTGTGTAGAAACCTTCTTCGTGGTGCCATGTGTGTCACAGGGAACACACCTATGTTGTTTTTACCTAGCACACCCAAACAAGGCTTTTGAACCCAAAGTGGCTTCCTAGGGGCTTTGTCATCATTAGCTCATGCCCTGCCAGGCCCCTGTGACCCACACTAGCTCTGCTGACTCAGAAGCCTATAAAGAAACAGAAATGCTGTCTCTACAAAGACAGTAGTACAAGCTTATAAGATCCCCACACATCATCTCCTGTGAAAACGCAGGGTGGCTTTGCACAGGACAGGGAGCCAAAAGCCCAGAACTCAGCCTCATGGATGCTGTGAATCCCAACCTGACTACACGGGCGGGCGTGAGGCACACTGGCCTCTCCTGGTCCTCCAGGGTACCAACTCCTTCTGAGCCTTAGCTCTTTGCCCTTGCTCTTGTCTCTTCCTAGATCCCTCTTTTTTCCACCCATCTCACTAAGTCTCTAAATGTGTGTGGCTGCCTCAGAAAGCCTTCTCCCGATGAATCAGGCCACTTAGTTCTGATATTGACTGAATCGGGTGCTTCTCATCTCGGTACTTGCCAGTTTGTAATCTGTCTTATCTGTTTTTATTCTTAGGTTTGAATTCACTTCCAGATCTCCACTGCATGACCCCAGCCTCTTTTGGTGGATCTCTGTGAGTTTGAGGCCAACCTCAAGCCAGAGCTGTTGTGACAGCCAGAGCTACATAATACCCTGTCTCAACCCCCCTCCAACCCGCCTCAAAAAGGCATCTGGGAGCTAAAGAGATGGCTTAGCAGTTAAGAGCAAGGACTGCTCTTTTAAAGGGCAGAGTTCAGTGTCCAGCACCCACAGCAGAGAGCTCATAACTGCCTATAACTCCAGCCCAAGGGGATTGAACACTACTGCCCTCCCCGCAAACTCATGGGCACATATCACACACAGACACATGTGTAATTAAAAATAAACTTTAAAAAGGATGTCTGGGAATAACCCTGGGAAACATACAAGACTTCTCTATAGAATACTATAAAACATTATTGAAGATAGTTAGTGAAACTTTAAATAGGTTATGAGATATAGTCTTAGGTGAAAGAATTGGTATCCTAGAGATATCAGTTCCCAAATGTATTTGCAAACCCATCGCAGGCACTGACAAGGGGCAGAGCTTAGTGTGAACCTCCAGGACTGACCAGGTGGGGAAGGGAGAAAGCTAGCAACTTTAATTATTCTGATGAGATTAACAACCTAAATCTAAAAACTCATATAGCAATGCAAATGGCTGGGAGTCGTCAACCAAGTCTTAACAAAACCAAAGGGTTCGTATGACAAGATCCAAAGTCGAATTATAATAACCTAAGACAGTGTGATATCACATGCTGACAAAATCTGTGGACCAGAAAGCCCCCTTCCTATTGTCACCTTTCTTACACAAGCAGTGTAGAGCACTGATAGGTGGTCCCTCGGGTGATGAGTGCTATGTAGCAGGCTTTCTTCTAGACCACCAACCTGCTCCCAAATCATGATATATACCCTTCTTATTAGTTATGAGAGCTTGGCCTTAGTTTCGCTCTTATTTTAATGTTTCTCTTTATCTACATTTTGCCTCAGGGATGTTTATCTTTCTTTCCTTTTGTATCTCTTACTTTCGCTGCTTCTCATGCCTGGCTGGATGGCGGCTGCCTGGCTTCTGGTCCCGGGCATGTCCCTCTCTTCCTCCCTCATTCTCCTTGTTCCTCTTTCTTCTCTCTCCCAAGACTAGATTTCTCCTCCTTCGTATTCTCTCTGCCTGCCAGCCCCACCTATTCCTCTCTTGCTTAGCTATTAGCCGTTCAGCGTTTTATTGAACTAATCAGGACTAGGCAGGCAAGGTGAAATAAATGAAATACGTCTTTACATAATTAGACTAACCCAGCACAAACAAATGTAACATGTTCTTGCATCATTAAACAAATGCAGCATGGACAAATGCAACACACCTTTACACAGTTAAAGTAATATTCCACAGCACAAACAATGTAACACGTTTTTGCTTCTCTAAAGAAAGACTATACAACAGTGCTAGGTCAACTGGAAATGCAGGCTGTGGAGAAATGGTTGTGAACCCTACCTCACCCTCCACCAAAAATCACCGCCAGGTGGACTGCAATCTGTGAGGGAGAGAAAGTTCTAGATGAATGCACAGACTGTCTTCAAGGTGGTAGGCATGATTTAAAATTAAGAATTATGTGTGTGTGTCTTATATATGATTATATATATATATACATATATGTATGTATATATCCACCTAGAGACTCAAATTCACAAAATATAAAAGGTGATACCAATTAAAAGAAAAAAGGAAGATAGTCAGTTTTAACGAGTACGAAAAAGTGAAAAGGAAAAACAGGCCAGATGGCACACAAACACGTGGAATGGTACCCAACAGTGAAATTACAGGAAGATGACCCTGGACACCCCCAGGATGGATAGAATTTTAAAAATGGACAGTACCAGCTGTTGGCAAGGACATGCAACATCTTGGACCCTCGTTCTCTGCTAGGGCGGGACAAACCCACACCACACGAATTTGTGTGACCTCTGCCTGCTCATGTCTGCCCCATGCAGATACACAACCCTTTCTCCACATGTGGCCACAAAAGCCGTGTTTGGAGAAGCCCAAACTCAGAAACACCACATGAAGTGGAAACAAATTACAGTTCGGTGCAACCACGCCGGTGGAGATGCTGTAGGCACCACCTGAGTGCAAGGCAGCCTGCAGGAAGTTTGAGAACAACAAAAAGAATCTATGGTGTTAGAAACCAGAACTGGAACACTCAGGCACGGCTCAGTAGGAGAGTACTGGCCCTGTGTGACCAGAGTCCCAACACACACCCCACACTCACACAAGGAAATGGAAAAATGACCTGGCGGGAGAAAAAGAGAAGCTCTGAGGGACCAGGGACGTTTCGCTTCTGATCGTGAAGACACGATTGAATTCATCTTGCAGAAAGCATTTTGCTCTGCAGTGATGGATGTGTGAGAGAGTGTATGTCTGTCTGTCTCTCTGTGTATACATTTTTGTATATTATACTTGGAGTCTATTTTTAAATTGTTGTTAATCTGAATTTCATTGGCTTTTTTTTTATATTTTGTCTTGGTTTAAGTCTTGTGAACATCAATAGATGCAGGAATAAAAAATATGACAAAACATACACATGTAGAGTTTTATTTAGTTATGAAGAAAAATGGTATTGTGTCATTTACAGGGAAATGGATGGAACTGGAAATCACTGTGTTAAGAGAAATAAACCAGACTCCTGGGAAAGGCAAATGACATGTTTTCTCTAGTATTCAGAATCTAGAGTTAAACAAGCTATGAGAGGAAAAAGGGAACTATGTTGTGGGGAGAGGTCTGTGGGGGGAACAAGATAGCAATGGGAAGGGAAAATAAAACAAGTACATATTCTCCCCATACACTGGATTATACACACACACACACACACACACACACACACACACACACACACACACACACGACAAAGCAGAAGGGGGATTATTTATGGGAAACAGGAAGAATCAAAGGAATAAGATGCAAGCAAGAGTAATGGGCAGAGGATGAAAGCAAGTATGATAACAAACATTGTGAAAATGCCACATTACAGCCAGGCAGCGGTGATGCACGTCTTTAATCCCAGCACTCAGGAGGCAGATCTCTGACTTCAAGGCCAGCCTGGTTTACAGATCAAGTTCCAGAACAGCCAGGACAACACTGAGGACTCCCTCAAAAGAAAAAGAAAGAACCACATTATTTTATATGCTCACTAAAGAACTCCTCAGGAAGCTCTGAAGATATGAGCGTCATGTCTAGTTGTGTTCACACATCACAGTAAGAGTAACTGAAGAGGGTATACAGAGGGAAATATATTTTTAAAAAAACACCTTTTAACTCTGGTCCAATTTTAAACATTGCTATGTGAGGGCTGTCAAACTATTAAAATATCCACAGGGCATCTGAGTGAACAAGCTTCAGTGAACCAACCAATCATTGCTGACACCTCCGTTCTGGCAAATCAAGAACAAGGATTCAAGCTTCTTCAAGGGCTCCCAGTTCCTCCCCAAAAATGTGTCCTGCTGGGTAGCTGTTAGGTGGGTTGTCCTATACCTCTCCCATGCTAATCGGTGATCAAAGGGCTGTCTTTTCTCACCTTTGCTTTACACCATTCCGTTGTCACCATTCACCTCCTAATTTGGCCATTCCATATCTGAAAAGGCTGGACTCCTGCTCTATAAGTGAAGACCTGTGCTGGTTGTCCACCATCCAGGGTACGGAAGGGTTCTGGGGACAGTGGGTCAGAACAGAAGATGGGGGGGGGGGTGTGAGTAATGTGACATCACCTGATGAGACTATTGTTGACTGGTTGGCAGCTGGGGGCATGTTTAATAGAACCCCTCAGAGATCTGCTGACTTGTGGAATGGAGGCAGAAGGTAGCTCACACGTCCCTGGCCTCTAGTAGCCTTTCCTCCAGGCAGCTCACTTAAGCAGCAAGTTTCCTTCCTTCCCTGCAGGCATGGATACCAGCATGGGTCTCATACTCAACTGCTGGTCTTCTGCCCTGGGACGCACTCCTAGTGGGCAGAAGGAGTTGGTGGCTACCCCTTCTGGACCACACCAGAATCTTCCGTGTATTTCCTTGGTCACCGGGTTCTAAGGATTCAATGGGGGAATCTGCACTGTTTACTTTGACTGCTCTCAGACAAATGTTGCTGAGACTGGGCACTTCATGTTGCCTCTGTGAGATCTCCAGCCAGAATCGGTGCTCCAGCTTCCCTGTGTGTCATTATGGGGAAGTTTATCTAACTCAGTGGTTCAGCCTGTGGGTCGATGGCTGGGGCGGGGGGAGGGGATGAACTTCCCTTTCACAAGGGTTGCACATCAGATATCCTACCTATCAGGTATTTATATTATGATTCATAACAGGAGCAAAATTAGTTATGAAGTAGCAACAAAATAAATTATGGGTGGGGATCACCACAGCATGGAAAACTGTATCAAAAAAATAGCAGCTTTAAAATAAAAAAGAATTGCAGCAATCAGCAGAACCACTACTCTAACTGGATGGTCCTGTTCAAAATGGTCTCTTTCTAAATGTCTATTCCACCCTTGCACCATTACCAAAGATTCCAGTGGTGCCAGTTAGATGATGTCTCACATGCTGGAGCCTGCTGAGGTCCCACAAGAGCTGCCTGCTGGGGCTCCGGAGATTCTCACTTTTTTGATACAGTGTCTCACCATGTAACTCTGGCTGGCCTGAAACATTTTATAGATCAGGTTGGCCTCGAACTCACAAAGATTCACAAAATAGTCAAATCACCAAATAGTCAAACAAACCCAGACTCTGAGCAGCAGGTCCAAGTGCGAAGTCTGCATTGTCACCGGCCTCTGCATCCCTGTGCTGCTAATCCTGAGACCACACTTGGCAGACAGGTTGCAGACTTAACTGGCCTTGGATGTCCGATGGCCTCAGACTGTTACAGTGGACACTGCCATCCTCTCAGTGTGGCAGAACCCTGCCCGATCAGATACAGAAATGGATTTAGACGGTGCTTCCTCAATGTTGGCCGTGTGAGCTCATAGCATCAAAAAATGAGACAACTTAAACACTGGATCATGATGTTGCCTGGTCCTAATTACAGGGACGCATATTTCACAAAATGTAGACGATTGCCTACTTTTTCTAAACCCTAAACAGAGCTCAATGGTTATAGCTTGAGTCAGCGCTTCCTCTTGGCACCAGCTACAAAGTCAGAGGCACAGGAGTGGCATGGGACCAATAAGAGAAAAACAGCGAGAAACGGGTCATCATCAGGGGAACTGATAGACGACTTCTCACTCAACATCTGTGCCTTTTCTTGTAAGCATGAAAAGTCAGGCTCTAAAGCAAGAATCCTTGA
Organism: Cricetiscus sungorus; assembly: GCA_030556225.1. Classification (NCBI taxonomy): domain Eukaryota; kingdom Metazoa; phylum Chordata; class Mammalia; order Rodentia; family Cricetidae; genus Cricetiscus; species Cricetiscus sungorus. The sequence goes on along the minus strand of JANBXA010000007.1, from coordinate 123,479,414 downwards.
GAACGCCCTGGATATTTTTCAGTAGGATGGAAAACCCAAGCCCAGCTAAATTGTGTTTGCGGCGTAGAACCACAAGATGGCGCTGTAATCCCGAGTAACGCACGGCGCGGCCGTGACTTTTGTCTCAGCCCTACTCTAGGCAAAAAGCAATCTTTAGACCTTGCATCCCCAGGGAAGGTTCCTGAGAAAGGAGTGAAAAGCAATTCTTCCAAAGTTGGTTTTCACCAGGCAGCAACTACTGACTGTTGTTACGACCTATTATTGCCCACCTAAAGGGTATTCTGTGGTGTGGGGTGGATTTGAGGATACCCGGACCACAACAGATCCTGGAGGCCTTGGTGTGTCCAAATAACGCTGATTGCCGGGTGGGGGTCCATTCGTTTGTTTTCACTTTTAAAAACGTCTTACATTTGTTTATTTATTGTGAATACCCGTGGAGGTCAGAGGACAACTTTCTAGAGAGTAGGTCCCCCAGGACTGAATTCAGGTCGCCAGACTTGGTAGCGACTGTCTTTTCCTGCTGAGCCATCTTGATGCTCCCTGCACCACACACACACACACACACACACACACACACACACACACACACACACACACACACACACACACCTCACTTTTCTTCAAAGTTAGCACATATTGAGAGCTAAAGCGACTAAAAATGTATTAAGTATTTTAAGATGGGGAAACTGAGGGCTCCGGAGAGGCACAAAGCTTCACAAATGGCAATGATGCCTGTCGGATCACTCTCCAAAGCCTGTAAACTAAGTCCCTGCAGTCTGGTTCCTGCCAGTCAAACCGATGCTCCAATGCACTTATGTGTACCGTGGACTCAGTCTGGGTGGCAAGCAGTGAAAACCTTACAGGGTGCTGTGTGGCTGGGGGAGAACGGGTGTCCATGACAGGCACACCTAACTCACATCTGAGCAGTAAAAATTCCTCCAACACTCAGTGGGGTGCTCACCTAGCAAATCCCAGGATTAAAAGCAGACAAGCAAACTATGATGGGGGTGCAGCACTGAAGACATATGGGGGGGGCAGAGAGCCTCTCTGGCATGCAGGAAGCCGGGAACCACAGCACTGCTTGAGTGGACCTCGGTGGCACACCTGTAACCCAGCACCCAGGGTTTAGCTAAACAGTAGAGTGTTTTCCCAGTGTAGGTGAAGCCCTGAGTTGATTTCCGGGCTCCAAAAGAGGAGGTGAAAGACAGGAAAAGGAAAAGGGAGAAGGGGGAAGGGGAGAAGAAGAGGGAGGAGGGGAGAGGCCATACTAAGATGTTTAGCGTGTGAAAACTCAACACTATAAAGCGATATTCTTTGAACACGTAGGAAAACACAGTCCTTCTTGGTGGGAATGAAAACCGTAACAATAACAGTAGGGGACAATTTGGCAGCACTTAGGGAGTGAGCAATGCATGTCACCTTGGGCCCGGAAATACCTCTTCTATGGATGTATCTGTCTAAGACTGCTCACAGCTATCGTTTGTAACCCATGATATGAAAACATAGCTCCTTCCTGAAGAAACCGCTGTAGAACAGGACCAGCCACGCATAATGAGGCAATATGCAGATTTTAGAATAATATAGCTCTCAACAACATCCAATGACCTTCAAGAGAGTGGGGGCGGGTAAAGGAGATCAAAGGTCTTAAGTGTTCTTTCCAGTTTGGTAGCAACGGGACGGGGGTGGGGGGGTGGGGAGGGGGCGCGCACTGGGGCTAGACTAGGAAGCTGGGAGCTACTGCTGCCTGGAATGTGGGGCACTAAGCAGCAAAAAGAACAAAACAAAATAAAAAATCTCCCTATGGGAGGGATACTAATCCATTTTACATCAAATTAAAACCACTTCACCAGAGCTGGCCAAAGCAAAGCATGTCGGGTTCTTCTTACTCAGGGCTCAACTCTGCAGACATGCAGCTCTCCACTCTGCTCTGAGGCCCCAGAGCCCACTCAGAAGCTGGGCTGTTAAAGCTCTGCCCCTGGGCTTCCGGGGATCAGCCTGGTCAGAGCCACAAGAGCCGGGCTCTGTCCCACACCTAGGGCAAAGGGTGGGTGATTGGTCCCAGGTTCACACCAGCCATCTGTGACCCACACATAGACAAGAGGGTGCACAGTAAAGGGAAGGACTGTCTTTGCTGGGCTGTTGTGAGGATGAGCATGGTGAGGCTTAAAACAAAGGTCAGCCCTTGGGTGGGTGGGGGAGCGGGAACGACTTGGAAATGCTCCCAGGCTATGGTATCTGTAGCATCTTTCCCCTCCGTGGCTGTCAACCATGATAAAGCTACAACAGGGGCATCTACGCACCACACCAATACGCCGCTATGAAGAGCCAAGGGATGGAGGATTTGGGAAAGGGCCACACAGGTCACCCACTGAATGCCCTTGTGGTGATGAGCCTTTGGGTTTACCAGGTGCTCCTCTCTGCCCTTTCCTGGGCGTAAGGAACTCCAAGCCCCTTGGCATGAGTGAATCCACGTGATAGGTTCAGCCAATGGCATCCCAGAATCCTTGAGGACCTGGAGAGCCTTCAGGTTTTCTTCCGCTGACAGGGAAGCCACAGCTCCCCAAGGGCGAAACCGAAGCCTGTCTCCCCACCTGAGGAACTGCCAGGACAGCAGCAGATTCTATACGGGTGTGAAATAACTGTGTAGCCACAGACATTGTGGGGGTCTTGAATGTGACCGAGACTGGTTTACACTCGTGTGTCCCCCTCTCCCCTCCTTCCTCACCTCGTGTGGCTCAGAAGGCAGCAGTGACGACCCAGCAAATCTTTTCAGTGCAGCCATATGTGTTTGTCACTTGGTCCTGGTTTCTGAGAGACTTTCGTGTTAGCTTTTAGCCTGTCAGACAACACAGGCTGGTTTGGGGGGAGGGGGTCACTTTCTCAGGCACACAAGACCTTTCAAGACTGGATCCACAGAGCCAAAAACCAAAACTGCTTGGAAATGTGCATGTCCGTGCCCTTGTTGAGGGGGGGGGGGGCATCAAAGGGAGTGGTCATTCTCCAAGAGAAAAATGAAAGAGGGGGGTCAGCCCTCCACACACAGCTCAGTTGAGCCTGCTCCAGAACAGCCATCAACCAGGGCTTGAGCACCAAAACACATCCCCTTCCCCAGAAAACCAAGTTTTCCAAATGCATCTCTATCTTCAGTTTAGTCACAGGAGCCACGCACGACGCATGAGAGGGGATGGGTGCGGTCCAGCACGTTCCCGTGAAGTATTTCCACATCTCCTGCTGCCCAGAAAAGTTGTAATTCAGCACATACGAAAAGTCTACCAGCATGTAAATGATAGCCGGCATTTGAAAATGAAACAAAAACCCCACCATGGTTAAACAAAACACATCCGAGGGTTGGCTCGGGCCTCTGGACCATCTAGCTATAGACTCTTGCCTGCTTTGCTTCCGAGCGCTCTGAGGCTGTGGGTATGACCACAGGACAGGCCGTTCTGGGGAGCTTGACTAAAATCAGCAAATAACACTAACCTACAGCAAGAAAGGGGACTGGAGAGATGGCTCAGCAGTTAAGAGCAGTGGCTGCTCTTCCAAGGGACCAGAGCTCTATTCCTAGCATCCATGGGGCAGCTCACAACTGTCTGTAACCCCAGTCCCAGGGAGTTTGATGGCCTCTGCTGGCTTCCCAGGGCAGGTATGCACATGGTACATAAACATACATGCAGGGAAAGGACTCACACGCATAAGTATTTTTCTTTTTAAAATTAAGAAGCAGGGAAGGAAACAGTCAGGAAATCAACCAGAGAAATAATAGTATTTGGGGACTACAAGGCTCAGAGAAATTTGCCGAAGCCTCCGTTGGCTGAATGAGCGCCTGAGATGGTCCAGTATCATCTGCATAAACCTCTCACGTGAACTAGTGGTTTGTCCTCCATCCTCATGAGGCCTCCATCCTCATGAGGCAGGCACACTGCCCTCACCAAGTCCTCCCCAAAGGAGCCCTATGGGATCTCTGTACCCTTTGCCACCTACTCTATGTGGCTGCAGGGCCATGATGCTTGAAATCCAGGACACTGACGTCGTCCTCCACCGCCCTCGGCCCACTCACCACAGCCACAGGTCCCACTGTGGCTCCAGGAACACATACTGTGGGAGCACAGTCCCAGGGCAGAAAACTTAGTCCCCCATCCTATCTGAAGCCTCTACTGCGGGATACTGTCCACCCGTTCCCAGTGGAACAGATTCGGGAAGCTCCGGGCCACTCACATGACCTGGCAGGTTGGGAAGCCTGCTCAACCCCAGTCTCCATCTCATCACCTGCATCTCTGCACGGGGGTACAGAGATATTTTCCACCCCAACAACTCCAAAGATTCTTAAAATATTTAATTAACCCATATTTTCTAACACACACACACACACACACACACACACACACACACACACACACACACACACACCGCCCCCTCCTGCCTCCTGCCTCCAGTCTCAGAAGGAACTGAAAGTCAGCTGGGCCCTTCACCACATTTCAGAATACATGCTCACGCCAAGGTTTTTTAAAAATTACTGTTGTCAGGGTAATTTTTCTTATAATTGATCAAACAAGTCTCTAACTGCGAAAGGCAAGTGATTACCCATGAACGTGATCCACTTGATGCTGCCAGATGTTTCTGAACGCCGGTGTCACCCGCCGCCCTCACTCTCTTACCTTCTTACAAGCAATTTGGTGTGTTCACATCTGCTAACCTGAGAGAGTAGCTGGTTCCTCTGGATACAACAGCAATACATCCTCAAATACCGTGACTAGAAGTTTGTCACTCCCTCACTGAAGAAGGGCTGGACTGTTTCCTAAGGTTGTTCTCTGGAGGGACTGGACCTCACCGGCTCTCCTTATAACCTCGAAGTAGGGACTGTCCACCCTTGGAGCCATAATAAAGATCATATAGGTTACTAGCAGACACCTTGTGGCGTTTCAAGTCCAGGGGCAAACACTCCCTGCCTACCCCAGTCCGAGTCGCTCCCAGGCTGCCGCTTACTGCCTCCCAACCGGGCTGGGTGTGTGTTACCATGCCTCAATCACAAGTGTGCTGATGGGGAGATCCTTGACTTGAAAGGAGATGGATAAAGGCTTTGTATTTATTTCTTTGAATTGACCCATACATTTCTTGTTTGACTAAAGGAATAATAATGACTACCCAGAGAGAAAAATGCTAGTTTAGCTCCTTCCCTTCACTGACCACTAGGGGGCAGAAGAGCAACGAGAAACAGCTACAGGATGGACAAGGAGTGTTCCCGTTGCTCTAACCTCAGGAATCTTCTGGCATCCACCTCTGAGGCACCACTCTCAACAACCATGCAGCTATTGCCTTCACTGATAGATGCTTTCCCTAGCCCAAGAGAAAACAGTCTGGCACTCCAAAAGCCCCTTGACCCCCCCTGCCCATAACTGAAATGGAAACCCACCACCACTCCCAGGTAGGTAACTTTGGGCAAATTTAGTTCTTTATTTTCTATCAAGTGGGAAAAGCAATTTTAACCAGCTTCACATGATCACCAAAACGACTAAATGAAGTCACTTAGAACAGCAGCTAACACTGAGGGGTGTCAACTAAACCCTTACTCCTACAGCCCAAAATACCAAGCCCATATCCCTTGCCAAGAATATAAGCCTTATACCAAGCCCATATCGCATAATGCCAAGCCTATATCCTTTATACCAAGCCAAAATTCCATAATGCCAAGCTTATATCCCTTATACCAAGCCCATATCCCATAATACCAAGCCACTTTTGGAAAATGCAGTTTCTGGAGGAAACTGGTTTCTAACAAGTTAATTTGCATTTGGAATGAACTTAGATTATCAATGTTTCAAAATAGTGCTGTCTAGGGGGGAGCTTCAAGGTGCTAGTTTGAATAAATTGCTGTTGGGCTAATCAGACTTCCCCTATGGGTATGAGCAGCAGCATATGCTTTGCATGCCTCTAATTTTCCAGACTCTGGCTATAATAAGGTATTCTTCATGACTAGGCTGTATGAGACATAACGTTTCTGGAAGATCTGGAATGTGAAAAGCAAACTGTGACTATGGGTGCTGTTGTGTTGGGGATATGGATAATCAGCCTCAAGTCCTCTCGGAGACAGAATGTGTAAACCAGTTTGCTGCTAGCATTTGCCCTACCACCGTCAGCCTCCCTATTCGTTCACTCGTGGTCCGTCTCCTTATCTTTTAAAACCCCGGGCACCTACGAGGCACTGAGGTACAAAGTAGAGAAAGTCTCCTTAGCCAGGCACGGTGTTGCACAGCTGTTATCCAGTCACCCAGGAGGCCAACACAGAGGGATGGAGAATTTGAGCGCAGAACTAGAACAATTATCAAAACTATCTCAAACAGAAAGGAAGAGACTAGGGTGGGGAAAGTGGGGGGGGGGGGGGTTAAAGGAACGAGGAAAAGCCAAAGAAGGCCGTGGCCTCCAGTCAGCCAGCACCCAGCTGAGGAGGACAGAGCCCCCCTGGCATCTCCATAGTAGCCTTCAGGCTAAGCAGAATCACCAGCCCAATTCTCCCACTCTGCCTCTAGCAGCCGTCCCGTATCTGGTTCTGCTACACTGGGCTGGGAGGCACAGATCCCCCTACCCCCAGTCAACTCTGCACAGACCTCTGGAATCTTTCATCTAAATCCCAGTGTGAGTTTGAGGTCAAGGTCTAAAACCACGAGGCAGTGACTCCGATCTTCTGGAGGGATACATTTTCTTAACAACTGCTGAGTTTACTTTCGGTTAAGTCTGGCAGCTTTGCCTGTGGGATATATGAAACTCATGACACAGCCCAACAATCCCAGCCAACTCTCACGATCCAATTAGTAAATAAGCACCATTGTAATTTAAGGACAAGCCACTACCCTCGCTATGTCCCCCTGACACTGAGATAGTAAGCGATACTGTGGGAACCCTGAAGCCTGCCCTGCATAGACCATCAGCAAAGGCAAGATTGCCTCTTCCGAGGTTGTTCTGCCCTGGAAGATTGGGTGGATGCATTGGGAAGTGATTTTTCCCCTAGTGATGACAACTCTCAGTATCACATAAGAAATGAAATTGAAGCATTGATCTTATTCTTCAAATATAGGATAGCTTCAATATTAAAATTAACATATAAATTTAGCATCCATCTTCTTCCCGCCTTCCTTCTGCTGAGTAAATGTGCATAGAAAGAATGAATCACTGAGACAGTACGCAGTGAAATCAAGTCCATTTTTCAAATACATCGGTTCAAATGCAGCCACAGCCTGTTTCCTGGACACCCAACAAATGTTCCCAAGATGATGCCCCCCTCTCACTGCCTTTGTCCAGATCGATACACAGGGCAAGCAGGAGGACCTTGGCAGGGAGTCTCTGAGACGCAGATCCTGGAATATGTGATTGCTGCATCACTCACTCTCTTTCCTATTGCAGTTTCTTTTCATAAAATTTGAATATGAAAAATGGCTCATTAGAAGGTTTTTAGTTAACCTGGCAAACTCCACCAATGGTCTAGAATCACCCATGCCTTCCCCATGCCTGTCACCTACCTGGCCAGCTACTGTTATTTAGAGGCACATACATGCCTTGCTTCTTAGATTTATTTATTTATCATGTATACTGCCTGCATGTACGCTTGCACACCAGAAGAAGGCGCCAGATTTCATTACTGATGGTGTGAGCCAACATGTGGTTGCTAGGAATTGAACTCGGGGCCTCTGGAAGAGCAGCCTGTGCTCTTAACCCCTGAGCCATCTCTCCAGCCCTGTCCATGCCTTGCTTCTTGATCCACCTATGAAACTACTTTCACCCCACTGTGAAGATTGCTGCTTCTAAAGTAGCAGGGTAAAATTTACTCTCAGATGTCACCAGTAACCTGGGAATTGTGGAATAACTAGAAGGTTCCACAGCCCCAGGAAGACCAGCCTTGCCCCTGGGCAGGAAGGGTACCACACATTTATGCTATTGTCTGGTCCTTTACCAATGTGAAGTTTCCAGAGACAGGCATTTCTGACTCCAAATGTGTACCCACCTAGTAATTAACCCAGACCTCAAAGTTGTGCCCACTAGACTTAGGGCCAGCGCTCAGGGCCTACACAATGAAGTTTACCTTACCATATGAGGGTAAACTGGAAACTTCAGCGTGGCACTTGATGCTTTTACTCAGCATAGAGCTGAGATGAAAACCACCATGAGAGAGAAAGAAACCATCCCCTAGTCTAGTGAGTTCACAAATTACACAAAGATGATGATGAAACCGCACTGCCCCGACTGCCAGGGGTTGGCTTAAGCCAGAATCTGCTCAGGAGTTTGCCTTGGGAAAGTAGCCCCAGGATGCACAAACCAGTTTGAGGCAGAAGAATCCACAGCACAACTAACACTCAAGGAATCTTAGATAAATGGAGAAACACTTAACTAGAATTAGGATTAGACAGGATGTCACTAGAAAGGGAAGGACAGACTGAAGTTCAGTGTAAATCAACCTCTAATCAGAATGGACAGGTTTCCGGGCCAAATAGATGGTGAGTGTTGGAAGTCCACAGTCAAGCAGCCAGATGCTGTGTGACAGTTGGAGTTTATCTGAAAGTGGGGTAATGTCCCCCTGACCACGACATCCAGATGTTCAGCTCCATGGGAGAGAGAAACTGAGGGCCGTGGGCAGGTACGCCCCTGAGCTGGACATGCTTCTGCAAGATGGACTCAGAAATGTGAGTCTGAATCTAAGAGGTTCTGCCACTCTAGGGGGCTCAGCTATTAGGAACACACAGGGAACAGGATATAGGAGCCTAGCAAACCATTTCTCTGGGAGCCCTGCCCATTCTTGTCTCACCAAAACATTTCTTTCTTCAAATGATAACACTGAGGGGAAAATAAACCAACAGCAGACTTTTACCAGTTCACAAGTAGACGGCTACGCCCTTTTAAGACTGTTCTGGCCTAGTGGTGGTGGCGAATGTCATTAATCCCAGCATTTGGGCGGCAAAGGCAGGTGAATCTTGGGAGTGTGGAACCAGCCTGATCTACAACAGAGAAACCATGTCTCAAAAAAAAAAAAAAAAAAATCTGTTCTGTTCTGCTGTCCATCATAAAAGATGGCTAAGACATTGATGATCCAGATGGATACACACCGGGCAACTCATGTTCGACCTGAAGAAGTAACATCTAGTGGCAGCCTTGATGACAGTTTGGTTCCCATGGGAGATTATCGGTGCTTGTTAAATGTGAGCAAACCATGGGAATGCAAATGCCTTTTAAAATGCATTTGCCCTGGGCAGACTCAGATACTAGATATTAGTGCCACACTGTGCCTTTAAGTTCAAAAGGCAAATCATTCTCTCCTCCACTTCTCTCTTATGGAAGCATCAATGCTTACACAGGGCCCCAACAATAAAATGATATTTACTTTCAAACACCCTGGTATGTAACTATGTCCACGAAATCTACAGCAGTCCAATCAACACAGGGGATTTTTCTCATGCAAAGATTGCTCATTCAGAGGTGCCTCGTGGGAACAAAAACAAGATTCTTTTGAATAAGACCCATTTTCTGGAGCTGTTTGTTGTTTGGGCTTGGAGGTCTCCCGAGGTGCAAGTTTGCCCTTCTGCCACCACTCAGGAGCCCCCTCCAAGCTTACACTTGTCTGGGGAGTGCTCCATGCATCCTCCGTGTGGAGGCTTTTGTGCTCTGACTTACTTTCCCTTCCAAATTCATGAGGTTCATAACACTATTGCCTGACCTAAGCAGTCACCCCACTTCCGGGGCATTTCAGAGAGTGAAAACGGTAAGTCGTGGTGTGGAGTTGGGGGCTCACATACTGCTTGAGATTTCTCTTAAAGAGCAAAGTGAGAAGTCTGCCACATACAGCAAGCCCAAGTATGCTTTCCCAAAGAAGGGGGGGGGGAACCTAATGTTTTGCCTTATACTAGAATTGGCCAAATAAAAGTGGGGGCATTCACACCTATATTCTCGTGTGAGGATGCTGGGCTTCCGGGAGCAAGTGTCCACATGTTTCATGTCCCCAGAGGGTTTGTGTCAGGACTCCACTAGGAACTTCTTTCTTTCTCTCACTCAGCTGGGCACTGTGGGTAGCTTTTTTTGTTTTTTGTTGTTTTGTTTTGTGTATTTTGTTGTTGTTTTATTTTGTTTTTTTTCCGGCTACCACTGTGTCTTGTTGCTGTGGTTTGGAGTGCTAGGGACTGAATAGGGCTTACACCTGCTGAGCCCAGGCTCGACCACCACAGGATACACCCAGTTTAAGACGTGCCCCATTGCACGGTATCTTAGTTTTGGACCCACGCATTAGTAGAGAGCTTTTACCCGAGGCTCTGTGTTTGGAGCTCTTCCTTCCACCAAATAGAAAAGACATCGACCAAGACTGTCTTAGTTTATTTTTCTAGAGTCCTTAGCATGCACATTAACCTGACAAAGCTTAAGCTTGTGTTCATTTCACGATACATTTCATGCAGTTCACAGCTGTGATTGGTTTTTATATTGACATGACACGTGTTTCGATTCAGCCATGTGAAAAGAATAACTCTCAGTGGAGTTTGTCTCTGAAAACTGTCCAGGCTTAAATAAGCGGCTGTGTAGTCCGCTCTGTCCTCAAGTACAGTCTCTCTTGGGATTGGAGCAATATGTCCCTGTTCCCAGTCGGTCAGCAACCAGACCACTCCCTAAGGTTTCCGGCATCCTGAGGAATCCTTTTACAAAATTGCATTCAAGTATACTATTTCACTTAACATTCCAGGTTGAATTTAGGAGTAAAGCTGACCCTCCAACTAAATCTCCCCAGGCAGGCCTAGCCTCCCCAGGCAGTCCTTAGCTTCAGACTCATGTATAACACTCAGCACGAAATCCACAGAGCAGACCTATTTGGCATTTTCCAGTGAAGTGCAGGGGAATTAAATAAGTTATGTTTTTATTGCTAATGTATAGACTATTGAGCACAGTCACTTTGTCAAACAGGAAGAAAGAGTATACAGTATTAGTGAACTCTCCTGGTGGGGGTGAGGGGTCCAGCACACCCAAAATGTCACCTGGTCACCCCCCACAGGTAACACTTTAAGATGATGTGTTGAGTATTCTGGAGTCTGAGGAGTCGGATCTCTCATCATAGTCATCCTCTGTGTAGATGGGCTGCTTTGTCACGATTGGACACCCATCGTCGGGGATGGAGATCCGAGGGTCCTCTGTGGTGCGGGAGGAGAGCACGGGCGAGCTCCGGAAGACGCTGGTGGAGTTACTAGGGAAGGGACTGACATACTGGGACCTCAGCTGGTACTGCTGCTGCAACGTCATGGTGTTCCACAGGGTGACATCGTTGGGCAAAAAGGGGCTCGACTGGTTTCTGGCCAAGGTATTCCTCAGCATCAGTGGGTACCGGGGTGGCTGGGGGAAAGGGTGCTGCAGGGGCACGGCCAAGGGGCTGGGGACCACGTTGCTGGAGTCCGCTGAAAAGCGCAAGGTGTCAGGGACTCGGAAGGCAGAGCCCACCGACCACTTGGAGGAAGAGATGGGGTAGGAGCCTAGCGTGTGTTCAAAGATGTGGCCGCTGGAGGGCAGCACGAGGCTCTCTTCGGCCGTCCTCTCCGCCCCAGCCGCAGAGGACCGACTGGACAGCAGGACCTCCACCGCACTGACCAGGTCGCCCCCGCAGCCTTTCAGGATGAGCTCCAGCACAGTGGGCTTCTGGTTGGGGAAGATTTTCTTCAACACTTCCAGGGGTGGCCGGTTGGCTTTCAAACTGAAGGGCAGAGAGACGGTCCCCGACGGGCCCTCGATCAGGAGGTGGCTCTGCTCGGCGTGGTACTTGGGGCTCTCAGGGCAGCTTTCCGGATTACCCCCGTTTTTCTGCACGGCGTACCCCCCTTCATCCACGGACACGATCTCGGGGCTCTCTGGAGGGAAGCAGCTCTTGCCTTTGACCACATCGGGGGAGCTCCTCTGGTCCGTGTCTTTGTCACTGAAGGCCTCGGCAGCGTTGTCTGCTGAACTGCTGCTGTCCCCAAGTCGCTCTTCAGTCAGATCTAGAAGGCAAGAGAACAGCCGGGTTAATCCCTTCCTGCTGTGCTCAGCCTCCAATAGCACTAGCATTCTGGGAGGAGGAAGTATGGCTCGCTGGGTCACAACACACGCTTCCAGCTTTTAAAGAAGAAATCAAAAGCCACTGGCAAATGGGGTGGACAAGTGGGGTCCGACAAAGATGGCACAATCAGGGTTTTCTTGGAATGCTGTAGGAGAGCAGGCTCGCCTTAAACACAGAAGGGCCACATACAGTAACCACAGAGGGCTTGAAGTACACAGCATTAACTGCCCATTTAGTGGGACTATGAGGCTCTGAACCAGGCCAGAGCACAGAAGAAGGAGCTCTGGCCATCATCACCTGGCATACACCACCCCATAGGGCACTTTAACAATCACATCTGCCTCCCACGGGGCTGGTTTTGTGTTATGTGTTTATATATGATATTATATAAATAGGGCTGTAATTCTGACAGTTTTTCTTCTAATCAGGTTACCATGCTGATACTAGTTGATAGAGTTTCTAAGCCAAAGAGATAAACACAACCCTTGAAATCACTTGTAAAAAAGACACTGAAGGTACCGGGATGTATCCCTGGTGTACAAAAGGACCTTGGAAACACATTCCCTATGGAGGGAAACTTCCTTAACCTAGAGGCAGGAGGGAGGGCCTAGTCCCTACTCCAAATGACAGATTTTGTTGACCTCTCCTGGAAGGCATCACCCTCCCTGTGGAGTGGGAGGGGGAATGGGATGAGAGGGTGGGGGGAGGATGGGGGGAGGATAGAGGGAGGGCGAGGGAACTGGGATCTATATGTAAAATAAGAAAAATAAATAAATAAACAAAAAACAAAAAAAAAGCCACTGAAGAAGCAAGGCAAACTCAGCTGCCAGGGCCTTGTACTCAAAAGTCAAACGAAGCCAGTTTGAATTCTGGGTGGCAGGGCAGATGGAGAGGAGAGAGATGGCTGGACAGTGTGGGGGCAGAAGAGTGAGCCCTGTCCACCCACCATGTGTGGCAAAAGGTAGATGGATGCCCTTGTGTGAACGGGTGTGCCAGTAAAGTCCGTGGAAAGGAGCTACATGCAACATTCCAGATTACATTTGGAGGGGGAAGCCCTAACAAAGCCAAGACTCGCAAGAGGAGTTGTTAAGAACAGCCTACAGATACACACCAACAAACATTATCCTGGCACACAGAGCCTCCTGTTCTGGCTGCATCTATCTCACAACCTTCTATGAAACAGATCAGTTGCCAATTTGACATGTTAACAACTTAGGACAGTACCCAGGAGAGCAAGCTTTGCAGTATTAAATAGGCAAAAGGGAGGTGGGCGACAGTACTTTGGGTTTCACAGTTAAATTCTAACAGAACTGTAAAGTAAGGAACATAGTATTTTTTTATTAGCAAACTATATGCAAATAGATTTTTAGCCTAAAAAAAAAAATGGGCTAATTGTGGGTGCTTAATCCAGAGTAACTGATCTGAAAATTAAAAAGAAGCCACTCCCAGTGGGGCACTAGTCAGGTTGTAAACTGTGTGGCTCTCTGTTTTCTCTTCCGGCCTGAATAGTCTCATTGTAGGTCTCTCTGTGGGCAAACCCGATTGTGTGCAGATAGCCAGAGGTGAAATTTCATCAAAGAAGCTTCTAGAAAGCACCCCTCCTACCTGTTGTTGTTTACTTTAAGAGCTTTAAACAAAGACCCATTGATACACATTTTTCTAACACCACATGTATCTTACATACAAGAAAAGCCAGTGGGAACCCATGGCCAAACGTGCGTTTTAAAACTTTCCTAAATTATAACAAATCACAAACTTTCAACCACATCTAATACAAATTCATACTCATCCCAATTCATTTTCACGACATTGCTTTTTTATTTTCAGCAAAAACCATTAGGTTTCTACTGTGGGGTTGGTTTGTAGTCTACACAAGGAATCACCCCGCCCCCCTTGCTTTCAATGATGACTCTGGGATTTACCAAAGACCTAGTTTTACAAGAGAAGTTTAACATCTTCTCTCCTACTGCTTCCCAGGACAACAGGCCCAGCTTTTATCTCCTAATTATTGAGCAACTCGAATTCCATGTTCTTGACACACAAGACAAAAAAAATCAACCAAACAAAAGGGCTCTTGGAGATTTATATTCTAACTAGCCTGCATCCATGTATTCCCCGGACTCATGACCCCATACATAACCCAGCTACCACTCTATTCCTAAACCCTTGAGAAGGAGTGGACAGTGACGGTGTGTTAACTCTGAAATGATTGAATTTTGACCCCCTGGTCAATGGCACTTCGGAAAACAAGTTCAATACTTTCCCCCATGTAATAAAGATACGGTGTTTAAAGTGCCATACAGCTCTATGCTTCCAAATTCAGCTTTTATTGTCTATCATTAGCATCAAGTATTTCTTGATCTGCAATAGGCCAAAAAAAAGGAAACAGAATAAAAAAGATGGAAAATAGCAAGAAACATAAGCTCATCGAACCTATTAACTTGTGGGGAAAAATGTATGTGCTGGAGAGATGGAAGCCGGGCATAGCTTGGGAAGCATCAAATACTTTATTCACAGGACTGCTAAGGTTGGAGCAAACCACATGTTCACCAACAGATAAAGGGATAAATAAATGGAATACTATTCCACCTCAATAAGGAATTAAATTCTGATATCTGCTACATCGAAGAACCTTAACAATAGTCTAAAATAAGCTGGCCACAGAGGAAATGATGTAATTCCACTTAAGATGGATAAAGTAAGTATAGAAACCATAGCAGCAGTTCTAGAGGAGTTACAGTTTAATGAATATAGAGTTCCAGTCGAGGGTAAGGAAAAAGTTCTGGATGGACAGTGGTGAGCGTTTTATGGAATCTTTAATGTCATACAGTTGTGCACCTAAAAATGGTAAATGGTAAAAATTTGTCCTGTATATTTTACCACCAAGCAAGAAAAACATGAGAGTGTATCACAACAAGAGGCTGATGGTCAAGTTTGTCTCTGTTTGTTGTCTGTTTTGTTTTTGCAAAGAAATGGGAGCAAAGGGCACACACCTTTGGGAGTAACCGACACACCTGGAAAGCCCACAGCTTTGCTGTCCTCGACAGAGATGAGGACAGCTAAAAGCAGCCTCGTGTTTTCAAAGGTAGAATTTCACCTGCCCTGAATGAACTCGGGAAAAGAGTTTCACCAGGCCTGTGGTTCACTGTTCCACAGTCACTTCAGGCTGCAGGACCAGAAGGTTAGCGAGGGAGAGCTAGGATCGATGCTCTAACTGCGCAACAACATGCCCACATATCATAAAAATGTATTTTCCTCAAGGTGGCAACAGACGATCGACTAGACGCTGGAGGGCAGGGCTCTAAGTCAGGCGGACACAATTCTACCTTTATGTCTGTTCTCCAAGTTCTGCAAAACACACTTCATGTAACCTTACATGGCTGCCTACCTATTCCATAGCTGGGAGGCTCCAGCCATTGTCCCCTCTCTGTGTTTTTCTTTGACCCTGCTACTGAGACATGCCAGTGTACTGTATACTTTGGGATATTTCTTAAGGAGTGGAGGAGGCCTGTGCTGAGTCACCCACACTCTTAGAAGAATTCTGGGCTCATCAGCCTCCTGACCTTAGTGTCCAGGCTAGGGCTAAATATGAGGAAAGCTGGCAGGATGTCATAGGGACCCAATACATGAATTACGGACTTTCTAATCAACTGAGCTCAGCACCACTTCTGGTTTGATCCCAGGGGAGGAACTGGCCAGTGAGAAAAGCAGATTCCCATACCAGAGGAAACACAAAGTCTTGTTGGGAGGTAAATATAAGCAAGATGTCCACTAACACCTAGGTTTCTAAGCAGAGCCAAGGCAGGTGACTCTGAGTTCAAGGCCAGCCTGGTCCACAGAGGCAGTCCCAGAACAGCCAGGGCTACACAGAGAAACCCTGTCTTGAATAAACAACAAAACAACAAGAAAACAAAACAAACAAAGCTAAGGTTGACGGACCTCAAAACCCCAAGACAAACTCCTAACCCAACAGTAATTCTTGAAAAGCAGAATGCACATAGTGTTCCTGCAATTTGAGGCACTATGATATCTACTATTGTACCTGAACCAAAGGCACTGCAAACTACTCTAAACACAGATTTTCACAAGTCATTAGAGAGGGTGAGATTTAAGATCAGCGATAATGGATAATTTAATAATAGGTGTGCCTTTACATTTCCAGGGTTTTCCCCCCTGAATGAACTGTTGGTCTAAAGCACAAAGGCCTTTGTAGATACAGAAACATGGAACTTCAGCTGAGAAAATGAAACAGGAAATAATTCCCACAACCCTCTGCCTTCCACCGTATTGAAACAGAGACTCTAATCGGAGCACAAGGGGTGTAGGCACATTTTAACTGACAGTTTTAACTCTGTATAGTACAGGAGGGCAAAACCCGTCAGAAAGTAGATGAAATCATAACACCATGTTTCTGTCATGACAGGCCAGTCACTACAAGCCAGGGCATGCTTTTTAAACACTGGGGAAAAAATTAAATATTACCAAATATTCAAGCTTTCATTTCATAGCCCATGAAGCAGAAATACATTCCACTCAGAAACAAATTTTCCAACCAGTTTATGAGAGATTCAATTAAAGAGAACACATTTTTTTTTTTTGAAACAATGTCGCCACCTTCTAAGCACATATGCCATATCATGACAACTATACTTTCTTTTGCTATAAAATTTAAGGAGAAAAAAAATGAAGACATGGAAATGTCTTCTAGTCTGAAAATGACAACTTGAACAATCTAACTTTCTTTGAATTTTCTTCATATACAAACACATTTTTTTGTTAAATTCAAATATTTCAAAAAAGGTTGCCATATGTGTGAAGCAAACATTCTGCTCAAAATATGTAAAAATGGAGAACTGTTCTGACTTCCCTATCACTGGTTTTATACATTCTAGCCAACTAGTGCACAAAACTGAAATCCACCTAACATCTAGAATGAAGGATTCTCTTAACTCAGACATTACTGGACTCGCCCTCCCACAAGGGTAATCAAACCTTTAAAATGTAGATTGTCATAGATCATCTGTTCCTGTGATTTGGGGAACACAGACCTCTAGGTAGGTCCATAGTGGGTCACTTTCAAAGGGTGACAATCTACATAGGAGCTAGGCAGAGGCTTCCTGGGGTCAAGTATCTAACAAGGCAGCATGTCATACTCCCTGTTGACCCATCACTAGGATGAGGAATCATTACAAACTGGATGAGCAGAAATTTGAACTAAGAGAGAATAACAATAAATCTTGTTCTAAAGTGTGTGTGTGTGTGTGTGTGTGTGTGTGTGTGTGTGTGTGTGTGTTAAACACTCATGCTTTGCTTTGTAAAAAAAAAAAAAATCAACACTGGTTTAACACTGTATTAAAAAAAAAATTTTTTTTCAAGATTATTTCCTTAACCTGGCCTGGTGGTACACACTTGCACTCAAGTAACTCAACAGGCTAAGACAGGAGGATCTATGTCTGAGATTCTGGAACATGAAGACTGGGCTGGTGGGCTCAAGGAAGCATAGGTTTGCAACTCTAGACTTCCTGTGCCTTACAAACATTCAGCCTGATCTCTTTCTTAGAAGGCAGAAAATTTCAAAAAGCATTGGAGAAATCTACACATCTACCCATCCACCTGCTATTTACAAAATGCAGCTGGCTACTTGTTTATCCTCTACTTAACAAATCCCCTTAAATCCCTTATACCCCTAGGTACTGGGCTAGGTAAGATTATACACAGGTGACCAAGCATTGCCTTGGCCACTGGGGCTTCCAGGTAACTAACCTTTTGCAAAAACCCTAAAGTATCCACTGCGTTGGTGGGATTTTATAATAAATACAACACAGCAAGTCATGCAGAGGCCAGGAGCAGGGCAGGCAGCCGTATCGGTATCTTCACATAGGGGAGATATTATAAACACTCACACACGAGGACACTGAGCTAAATAAAGCAATAATCTGTGGGAAACAGCAGAACACTGAAGGCAGCTTGAAATTCAAGCCTGACTAGGAACTGTAATCAAGAGAGTGCAGAGTCCAGAGACAGTTAATGTTCTGGGTTTTTCTTAAGGTCCCATTATTTGGAGGACTACTGTACTTTTTAAAATTGATTTAGCCAGAAAAACAGAATAGAAACAAACTGCCATCTACCTCTCTATCTTAATTCTCCTCCTCAGAAAAATAGAGTGTGTTGTTTAGGTCAGGGGACAGCTGAGGTGCTGTGGGTCAGAACATGT
The DNA here is from genome assembly GCA_030556225.1 of Cricetiscus sungorus. Lineage (NCBI taxonomy): Eukaryota > Metazoa > Chordata > Mammalia > Rodentia > Cricetidae > Cricetiscus > Cricetiscus sungorus. The sequence goes on along the minus strand of JANBXA010000007.1, from coordinate 123,461,154 downwards.
GTATGACAAGGGGGTGGGACAAAGTGGTGGTCAATGTCATTGGAGCTACAGGACACTAAAGACTAAGGAGCTCCAAGGACCTGAGTGGCTAATGACTAGAGGAAGGCTGCAACAGGCTAAAAGGTGAAAGAAGAAAGAAAAGAAAAGAAAGAAAAGAACAGAAAGAGGGAGGGAGGGGAGAGGAGGAAAGAAAAGGGAATGAAGGGGAGGGAGGTGAAGGGAGGAAAAGGCAGGGAGGGAGGGGAGGGGAAGGGAGGGAAGGGGAGGGGAGGGGAGAGAGGAGAGGGAAGGGGAAGGGAAGGGAAGAGAGGGGAGGGAAGGGGAGGGGAAGGGAGGGAAGGGGAGGGGAGAGAGGAGAGGGAAGGGAAGGGAAGAGAGGGGAGGGGAGGGGAGAGGGGAGGCAGGCAGGCAGGTGGGCAGGCAGAGTCTGGGAAGAAGGCAGGCAGGCACATGGATTTTCGCTGGGCACTTGTCCTCCCTGTCAGGAAGAAATGCAACAATTCCACCAGAAAAGGTTCCAAGTCCTGCAGGGCCTTTGACTTATGAAGATTTACCCCCCTTCCCTCTGTAAAGCTGTTAACAGAAAGTGCTGACTGGCTGCAGAAAACAATTTCTCATCAATGCTCTTTGATTGTATTTTGCAAACAAAATGCCTGTTGCTTGGTAACATTTCACTCGGGCCTGACCTTCTCCAAAAGTTATTGCTATCAGATTCGATTTACACTGTCTTCCTGTGATTACTGTAATCTTTTAAACCCAGGAGCTCATCCATCAGGGAAAGGAAAAGTTGGTTGTAAGTGGAGAATACTGCCATCCTCCAGATTTATAATGCCAGGAGCAGGCTGGGGGTTCTCTGCCTGGCACAGACTCTGGTTCCGGCAAGAGTGCCCTCGTTTTCCCTTTAACTGAGTCCTAGGCTCCACCGGACAGACACTAGCTTTCCAATGCTCCTCAGGGTAGGCCAAACCAGGAGGAAGCAGGGAAGGCAGCTGCCACCCAATGAGAAGGGCAGGTCAGGAGACCTGTTCGAGTCCTTGGTGAGGAAGGAGCTGTGGCAGGAAGCAGACAACCTCCAGTGCTGTCACAGAGAAGCCACATGCCCATGCTGCCACTACTGCTACTTCACCAGGGACAGGGCCACCAGAGAGGCCAGCTTCCTGTCCTTGGTCAGCCACTGCCCCCACCTCACTGAGACTAGCCTGTCCAACAAATCTAGCAAGGTGAAGACTGGGTTCTTTACCCCCAAGGCCAGCTCTAAATGAAAGCTTCAAAGTGACAGTCAGCCTGTCCCCAAATTCCTTTTTATCTGGCTTTTCTTAAGGCCCCTGGGTTCAAATCCAGCCATCTTAAAGTCAGGTAAGCATTGAGATTTGTAGTTATATGACCCAGGCGACCTTTAATTGCTCCCAGCCTCTCCCTTGCCCTGGGTGTACAAACAGGATCTCCTCATCTGGCTTTCATGAATTCTCCCTTAACACACACGGCCAAGTATTTCTATGGGGAATTAAAAGGAAGAAAGGAAGGAAGGAAGGAAGGAAGGAAGGAAGGAAGGAAGGAAGGAAGGAAGGAAGGAAGGAAGGAAGCAGTCCTGAAGCTGGAAGCCCAGAGCAATCAAGGTGCTTCAGCTGGAGGCAAAATAGTCAGTTTCCCAAAATCAGTCTCTCTCTAGCTGCCATGTTTGCTTTTTTCTCATAATAAAGGACACCTCACTTTCCCATCCAACCCTCCTCTTCAATCCCTAAGCAAATGCTTCTCTTTTTCTTTCTCCTTCAAGAGCACTTAAAATAACAGTATATATATATATATATATGTATATATATAGATAAAAAACATCACACACGCATGCGCTCGCGCGCGCGCACACACACACACACACACCAAGGAGGATTCTACAGCCACAGATCTGTCCTTCCCAGGTACCGCAGCCTATGGCCCAGGATCCTCCTCTAAAGGAGAAGTGTGGGGTGAGGAATCCAGCTACCAGGACCTTGACTGAACCTTCTCATCTTGACCATGACCCTTAAACTCTCCAGAGCCCAGGGTCAGGAAAGCCTGGATGAGACTGCTGAATCAGAAGCCCCACCACCTGGGGAGATTAGGCTTCCCACCCTATTTTTCTTGGCGGGAGGGGATGGGGGTGACCCAAAGGGAGCAGAGCAGGTGAGTCCCATCCCATTGAGAGGGTTAAGTTAGAAAGGGCCGGCCACAATCAAAATCTAATTACAGGTCAGTCAGAACTGGTAAGAGACTGACAGGCAGAAAGAAGACTGCAATTTTAAAAGATATTTCAATCGTAGCCAGAATAGTCAGAAGAATCTTCTTAAATTCACATTAAAAAGCAGAGCCCAAAGTAAGGCAACTGGAGGAAAGATTTCGTCCAGTTAGAAAACCTAGTTTTGCCGTTCACATACACATCTCTCCCTGAACTACGTGGGGCTTTCTCTCATGATGCCTAGCCAACATCCTTCTTGAGGCCTGTGCTTACAGACCCAGAGGAAGAACAGGACTCAGTGCGCTGGTACACCCCTGGTGCACCCTCCTGGTTAAGAACCCATCCCATAGCCACCTGAGGCCCTCTACCCTGCAAAAAGTCCAAGCAGGCTCTCAAACTCCAGTTCACAAAGAAGCAGACCCGAACGGTAGGCTAGCTGAGGCCTTCCATCCCAACCACAGAGCGTGGACATGGGATGGACAAGGACAGTCCTACCCAGGAAGGTCTAATTAATATGCTTCTAAAGATGCGTGGCATGCCACACACAAATACAGAGCAGAAAAGCACAGGAACACAGCGACAGGCGGTCTCAACCAGGAGTTTTAATCTGACTGTCCCATTTCAACGTTATTTTAATTAATTTTAGTGTTGACACCTGACGGAGTTGCTTTTGTATGTGATGCACAGAGCCAACCCATTTATTTGTGTTCCTAGTGGAAAAATTATAATCAGTTTTGTTTTTATAAACATCTCCCCCAATCCAAGCTTTTTTTTTTTTTTAAGGAATGTAATTGATAAATGAAAACAAAAGTTAGTCAATGTTCAAGGCATGTGGTGTGGCCAGCTGGGAACTGAACCATCGGGTCCTTCACAGCATAGTCATTTTTCTACCTCCACCCCTCCCCCCCCCCAATTCTCAATTACTTGTTCTCAATTTGGAAGGCTCAGGCTATCTCTGAGTATTTGGTGGAAGCAGGGGGCAGGCGGGCAAGGGGGGGGGTAGAGGGGCAGATGCAAGCACCAAGCCTGGTTTGTGCAGCTCTTGCTTGTTTGGCCTCCCAGATGCTCCAGCCCAAGACTTTCTCAGCTTGTTTTAGGTTTTGTGACTCTTCATACATTTTGGAGACCAAATCTGAGGAGGAAACCCCTCTTGAACAAAGATGGAACTCAAGGTCCCTGCACTACAACAGGTGCTGGGCATTGCAAAATGCCGACTTGAATTTTAACTCAGCCTTCTGCTCTACTCCCGAAGACTCTAGTCCTAGAGCCGGGGAAACTGCAATAGAAAATGAAAAGATTGGCCTCACTTCTGGAATGGAGGCCAAACTCTGTGTGTTCTCACCTGAAAGAATCCCTCTAGATTCTCCACAAATACGGGGAGACGAGGGGGCCGTGCTTCAGAGAAATGTTATGTGTCCCTCGTAGTTAAACAGCCACAAAACCCGGTCAGCACACTGCTTTCAGAACTTGAGGCCTAAAGAGCCTAACTGAGCAAGGAGCCCGCTGCCCAGCTGCCTATCACCTCAGCTCACCTCAGCACACCTCAGCGAGGATGTTCAGCTCTGGGGCTCTGGAGAACCTTTCTGAAGAAGATCTAGCTGTCTTTGAGGGGCTGAAGAATTGCAGGCAGCGGCACTACCAACTGAAAACCTGTGGGCCCTTCACGCCTAATCCCAGTACAGCTGTCCAGAGGAGGTGGGCTTGCTGCCTTTGTACCTCTGCCCAGGGAGGGGAAACTCAGGACTAAACTCCCGTTGCTGAGAGGGGCCCGGAGAGCAGCCAGGGGTTCCCTTCCGAGGAAAGTGAGGAAGAGGGTTAAACTGGGCAGCCAGACTCAGGACGGAGCCAGAGTGGCAGAATTAGGTAGAAACTGGGGTCTGCTTACTTTCAGGGCTCAGAGCTACCCTCCTTGCCCCGAATAAAAGCATTTCTGAGAGGAAAAGACAACAGAGGGGAAGCTAGAAGGCCCAGAAAGCCTTCCCTTGTTTCACAGCAGGCCGAGCCCGCCTAAGCCTGGAAAAGTACTTGCGAGGTTTTCCCCCACCGTAGGCCAGGTTTTGGTTTTAATTTCGTCAAATCACAGCAGCTTGGGAAAAGGAATTAAAGGACCAAAGAGGTAATTCGGCAAAAAGAGTTAACTGGTCTTGCTTCAAAGACATCAGGGGCCTTTTATCTGCAGTTCTTAAAAGGCGACTCTTTTTTTTTTTTAACCGAATTGTAAGTCGAGTCTTCAGCCCAGTTAAAACGCCCTTTAAAGAACACCTTTTTGCTTCCGTGTCCCGGCCAAGCCAAGATTCACCTAGAAACAGCAAAGCATTTGGGCCCTAACTGCTAATCTACTTACTCATACCTCCAAATGAGAGCCCCCCCCCCAAAAAAAAAAAAACCGGCATCCAGGAAAACCCGCCTCACCGTGGTGCTTGACATCTTTTTACAAATCGTTTGCAGAATTAGCGTCAAGTTCCCCCCTTCAACCCAGAGAAGGCACCGGGAGAGGGGAACACATCGCCTGACTATTCGGCCGGCTTCCCTGGCAGGCGCGTGGGTTCCACCCGCACTTTTCCCGGAGAGGAAGAATCGGTGTCTGCTGGGGATGCAGGCCCAACCAGGTTAACTTCCCACAAACTTGCCGCCCTCGGATCCCCAGGGCACTGGAAGTGTCTTCCTTCGAGGCTGACCCCGTCCCCGCAGACGCCCTCACCTGGCTTTGCGAGCGGCGCGGGCAGCGTTCCGGGCTGGGGCTCCGCGGTGGTCCAGCGCAGCGCGGCCGCTGCAGCCAACTCGGCGGCGGGACGAGGCGGCGCCGGCGGCTGGGACGGCTGGGAGGCCGGGGACGACTGCGAGGCGGCGGCGGCGGCCGCGTCCCCCGGCGGCGGGGGCCCCGGCAGAGCCCGCAGCGAGTCCGGGATGAGGCTCTCCAGGCTCTCGTTGGCCTGCTGCCGGCGGAGCGCCACCTGAGCCGCCATCACCCGCTGCCGCTCGATGATCAGGATGCATTTCTCGCAGGTGCAGTCCTTGAAGCGACAGTAGCGCTTGTGGCCCTTGAGCCAGGACAGCACCCCGTGGTTCCGGCAGCGCGCGCACTTAGGCGTGCGCTGCAGGGGCGCCCGCGGCGGCTGCGACACCGGGCCGCCCATGTACAGGTAGGGGGAGCCGTAGCCGTTCATGCCCGGGGCTCCCCCCGGCCGGCGGCGGGAGCAGGGCGGCAGGAGCTGGACGGAGGAGCTGGGAGGCCTGCTCCCGAAGGTCTCGGGAGTGCTGCGACGGCCGGAGGTACCGCAGCAGTCTCCCCGGCCGGCCCGGGAGGCGCTCGCGGCCTGAACCGCCCGGCCGGTGGCCCACGCGGGCGCGTCTCTGTCCGCTGCTCCCGACGGCGCAAGCTCCACCCGCTGGTCCTCCCACGCCGGGGCTCTCGGGCCGCTGCAAGGAGCCGGAGAGAGCTCTGATCAAGGTGTGAGCAGGCTCCTCTGCGGTTCCCTTCCTCTCTGGCTGGACCCAGCACCTCCTCCGCCGCCCTCCCCCACCCCGTCCCTCCCCCCTCCCATCGCCACCCCCACCCCCGGGGTCCCAGCCTCCTTGCGCTCCCCACACACGCTTTCCTCCTCCCTGGCACCCCTCGGGTTCCTGCACCTCACCTTCTTCGCCACCTGCAGCCAACTGGGCCTCTCTGGCGGGGGCGATCACAGCCCCCCTCCTCCGAGCCCTCCGCTACCCCTGGCCCAGGCGGGAGGGACTGCGTCGCCGCGGTACACCAGGCGCGCTGGGCGGGGAGGGGGTAGCGGGAGGGGGTGGGTACTTGTAGGCCAGCGGGCAGGCCTCTCCCCTGCCGGCTCACCGTGCTCCCGGCCTGGTTTGGAAGTGCTGAGCTCTAGAGCCACACTTGGCCTCAACAATTCGGAGCTTGCCAGGGAATTGAGGGTGGCCGAGCAGGTCGGCCCCGGGCGGACCAGATTTCAAGTACCCGACAAGAAGAGTGAGAGGGGTGGTGGTGGTTCGGACATTTGGAGGACTCTTTTCTTCGTTTCATTTTGCAATCTAGTTTCCTTTTCGTTGCTACAGAAGAAGAAAATGAATATTAAAAGAAAAAAAAAAAAGCCTGATAGGCTTCAGGAAGATAACTCGTTTTATTGGGTAATTTTAATTTCCTACCACCTCATTCTGTCTTTAAAATGATCAGCAACCTCTGCCCTAAAAGATCTCTGCCTTGGAAGGTCTGCAAGTGCTCTCTCGGATGTTTTCCTTAAACATGATTTAACTTTCGGAGAGGAGAGGTTGAAGACACATTAGTGGCCCCCAAGTTACCCAGTATGATGTACTTGTTCCCACCATGGCACCGAATCAACAACTAAGTTCCGGAACTGCCCAGTTCAAATCCCCACAGGCGTTGTGATTTATTTTCAGATAAGGGATGGACCCCACTCATAAAAATCTTTGGGTGAGAGTGGGAAGAGGCGCATCTATAAGATGACCGCATAAACCTTTTTTTTCTTGATAACGTAAACTTTGTTTATTATTCTTTGCTTGTTTACAGTCTTGGTTTGTCTAATGCCGGCTACCACTACTTACACATTGAGAAAGCTGCCTTCTCCCACCCCACCAAGAAAACAACCAAACAAAACACAAGATGCTGTGTAGGCTCAGGACCAAGGGCACGGTGGAAGTATTGGACGATCTGTTAGCGGCTCCTGAGTCCTGCACAAGCTCTTCTCTTTGAGGTGTGAACGAAAGTTAACATAAATGGGTTCGTTGCAGTGCCAGTCCCCTGGATAATACAGAGGCCACAATCGTTTTCGGAAGGATGTTTTCCAGGACCCGACCCTACAGCCAACCAAAGACAAGAACAGCGTCTGTCTGTCTGGGCTTGAGTGAATTATAGCACTGCAACGCCGCAAGTTCAAGGAGCAAGCTCTCAGCCTGGAAGAGGGATTTGGAAAGAAAACTTTGAACGAGGAATATTAAATATAGTTGCGTGCTTTTTCTCCTCCTCGACGTCCTTAGCCACCCGGGTTTCAGACGCGTGGAAGAGTTGGTGGTTGCTGGGGACTGACTGGCTGGGACTTGGGGAGGAAGCCCTTCTGAGACTATCCCCAAAGCTGAATCGGACCGATACCCCTATCTCGCCCCTTTCCATCCTTCGCCAGGAAAACAAGTTCCTAACGCTACAACGGGAAGGAATTTTGTAAAGTGAGGGGTGGGAGACCCGTGAATCGTAGGGCCTCAAAGTGGCTGCCTACAGGAGGGAGGCACTTCTCATGAACTATGGAGGACACGAACCTAGGAACTTGCACTCTTTCCTCTCTGAATCTTGTCTCTCAGAAACACAAGGACCATGGACTTTTCTCAAAGCCCAATTTCTCCTAAATGGTCAGTGAAACGGATACGGAAAATGAAGAGTAACTAGCTTTCCTGAGGAAGGAAAGCAGGGAAGCTCGGTACCAGGTTTTGTGGGGGGACATTTCCATTCTCAAGGCAATCCCCTGTCCTTCCTGGGTCACCTAGCCACCCTATCCCGATGCCACTCACACATTCTGGTATTATTTGGTACTGGGCCTGTTTCACTCCAGTGCACATCGAGGGCTGAGATCTAAATACTCATTTGATATAGCGCGGTAATCCTTTTCTCATATTTGATGGGAATGTTTTCCATATCCCAGTATTTGACAACATCTCCCTATAGGGACAGGTTTGTATTTATGTTGGTAAAATGTCCCCTGCCTCAAAGTCTATTGTAACCCAACACCTGACAACCCCGAGTCCCATTTCTGTTTGCAGAAAGGGTTTATTCAAGCACATAATGGGATCCCAGCAAAAAGCCTTTCAGAACAAGGGGCTATGGTAAACTTCACCACATGAACTCCGTTTCCAGGGCTATTAAGCTTTTAATTGGAAAATAGCAGAGGAAATTTCAAGGTGACTATAACGTGTTAGCAGTTAGTTCAGAGAAGAAAGCCCATGCGGGAATGAATGTGGAAAGCATATGGTCCGAATCACATTTAGCGGGAGCGGCTTGCTTCTACTAAGACCCTGCAGCTCATGCACTTATGGGAAAAATCATCAAAGAAATTGGAAAGGGAGGGGAGGATTACAAGCGAAAGTAACCTCACTAGACTACACCCACTCGGCTCCTCTGGGTGGTGTGCTAGTGTTTTCAAACCACAATTAACTGGGTAAGATATGGCAGATATTAACATCGAAGGCGGTGGGGGGAGGAAAAAAAAAAAAAAACCCAAACCGCGCACACGTAAGTGACTTGATGTGTGAATATCTGAAGCTCCCAAGGCCACTGTTGAGGATCTTGTTGAGAAAGTGCTGGTGTCTGATTCCAAGTCTGCGGGTCCTGATAGGTGTTGTCCACACCCCGCCCAGCAACATTTAATCAAAGGATAGTTGCATATTGTGCTGGATGTAAGACACACGGAGACATCTGTTCTGTATTCTGGTG
>JANBXA010000007.1:123432500-123447500 GCA_030556225.1 Cricetiscus sungorus | reverse complement strand
TCCTGATTGGTTTCGGCCTCAGGATTTTGCCGGGCAGTAGTTTGTCACCAATTCCAAATGGCCAATCGTTAATACTAATGTTTGTGTAACTAACTGCCAGCATCTGCCACGGCTTCTTGTACGACAATAATGGTGAAAGGGTACATTAGTGCTCCTGTGTTAATTCAGCTTGTGTTCATCAATAGGGAAATCTATGATGTAATTAGCAAAATGCACTGGGAGCTGAGTGCTGAAGTCATTTGTAGAGAACTAAATCATAGTGGGAGCTGAACTGGGTCCTGATGTGTTTGCCATCAATACTTATTATGTCTGGAATTTAATAAGGTATATTACCATGCTGAAAGAGACCTTTTTACAAGAGAACACTACTTACACTGGCTATGGGTTTGGAATGGATGGGGCCACTTCAGAGACACACAGAAATAACAGAGCTGAGATCAAGCAGTGGGCCTATAACCACTCAGCCCAAGCACATTACACCCCAAATCTCTAACGTGACATTGACATAGACACTTCAGCATCCAACAAGGAAAGAGATCATCCAAAAACTCAGTGTACAAATTTAAGGAGCAATTTTCTGACAGTTCTTTTATTATTCTTATTTTTAATTAAAGATACTTGTTTAATTTTTTTTAAAGAGAAGGTATGAATTTGTAAACTTCAAAAATTCAATAGATATAATTTTATAGGTGTCAAAGAGTAGGTGTGCACATATACAAATATAGAAAACACACACAATGGGGGCCCCAAAAGCCCCTACATTATGGCAGTACACAATGGCTTCTTACTAAATCCCAGTTGTTCGATGAACTTCAAACTCTTTGCAAATCATGCATATGCCCCTCATCAAATACATCTACAAAGAGATGCGGTCCAAACACTAGACTTCTGTGCTCAGATACCATCTTCACAGGCAGATCTGAAGAGCGCATTGGAGTCTATTTGTTCATCTGCATATTCTCACACCAACACCAAACCAGGGAGTTTTCTGTCTCCAAGCCAAGTGGGAGGGAGTGAATGTTTATTGACAATGCACCAGAGGCCACTTAACTGTAGTGAGGTGTTTCACCTTCAAGCCATTCACTAGGAGACTTCTGCTCCCTGTTGTACATATAGAGGACCCCAGCCTCTGGCATGCTCTTGCACCTTGCACTGCTTATTTTGTTTTATCGGGCCTGGAAACTGGCTACTCAACCCTCCCGGCCCCTGTTTGAGACTAAGGGACCAAACAATCTGTCCTTCTCAGACTGAGGCAGAGGGCTATGGGAGTAAGCAAGGGCCTCCCAGTGGCCCTTGGGGAGAAACTGTCTTTGGCACTGGGGAGAAACTGAGGGAGGTGCCCTGGTCCCTTCTCATTCAGCCAATATAACCTTAAGTTTGTCCCAGCTGCCCTTCATATCCGCGAATTGGGACCACAAATAAGCCACCAACTGAGGCTCTAGGTGCATGGAACTGAGTTCCAGAGAGGAGGCAAAGAATGAATTCAAGCTGTCTGGAAAAGGGCCTCTGTTTTTTTAAAAACGTGTTTCTCCAGTCCGAACTTAAAGCCATGTTAGTTTCACATTTGTTCAAAGGCTAGTACTATCTTTAAATAAGAGATTGCTGTTTCCCTAGAGAACCTATGTAATAAAGATGATCCTAAGAGGGACCTACATGGATCCACCTAGGAAGGGGAAAAAGACAAGATCTCCTGAGTAAATTGGGAGCTTGGGTCGGTGGCGGCGGGGGTGGGGGGGTGGGGGGGTGGTATGGGAGAGGGGAGGAGAAAAGGGGAATGGGGGAAAATGTATAGCTGAAATAAATAAATAAATACACATAAAGAAGACATTGGCTCTAGGGAAAATATGCTTCTAGAGGATAGGAGGTAATAGTAGCAAAAATATATGTCTCAGAGTAGTTATTCCAAATAAGTGTTATTTCATATAATATTGTGGCTTCACTAAGAAATATATGGTAGAGTCTGGGTTGTTAGTAAAAGGGCTGAGAAAATAGTAAATATCTGTCCCTACATAATTCAGTCACATAGTCTATATTCTCTGGGAAAAAAATATGCAGTTGTTGAAGTTAATGTCACATCTGTTTAACTCATTTTGGATAGTATCTCATGAAAGTCCCAAATGCCTACAAAGACTTGGTGTTGTTAGTGACGAATGCACAAAATCTATTTTATTAGCATCCTTAAATATTGTCCTTTGGGGTGCCCGTCCATTTAAACAAACTTTATTTAACTTTTCTGGAGGCAAAAGTAGCAACTATGGTCACAAATGATTTAGTACCAATTAGACAATTCAAAAAAACTGGACAGGATCCTTTTTGCCTTTTAAGTTGACCCTCATGGGTGCTGCAGAGGACTTAGTTTCAACTCAAAAAGCTTGTCTGTGTCATTCAGACATTAGCATGCTGCTAACACCAGTGAGGGAACTCAGGCAGCATTGCTACGAGAAGAAATTGGTTCAATCATTCTGGACAGCACTCTAGTGACATGTGATAAGGAACCGTAAAACTGTTCATCCCCTCTGACCTGGTAATTCTACTCTGGGGAATAACCTAAAGAAAGAGTAATTGGTCCAGAGATGCTCAACCCACATCATCTTCACTGATGATGTTATGGCTTCGCTCTTGTGCGTGGGGGAGAGGGCAACTGCACAGGAAGGGGCAGAAGGGGCAGGAAGCATTAGTAACAAACATCAATGAAGGGTTCTCCTTCCCCATGAGCACCGGGCCTTCCCAGAAACAGAAGAAATGAATTAAAGTGTAGACTGCACAGGGAAAAGGAAAACCTGCCCTTCTCCACTGTCCTTCTGTCATAGTCAGGGGTCCTAAACCAAGGAGGCTGGCCCTAGTGTGAACCAGCAGCTTCCTCTCAAGCAATTAGGCTTACAGCATCTAAGGGCTGAAAACAACCACATCTTACACATCAGGGCTCTCACCAGCATGGAGAAAACAGTTAAGATGCTTTCAGTGATGCTATCTAAACAAAGTGTTCTTTCTGAGACACAGTACATACTACAAAAAAGCTAAGTAAGAAAAAAAAAAAAGCCTAAAAATAATAAACACACTCAAACCCACTCTGTCTTTTGACATTGCAAAGACCCCTGACTTTTAACTTGAATGATCTGTTGGAATGAAGTTGATGGCCTGGAACAAATAATTCTCTGTTGGTGATGTGAGAAAACACAAGATATTCATGCCTGAAGGAAAAAAAAAAAAAAGTTTTTCCTCTGTAGGTTAAACACTAGCAAAGCCTTACTAAGAAACCCTTCGAAAATAAAATGCAAATGGCCTTCCCTGGGGCTGTGGGCTCTTTACCTGTGTGCCCTGCCAAGGGGTACTAAAGTGCTTGCCTCTTGCTGGTCTGTAGGCTTAAAGGAATCTGGTGAAAAGCTGTGAAAACGTCTTCAACAACAAACCCTTCTGCTTCGAGATAACCATAGTGTTTGGAAATAAAAATCGTGTCCAATCAATACCACTTAGCAGATATTTAATGTTTCACAATAGAACCTTCTTCCAGAGTGGGACTGCAGCCCTTCTCACTAACATTGAAAATAATTAGGATTATCTCAGCTGCCGGAGCTTGGCAGGATCAGTTTGTACATTCAAACAGCATTAATTCTTGGCACTCAGAACAAGGGATGAAAGGTAAAGACCTGAATGGAGGGCTTTCTTTCACCTGATCTATCAGGATTAGTTAGTTCATTCTTTTCCAGTTCATGCCTGCGCTCCGGTTAAGAGGAAGGCTGAGCTGTAACTGATGTAATTAGAAACCACAAGCTGAGAAAAAAATAGCCCATTATTAATCTCCCCATTTACTAGAAATTTACTAAAAAAAAAAAAAAAAAAGTAATAATCTTTGAAACAATTAAGCATGTTTTCCCCCTAAGTGGAATTAAAGGCTAACGACAAGAGCTGGAAGGGGATGTATTGGGTAACTCGCTTCGTAAAACTGTGTCTTACTTGTCAGGTCCAAAATCTGGAGCCAGCTTCCTAAGGGGCCAGCTCTGAGTTTAGTGTGTTGACAAGCAGCTGCCCTGCCATGGCAAAAGGATGGGTCCAAAATTTGCTGCATTTCCTCAAGGGATTATCCCAGCCCTTTCAAGCACTGTGGAATATGGGTTAAAAATGAGGGGAACTGCCTCCAGGAAATACAGGTCTATGGAAGAGTGGCCATATGTCTTTCCCTCTACTCGTGTTACTTGAACACTCACACACAATTCACAAAATGATAGAATGTTTTAATTCTCAAAAACCCACAAGCCTATCAAATGCCGTTCTGCTACAAGCCAGGAGAGCACTGTTCTGGGAGTCTGCCTCTCTGTGCTCACAGCCCACCTTGCTCTGCGGGGACTGGCCGGCCAGTTTGCTGCTGGAGGTCAGAGCTAACACACACCTCCTGTGTTGTCCAGTTTAGTGTTAACTGTCAATTTGACAGAATCTAGGATCACCTGGAAGGCAGCCCTCTGGGCACACCTGTGAGGGATTGTCTGGATTGGGGAAGTCTCTGAGCATGCCTGTGGGGGATTATTTTGATTACATTAATTGAGAGGGGAAGCCCCGCCCACTGAGGGTGGCTGCATTTCCTAGCTGGGATCTTGAACTGTGTAAGTGAAGGAAGGGAGCCAAATTCATTCGCTGCTTTCTGCTTCAGGGTACAGATTCGGATATGACATAACCCAGCTGTCTTAAGCTCCTCCTGCTGTGACGTCCCCCAATATGACCCACTGTAATCTGAACCGTGAGCCGGAATAAACCCCTTCTCTCCAAAATTGTTTCCGTCAAAGTATTTTATCACAGCCATCAGAAAAGAAATTCAGACACCTGATCACCTTGAGTTAGCAGTGACATGGTTCAGCCGGTCAAGGAGCTTCCTGACCATGTGTGGCAAGCCAGAACTCACATAAAGGCGGAAGGGGAGAACCAAGCCTGAGAACCAAGCCTGCGAAGCTGTCCTTTGACCCTCCCTGTACACATCTTGGTACCCCCTCCCGGCTTATACCCCCCTTTACACACATTCCATACACACAATAATACATGGTTTTTAATGTGTTATTTTAAAAGGGGAAATGGAGATAGGTGTCGGCGTGTTCCATTTTACCTGGGACCCACAAAGGACCATGGCCTGGCATCACTTGCTTGTTGGTCACCTGATCAACTCCATTCTCAAAGCCTGTGAGTAAACAAATCGTTCCACACTGTATCTCTGTCCTCACCACCTCTCACTGTAACCTCCACACCACCTTGGCACTGGGCACTGAACCAGGAGCTCTGCCACCAGATGCTGACACCACAGTGGCACCCTTCTGACTCAGTTTCCTTAACTGTACAAGGAATACAAGATAGGCAAGCCTCAATATCCAAAGGTTTGAATGTGTGGATCCAACCAACCTGATCGACAATGCCGGAGTCAAAACCATTTGTCTGTACTGGCAGAGAAAAACAAAACAAAACAAAAACAAAAACAACTGCACTATTTTTTGTTTTGTTTTTGTTTCATAACATCTGTTTAAACAGTATTTGCAGATTTTTGAGACAGTTTCTCTGTGTAGCCCTGAAACTCAAGAGATCATCTTGCCTCTGCCTCCTGGGTTAAAAGTGTACACCACCACTGCCAGGCTCATATCAAATAAGTAATCAATATTAATTAAGAATATATGGAGCACTCATTTCTATTATAGACAAGTTGGACACCATTTATTGTCTTGCTTTGTTTGAGACGGGGTTTCACTGTGTAGCCCCAGCTCTCCTGGAACTCACCCTGTAGACCAGGCTGGCCTCTGGGAAGATCTGCCTGCTGGGACTAAAGGGGTGTACCAGCACTGCCTAGCTGACTTTATTCATCTTTAAAACTGTTTAAGACAGCTTCACATAGCTCGTGCTGACCTTGCTCTGGTGACCCTGAGCTCACAAGGGACCCCAGGAACGCAGCACTACCATTTTATGGACGGGATCTGAACATCTGACTTTATGATCCACAAGCAGCCCCTGAGAACATTGAGATTTCTGTAGCTATACATCTTACAGTGCTGCTCAGAAAGTCAAGGAGACGGATCTCCCATCAACTTTAAGGTCTGGAAGATGTGTCACTATCCCCTCCGGAGGCCCAAGACTGCGGCCTTCTCCGAAGAACTTGGGAGTCCATGTCTAAGGAGGAACCAAGAAGTTAATAGATTCGTATTGAGCAGTGGTTTGGAAAGAAAAATAAGTCTCAGCCACACCATAGCTCAAATATCCCCCAGATGTCTTAGGCAAGTCTGCTTCAAGTGTAATGTTCAGAGAAAGGTGGCACTGATTTCCTTCAGCTTTCTTCCACATAACAGAAAAGCCTGAGAGTTACCGTGAACTCCAAACTGAAATCGGAGCCTGTTATTTGTGCTTTCTGTAGCATTGTGTGTTGGACTTCAATTACATATAACAGTTTCTGAGGCTGGGCCAACCTACAGGAAGACTTAACTGAAGCAGTCAGGGCAGAGAGCCACGGCAACACCTCATAGCAGAACGAGAAAGGCAGCTTGCAAGGGAAAAGGCAAGGGAAAAGGCAAACTAAACTAAGAATACCCGAGAAAACGGAACAGTCTACCAATGGGCGTACACATAATGAGGACAGTGTGTGGGCATAACACAGCCACAAAACAGGGCAAAGTCACACACTGGCAAAAAGAGCCCCAAGTCCAACACCAGCGTTAAGAATCTTAAGTGCAAGTGTTTGTTTTTGTTGTCTGTATTTGCAGTAGCATTAAAGTCTCTATGCAAGGACTTGAGAGTAAAACTCTTAATGTGGGTGGCAGGGGCTTAGGAACCCGGTGATACAAACAAGAACACAAGTCCACTTAAAGATGCCGTTCAGGGATGGCCACAGATGTGCAGTTGCACTTCAAAACAGACCTATGACTATCACAGCAACTATGGTCAAAAGAACTAGGAACAAAAGAGAAGTTCCATGGGCCACTTGCCTAACATGGTGGTGCCAGCCCAGGGCCAGAGAGAGCCTGTCTGGGGCACGATGTCCTCAAGGCTCATACATGTTAGAGCATGTGCCCCAACTTCCTTCTATTAAAGGGTGAGGGCTAACCCACTGCTTAGTGTGCAGAAAGTTTTGTTTACGCAATCATCCACGGACAGCCATCTGTGTTGTGTCTGCAGTTGGGCTGTTGTGAATAATGCTGTAACCAGGGGTTCACCAACAGCTCAAGGCTCTGACTCCCGTTCTTTTGGGCAGAAGTGGAGATGATGGCTCATACAATAATTTTTAAGAGCACTGCCATACCGTTTTGTCCATGGCCTGCGTAACTTGACACATATGTTCCTTGTACAGAATATGGGTTCCGAGGTCCTCCTTTAGATCCATTCCACACGCCTCGTAGACTTCTCAGATTCACGCCCCCACTGCCCTGTCCTGAACCTCCCCCGCCCCACACACAGTATTACTTCTGCTTCTCTGTCATATTGACACTTTCGTGTAGGTAAGGATTGGGTTTCGATCTTCTGATATCCCTCCTTCTTCCCCCCCCACTTCTCCCCATCTCCCCAACCCAGACTGGACCCTCTCTCCTGCCTCTTTTCATTATCCCAAAATTCAATTGAAGAGTCATTCACCTTCACCTCACAGTGCCCCCCTAAAGCACTGGAAACTGGAACTGCCTAGAATAGTGCCCCAGAACCCACTCATGGTCTGCGTGTCTCGGGAAGTTCTTCCCTCTTCCCCGACCCAGCCCTGAGCACAGACCTCCTCTGCACTGCTGGACTTGCCCCTTGTCACAGATGGCTTTAGCATTAAGCATTCCCACAAAGGTGGCTTCATGTCTTGACTTCCCACAGAAAACTACATCTGTTTCCGAACAACACCGCTACCATTTCAACTCAAACGGGCTTCCAGTTTGCATAATTCAGCCTAAAAGAACCTTCCATTTTCTCCAACAACCACCCAGGTTCTTAATGCTCTTTTACTTGGGTGTTCTCTGCTCACCCTACTCTCCTCCATGCCAAAAGTAGCTATTGGGTCCCCTCATACCACCTACAATTTTGGCCCATAGTACCAGACACTTAACCTAATGGCATCTTGTCACATTCCCTGGGCTCCCCAGATACAGACATGCTTTTTTTCCTCTCTCTCTCTCTCTCCAAATAAAGGAAGTCTATTGGGGAAATAGGTACGATAGCCATCAGACTAGGTTTTATATAGATTACTGTCCTTATGAATTGCTGTCTAAAGCTGTGAGCAATTTGAAAAATGAGCTTGATTCAACAGACACACCTAGCATTGTGTCTAATGATGAGCAAACACATCATTAGATGTGCATCCTTCATAGGCACATACAAAATGATTGTGTAAAATAGCAGTGTATTCGCCCACAAAATAATTCCACACAAGTGACAAAGATGTTTTTCTTTCCAAACCTTTCCATCTTAGAGAGTTAAGTCTCTACTCTTACTATCAGACTATCCTCTAAAATGGGGAGGAAGTTCAATTTTTAAAAGCAATCAACACCGCAAATATAAATTCCACTGCCTCTGTCTAATTAACAGACTGGCATTTAGTCGCAACATAATGAATTTCACCCTTACTGCTACTGTTGAAAAGTATTTAAATGCCCAGGCATTGCCCGAAACCCCCACACACCTTCCTGGCCCCACATTCCCAGGCGAGCAGGTATTTTCACACTTGGTTCATCTTCAGTGAAGACCGTAATTAAATTTGTAATTTGTAAAATCCAGCCCTCAGACCTGGCCCCCAAAGCAAAAGGCAGGGAACAAGCATGTAACAGCCACCTCAGCTTCTTCAAGATAGAGTTCTCTTCATTCTGAAAAGTACCAGCTCATCTCCAAAGAGACCCGTTTACATAAGGAAATGCTTCGAGCTTCCTAGCAACCGGAAATGTCAAATGGCACAAATGTCAGGTCTACATACTGACATTTGATGACACCACAGTTGCTATTTGAGGCAGTTTTCTAGTCACATCTCAGATGCTGAACACAGAGTGTTCCATTAGGGAGTAGACCGCTGGGTCATGCAGAGTAGACAGAGTCCCTGTTTCTAGTCTGCCTCCACAAGAAGCTAAAACTCTCCCTGAGAATGTGCAAGCTGGTCATTTAATTCAGAGAGTATTTCCCGTTCTGGGCCTAGTACTGCTCTGGGTATAAGAGAAATTCCTGTGAATAAAATGTCTCTACACAGAAGGAAATGCCTACGATCAGATACACTTGGGGTCAAAAACCAGGCTGGTGACTTAGTAGAGACATGTCTGCAGGACCGCTCTGAGGGACTCCTATCCCTAAGGAAAACAAGAGTTAAATGTGACGCCTGTTCGCTCAAAACATGAGTTCTATTAACAGAAGTCCTGGCCTCTTGCTTGTTCCCTTAAGAAGGTAGAGCATCAGAAATGTTCCAGACACATGACCCTGGAATCAGACTCAGAACAAGAGACAAAGCATGCTGTGATGGCCTGGTTTTTTGTTTGTTTGTTTTGTTTTTTGTTTGTTTGTTTGTTTTGTTTTTTAAAGCTCCTTCACCTCATGCCTAGTGTACTGATGTCAGATGTCTCCAATCTCCTGGTCATCTCTCTTGTGTCTTCCCTCAGCCAAATTATAGTCCTGCCTCCTTTCAGGCAGCTCTAGAAACTGTTCTGAGTACTTGACATGGAGCTTTTTGATGAAAAGCATCCAGCTAAACTAACTCACCCAAGTCATAAGCCCCATGCTGCTCATTTTCTTGTCAAGTGGCACAAAGATTTCTAGACACACAGAGATATCAACTGTGCTGCAATGTAAACTTACATATACATATACATATACATATACATATACATATACATATACATATACATATACATATACATATACATATACATATACATATCGTATACAATGTTCTGCCTGAACACCAGAAGAGGGCACTAGATCTCATTATAGATCGTTGTGAGCCACCATGTGGGTGCTGGGACTTGAACTCAGGACTGGAAGAGCAACCAGTGCTCTTAACCTTTGAGCCATCTCTCCAGCCCCAGGATAAAATTCTAAAGTGTCCTGCATCACTTACCACACAAAACACACTGCTATCAGTGGGGAAATCATTACCTTTCGACCTTCATAAGGGATGGGTTCTGTTTGAGACAGGGCCTCACTATGTAGTCTTGGCTGGTCTGGAACTCACGATATAAACCTGGATGGCCTCAAAATCACAGCAATCCTCCTGCCTCTGCCTCCCAAGAGCTGGGACTGCAAGTGTGCACCATGACAACCAGCCATCAGATGGCCATGATCTTCTGATGCTCTCTAAGCAGAGTTTGTAGTCAGAGCCCAGTCTGTCTGCATGCTGGGACAGCATCAGCTTCCTCATGTGACTTGCTGGAGAGATCATTCTGGCTGACACATGACAATCAGATTCCCTTCACTCTGCCTTCCAGGAGATGAGTTAGTTAGATGCAGCCCTCATGGCCACAAATGGGCTAGTATTTAAAAAAATCAGACATAGAGATAGTTTTATTTTTCTGCTAACAGGGAACTCTCATATTACCCAGTCCTATACTGAGACTTTGGGGTTCTAATTTGTTACTTGTTAAGAGAAATGACTACAATGACTATTCCATTATTTTCATTATAAAACAATACTAGTTACAACACTGAACCAGGTAAAATTAAGAAGAAAAAAAAACACAAATATTGGTAGTATCTAACTAATGTGCCTAGAGAGAATTTTTTAATGTTAAACTTACTTATTTAAAATAATTATTTCTGAATGTGATGAGGAAAGCTGATTGCAAAATATTTCAGACAAATTAGACAGGTATCAATAAAACCTCTGTGTGTGTGTGTGTGTGTGTGTGTGTATACACATATATATTTAAATAGAATCACTTTTAAAATGAAAGTATTTAAGTAATGATTTTACTTAAATATCATCTCCTTACAAAGCACCTAGAACCTTTTATGCCAAAACAAATAAAACTAAATAACAAAGAACAGAGTATTACTTTTATTTTAATAATAAAAAGCAATATTCACAAAGATGGGCTAGCAAAGGATCCTGCTGGCTGCTGCAGGCACCATGCTCCTGAATCCAAGTGCCACACTGGATCTGTGGGAGTGAACCTCTTCCTTAATGAGCACAGCTGGTGAGCTAGCACCAGGGACCTGAAACCAGAGCCTCATCTAGGCTGGACTCCAGCAAGGCAGCAGCAGCAAGTGCTGACTTAGGTAAGCAGGCTTGCAAATGAGGTGCAGCCCACATTATTTATTAGCATAATTATCAAACATAATGGCTCCTATCGTGTTCTGGGCATTGTGCTTTAAATGTCTCTCATCTTTACCAAAACCCTTCCCTGGAGCTGCTTATTAATATTCTCCTCTGACAGGTTTGAAACATCAGACGCAGAGAGGATGACAAACATTCCCAAGGACACACCTGCTGAGTGTCAGCACTCCAACCTGGACAGTCTACAAGAAGCCACAGTTCCCTGAAGCAGGCTGTTATCCACACCTGCCTACTCAGGACTCTAGTCCTTTGCAATCATTCCTCTTCTTCGGTTCAAAAAGTCAGGGGCCTGAATGCCTGTCCAAACAGTTCAGGCGTTGCACGTTATTGTATGTTTCTCTTTTTTTCTTTGGTTTTTTGAGACAGGGTTTTTCTGTATAGCTTTATCTGTTCTTGGCTGTCCTGGAGCTTGCTCTATCGACCAAGTTGTCCTGGAACTCACAGAGATCTACCTGTCTCTGCCTCCTGAGTGCAGGGATTAAAGGCGTGAGCCACCACCACCACCTGGCTGAATATTTCCCTTCTAAAAATGAAACTAGGAGACAGCAATACAGGGATCCTAATTCCCAGTTCTCTAGAACATTCTAACAGAATTCATTACTATCTGATCCGGCAAATGCCATTCTAGGTATGTAGCCCATAGAAGGGAAATCAGGGTCGTGTTGATGATCCCTGTTGCACAACTCACAATGGCCATTATCATAGAAGCAACTTAATGTCCCTTGACAGAGAGGTAGAGAAGGTACACTATACACATCTGTATATTATTCTGCCTTCAAAAAGGGGCTTTTGCTATTAACGGTAGCACATGAACAGGGAGCTCAATGCCAACCAAAATATGGCAGGCACTGGAGATCAGGTGTTGCCAATCCCAGACTCATAGAACATCCAGAAAAATCTCACCCACAGAAACAGAGATATGCAGATAGGTCCACAGGGTTCCAAGTTTCATTCATGCATGTGAGTAAATCCTAGAGATCTGTCATATGGCACCTACAGTTAACGTCCATGTCAAGGGGCAAGAAATACAAATAAAACAGCAGATAACAAAGGATGGTTTATCCCAAACTGTGGCATTAGTCTCCAAACACACCAAGTCATTTGCTACATAGATGCGGATTCTGATACTAACTGTGCATCAGTTGGCTATTTTTATAAGAGATTTCAGGGATCCATCCTGTGCCCATGTCCAAGGACAATATGCAGTTGGACAGATCTGAGAAAATGAACTAGAAGTTATAGCAAAGATGTGGATTTTCTTTTTATAACCACTTTTTTTTTTTTTTTTTTTTTTTAAAGAGGTCATATCTGAAGTGCAGAGACTTCAGAGTCCTAAATGGTAGGGCACAGAGGAAGTGTGATGATGCTATCAGACCTGGGCAGAAGGGACACTACCCATAGGCTCTGGAGGAGACAACGACATCCATGGAAATGCCAAAAATGACCATGGAGGCAGCAAGCACCTGATGCCAGAGGATTTGAGGGTCACAGAGGTGATAGTGAAATGATTCAAGGATTTGTATTTTCTTGGAGGAGTAGGAGGAGGAGGAGGAGGAGGAGGAGGAGGAGGAGGAGGAGGAGGAGGAGGGGAGAGGCAAAACAACCCCCCACCTTTCTACACTGTGAGAGCTGTGTAATTGTTTCCTTCCAGGTTGAAACATTCCATCCCACAGGGAGCTCCTTAAGCAGGAAGGTAGATTACTCAAAATAACTTCAGGAAGTCCCTGAAACTGACCAGATTCACTAGGCCCCTCCCTGCCAGAGAAAGCAATAAAAGCTGGCAATAAAAGCCTGGGAGCTGCCTGGGAGAAGCAGAGACCAGTCAGCTCTCTGGAGGAGGTTCAAACCTGAGTCACTTGGAAAAGACACTCTCCAACCTGCTGAGCTGCCTGCAGGCTGTGAAATGTGTTCCCCGTTTCCCTGATTTTGTGAGCTGTCACCGTGCTGGGTGGGCCTTGGTGACAAAGCTGCCTTTGAGTCATTTCTGCTCCTGTAAGTAAACCCTCACCTACATTCCTGTAAGTAACCCAAATAAAACTCATTGGCTCATCAATTCCAACTCTGGTGGTGTTTCTAACTTTGGTTTGTCACCGGCTCCCTATCAGAGGTAAGTAGACGTGTGTGTGTGTGTGTGTGTGTGTGTGTGTGTGTGTGTGTGTGTGTGTGTGTGTGTATTGTCTCCCCATGGAAGGTTTTGTCACAAAACAGCTCCCTTCAATGGACTCCTGCGGAATGGAGGAAAGCACACAGGCAGAGGAGAGGAGTCATCCAGAAGACAGTGGCTGGGTGGCCCTGGCAGGACTGTCCCCATATGTCTTGCACCTCACCAAGCGCCCGTAGCACAGTGGCAGGACAGGCCCGGCTGCACAGAGGTAGGTAAGTAATTACCCAACTCCACCTCCTGTGACCTACCAAGAAGCCAGGGTGGAGACAATGAAAAATGAACCAATTCACCCCAGCAGGCTTCGGCACCCCCCGGTCAGCAGTATCGGCTCCTGATACATCTAACAGAAACGTTTGCTGGCTGCCAGGTCCACTGTGGGGACCGATCTATCAATCAATGAAGCTAACACAGAGTCTGACCCAGGCTGCAACTTGAAAAACCTGAGTGAAAGGAAATGGTTAACAGCACAGTACTAAGCTCTTGGGTTCAGACCGTCTCTGAGAACCATAATGGCCCCCTGTGATGCCTTCTTTGAGGCCTCAGTCTACAGATCTGTAAAGGGGAGGTGTTGAGCTCAGTGACCTTATCTTCTCTCTCTTGTAGAACTGAGATTCCATCACTGTGGTATGATTTCTCTGGTCTCCATTTCCGCTCTGCTCTAGTGGTTTAAGCACCTACTCAAAGTCAGAATTAATGGAGTACAAAACAAGAGTTGGGTAATTTACCATCAAGTGATTACTCCTGAAGCAAGAAATTAAGACCTTTCCATTCCTAACAGACACTAACGTTTCCCGTCAATAACAGACAGAGCTCTTTCCAATCGCTGGGACACGGCTGCTAAATGGGATGAGGCTCAATTCCTCCACCTCTGGGCTGGAGTAGAAGACTTACTACCAGTGACACAATGAGAGCCCCTGCTGTCACAACCAAGTGCCAATCATGTAGCCTGTTGATTGAAATCCAATCGGTAGCAGCCTGGGCCGTGAATTTTCTAACATGACCGGCTCTCTAGGACCTTGATGCTGCAGTCTGAATCCAGCCCCTGAAAGAACATCAATGGCCGCTCTTTGTGAGGCTGTGAGGCTCAGTGGTTGAGCAGTGCAGCCTTAACGGACACAGTAAGAACGCACTCCCATCAGCACAGAAAGGATGTTATCTTCCACCTTCCTACAAAGGAGACACCAACCATGTATTTTAGACACAACTATTACTGAATCATGTCAGAGAGAGACCAGAGTAACTCTCCTTTCTGTGTACGAGTATGTGAGCACAAGCATGTGACAACCGCTGGAGAGACTTCTCAGGTACTGCTCACTGTAATTTTTTTCTAAAGCAGGTTTGAATCTCTGGCCTGAAGCTCGCTCCCACACAGGCTCAGCTGGTTGGTCAGTGAGTCTCAGGGGCTTGAACTCTTGTCCTCAGGCTTTCACAGCAAGCACTCTAGTGACAGAGCTATCTCCACAGCGCTCAGAGCTGTGGAGTTGCATAGGGATTCAGTGCAAGGTGGCTGCTATCAGGTAGAGATGAACTATGCTTGGCTTGTCACCTGTGACCCACTCTTACACTTTGCTTGCAGGGTGAGGCAGGAGCA